>VWZV01011130.1:692724-773770 GCA_013397155.1 Irena cyanogastra
AGGAATGAACTAATGAACCACAAGAAACTGCAGTAAATGAGAAACAGTTTTAATGGATAAATGTAAAAATATTTTTCTAAAGCAAAGCAAATACCCTAATAACTACTTAACACCACTGAACAGCAGTCAGAAAATTGCAATCTAATGAAAAGGCAGTTGGCATAATTGATGAATGAACTTTCTCTGCTACTCCACTGTACTCTGTCCAACCTGACATGTTAGCAACAGAAGAAGATTCACTTAACCCTCGGACTGGATGGATTAGGAGTTAAATACAGCAATTCTGATTATGATAAATAAAAAGAGATGGAGAATAGCAATAAAGTACTTTGTATCTCAAGAGCAGGAAAACATTTAAAGTTTATGGATCTGGCACAGGAAAGAACGATCATGATTACAGCTGGATTGCATTTCAGTATTTAAATTGTGATCTTTGATTTAACACAGTCAGTTTTTCTAACTGGAAAAGCAAATATATTCCAACTTTTTTTTTGTTTGTTTGTTTTAATTCACTTATTAACCAATTCAGCAGTGACTTTTCCAAATATGTTCCAAATATTCAGCATGAATTTGCTGATTTTGGTCAATTCTCCTGCCAGTAGATGTGGGTAAGCAGATATGGGATATGCAGACCTTCAGAATGAATTAATTTAAAACTGCAAGTGAATATTTGAGGAGCTGTTCCACAATAACCTCCACTCATATTAGAGATGCAGATCCTTTTTACACTGTTGCAGGAATCCCATGTGTTTTATGGGTATGTTTGGGAGGAAAAAAAATTACCTGCCTCTATACATCAGTTTCTACAATGGCTTCTTGGGAGCACAGAGTGTATACATATGTAGGTACATATTACACAACCTTTCTATTATTACTCCCTTCTTTCCACCCTATACTGAGAAATTCACCTGAAAAAAGCTACTTGTTAATGGTTTATAATGTTTTTTGTCCAAACAATAGCAAACAATGAATGGCGGCAAGGAGAAAAGTTGTTTAAATACTGTTTTTTACTCTCCCTGTTAAAATAAACTCTAAAGAGCAATTAGATAAAACACACACTCTTACTACTAGAGAGTCTTTGGACAAAATATTCACTATCACACCCCAAAAATGAGCAAATATCATAATGACTCAAAACCCACCAAACAGTTTTGGTCTTGAAACTGAAGACCAGAAATGACCTTTAGCAGATTATTTCTAATACTTTCATTTAGGTTGAAGAAGTTTCCACTAAATTTTTAGCACAACTTTTTTGCAGACAGAACTTAAATATTGCAAAACCAATTATTGTTATAAAAAAATTGCATTAAACTGAATTTTATTTAATTGCTCAAAGGCATTCAATGAATTTTTTTTCTGGTATGGATTAAATCTTGCATTCATAGTTCTCTCAGGCTTGTTATTTCTGAGAACTAGTGATTCCCTGTGGCAGATACAGTTTGTCCTTCCTGCTCACTGAAGTCTTAAAGGAAGATAGAATGTAGGATCAATGCAATATTTACACTTACCTCTGAAATTAGAAATAACTTATTATAGACATGGGAATTTCAAACCAGCAGACAGAAGTACAACAAAAACCTTATACGCCATGTCTTTTACAGAAAGACATTGGGACCAAAAAAACCAAAAAAAAACCAAAAAAAACCCCCCAAAATACAGACTCCAACAAACAAACAAATAAACAACAAAACCAAGAAAACACTCTTGGAAAAAAAAAAATCAGGATAGGAGGGTAATGTTAGTTAGTGTCTGGCTTTGAGTTTCCATCAGAATCTGAGTATAAAAGGAGAACAACAGCACACTTGAAAAACTCTCTGAGATCACAGAGTCTTTAGGTGATTACTTGACATGCTTGGGTTCTTCTGAAATTTACATCACAGAGAGTGAGGACAGCTCTAGTTTGTACTGACAGTTATTTGTGGAAAACCTGGGCATGATTCTGTCTCGCCAAATGGGTACAGAGAGTGTAAGGTCTTCCCTTTCATTAAATTAAGTTGGACTAAAAACCCAGACAACATTAAGGTCGGGTTCATGGAGAAAAAAATATCTCAAAGTTGTTCCGCAATCACTATTCTCTTTTCCAGGGATGTAAAAACCTGTGCAAATACTTTTGTTATACAGAAGTAGCCACAGAAAATTACAAATGTTTCCCTAATTCCTATTCCTAAAAAGTCTCTGTGGAATTTGCTTTACTCATTTCAATTCATAGATAGTACTTCTCTAAAGTATCAAAGATATATCCAACTTTTTTTGTGTTTAAATATGGAGCTGAAAAGCCTAATCGCAATTTAATTTGACTAAATGCTTACATACTTTATGGTCAATCATCCAGATCTTTTACAAGGTTCCTTGGCTTTGGAATTAGTAATCTCAAATGGTACTACATATGAGCCTTGTCTAACATGACATATATTGAAACAGACTGTGGAACGACCGCTTAGAGATGAGAACCTTGCTACAGTTTTAGTGAACCAAAGCTAAGAGGAAAATTATTCAATTATAGTAAATTTACAGTAGCTTCATATTTGATAAAAGTGGTTCTTCTATCATCAGAGCATCATACTGAAAACCCTAGAGCAGCAAAATAGTTTTAGAAACGCGAGGATGCTTTAGCCACTTATTAAGAAAATTCATCTGTCCTGATTTCTTTATGTACACTTTGGCTCTTTGTACAAGAATGGCTATGAAGATGTCTTTGGTTAGTGTATTGATGGTCCAATTTACCCTGGATAGCAGTGCACCAGAGAGAGGGGTGTTAGTGGAAATAGTTGTGGTAGAATTTTCAGCCCTGTAATTGACCCAGGGGCTGTCAGCGCTCTGGGTGGCACCCGTAGAAGCATCTAATGCAAAGAATTCAGCTTTCCTCTTTCAGTATAATACACAGAAGTATGGGAGGGAGAGAGGGGGAGGGTGTCAGTCCTGATTTCTTCCACAACTTACACCTCAGAGCACTGTAATCTGTCCCAGTCTGTTGTATATGGCCCCCATAGATCTGATCAAGTGAGATGAGGTGCTAATAGTGAAGTCAAAAAAGAAGAAACAGTTTTGTGGGACAGGCAGTACAGGCTCTTGAATTTGAGAACACTCAAGCTTACAGGAAGACATCAAAAGTCCCTCTTTTAAAAATCAGTGGTTTGTCAGTCTTCTTCTGAAGCCATTATTAAGCTCAAATTCAACAGTTGATTTAATGCTTGTATAAACACAGGAGTAACAGATTGCAGTGTCTTTCAGCTCACCAATTTGTTCTGTAATCAGCAATCCAGATGCTCACTTTCCAAAATGGAGGATGTCATCATGTACAGTCTCAGTGGTGATGCAGTTATAACACATACATCCCAGAAAACCTTGTATGGAGTAACTACAGCTGCTGGTGACAAAGTTGTGAACATAAATTCCTTCTCCCAAGTCACTTGCAGTTTTCACTCCAGAAATTAAAGAAGTGCTATGAATGGCCAGGAAAATATAACATCTTGGGCTCAGATGAAAATGTTTATTTACTGGTACTAATTCCTGCTCACCCTCAGACCAGGTAGAATTGGACAAATGGTCAGGCCTTTCTTTCCCACTCCCTTTGAATGAGTGTTGTAAGCAACAAATGTTTAGCAAAAGTTCATGAAAACCAATGTGCTCTGTACAGTACTTTAAGTGAAAGGACAATGCATGAGTGAACATAATAAAGATTGTTTTTTTCTCATAATATGTGCATCAAGCTGCTCTTTGGTAAGTTATTTGTAGTTGGAGTGTACACAGATCGCCAAATGGTAACTAGAAAAGTCCTAATTTTCATTGTTTTTTGTTCTACTTTGGAAGTACTACTATTCCTGTTCTACTTCTTGAACTACTCTTGATTCTTATCAGTAACGAATCAGTATCAGAAAATGATGCTATCTGTGCCTAGAGTGCTCAGTCAATTAATGGAATTAATTCTGTGTTATATTTACTTCTGTGGCATTTATAGTAACTTCCATTGCAGTTCTGTTTGATTTAGCTATTTATTTATTTTTAAGTTTGAATATAGCAGACTATACTTTTGCTATAGAGAAAAAGGTATGTATGATGTTATTGTTACTACTGCTGTCACTTATTAAGATAAGCCTTTACCTTTCTATTTTTCTCATTGTAATGGGCAAATAAAGCCTGACTAAGCAAAAAGATGCTATCTGTAAAGTGAAGAAGATAGTGTGTTTTTCTTGCCTTTTAACCCAAGAATTGTCAATTTCTTTGTCGTAGCAGGGCTTGACACTTAGGGTAGCTCGAACCTGCTTTGCATACTGTGAATTCCTTCAACAGCAGCATGAATTGTGACAGGGACTAATTAGAATTTCCACCCCCTCTGTTCATCTCTTTTATTTTTGATGAGTGCCAGAATCAGTAGAGGAAGTTTAACTAAAACCAGATAAAGTAATTAGTCTTCAATTTTGGAAGTTAAGGAAAGAGATGATATACATTTTGGTAGGTATTTCTGAGCATGTGTGTTTGTGAGTGTGATACATATGTATATTTTTACACCTTAATTCTTTTGTGTTTGATACACAACTGTTTGTGACTTTGTAACATTCAAGAGCAATACATGCCATGACTTTCAGCTGCTCCTTCAAGGTGTCCATACAGACCCCGATGAAGCTAGGGACAGTTTTCCTGGTTGCTTTATTTAATCTTAATGTCTATTTTTATGTATATAGGGTGCAAGCTAGTATTTTTTTGATGTGGAAATAGAGTATGAATAATCTCCACCCAGGGTAACCAGGTCCTTTTGATATTTCTCACATGATATGTAATCTTTCTGAAATTGGGTGAAATCTCATGGGTTGGGCATACATCTACTGGGGTAGACTGCAATTAAATAGACGCCAGTGTGGGCACATGAACATACAATCTGCATTTGTTATTAGCATCCCCACTAAATATTTATATTGCTGTAGCCTGTAAGAGCCTCACTCAAAAACATTGCCTGTTATGTGCCACTCTACTTCCAAATAAGTCAAAGGCTGTTCCAGTTTGTAGCATCACACAGAGGTGCAGTGGCATTTATCAGCTACATGGCTGAACTAAGAAGTGAACAGGTCTGTTTAGCACCACCCTTGTATACTTATCTTACTGGAAATGCTGCCTGAGACATTTATAAATTATGCTTCTCAACACAGCAATCCAGGTGCCAGGTAGGAAAAACGTAACTTTGCAGTCTCTTGTAGCAAACCAGCCTGTCATGTACCATTGGCTCTGCTGACTGAGAGTTGATATTGTTCTTAGTACAGCTATTGTGCATTTTCTTGTAGTTGCCTTGTGCTCACGACCTGGCTATATCCATGTGTAGCATTTAGATTAAAATTCTCTGCAGCTAAGTTCTGTTTGTACAACACCTAGCATGGGATGAGACCCTGATCCTTGTTTAGGGGTCCTATTACTAGTACACTACAAATGAGTGGCTGAAAATGGCAGAGCAAAGACACTAGTATAGTGTAGCTAAAAAAAAAAAAAAGTAATGCAAACTAGTCTGCAAATAAATATTGAGTAACAATGATAAACAGTTAAAAGAAAAACTACTACAAAAGAGCCATTACATCTATTTATTACAGCTCTTATGCATGTGTTTAAAATTATGTATATAAAGAGCCTTAAGATATCAAGGATACTAGTCATATACTTAAAAATTAATCTTTAAGTTAGTGAAATACAGCCTTAATGAAGACAGTTTGGATAGCCTAATATGCACAATGAATAATCACCTGGCAGACTAATCATGCTGTATTGAAATGTTGATCCCAAGTATAATCATACCAAACTTGTCAAGCTGTTCAGAACCAAGGCAACTTGTAAGATTGTCTGTGCAGTATGTGTGGAGATATTCAGCCAGAGATCACCCTGCCTCAAAATTAGCTAACTTCCATGAATCCTTTGTGCCCACTGAATTGAAGGGGAAGTTTTTAATGTAGCAGGCTCAAAAGATTAAATGTTCTTCCTTAGAAGCAAGAAGAGAATTCCTGAGCAAGAAGCCCAAGGGAATCAAGTCCACTTGAGAGTGGGGAAAACTGCTGAAAGCAGTAGACTTTGAAGAGTTCCATCACTGGCCAAAATTGTGAGGAACTCATCAAAAGAGGCAGTTTCTTCATTATTAGTGTTATATCAATATATCAGGACAATGGACACCCTCTATGGTATGCTTATCTGAGCAGGGTGCTTTTTAGGGGAGATATGAGGAAGATGGTTTGGTGGTAAGATCTCCAAAGCTTGTAAGTGTTGAAGGAGATCACTTTAGGACTTCCAAAGCTACTCCCTTCACATTCCACTCTTGCATGCCTAATTTACTGCTGTGGTCAGCACGTCATTACTGTGAATGAGGGAAGCATTTCATTCAAGTTATTCTGTGAAAAATTCAAGCATTCACTGCAATCCTGAAAAGCTAAACTTGTAACCTGAAGTCCCATTAATAACTGCACTTAGAAAGAATATGAGATATCTTTTACTGTCTCAATCTAGACTGTATCATTCATGGGGAATAACACTGGTGAGTTTTTAATATTTTTTTCCCTTTCCTTGATGCTTTTTGATGCTTTTTTTTTTTTACACAATATAAAGATTGTGGAAGGCAGACCTTCTGCTTTTAGCAATCATTATCACAAATGCAGCTTTGTTTTCTACCTGGCTTGTTCTTTAATCACAGAAAATTAAACAAAAGAACTTCTCTCACTCTAAGTGTATTTGGGAAATGTTCAGACACTCTCTTAAAAGTGCAGAACTTTAGTGCCTTTAGGATATAACAATGCTTTATTTGGATTCAAGTGATTAAAGAGCTAATTTTCTTAGTGGGAGGTTAGTACTTTTATACAGAGAAACTGCATTACAGGAATATGGATACATTTGAGTTCCACAGGAGCCCAGGGAATTTCAAATTCCCATCTCTCTGCTTGTAGCAGCAAAGACCATAAAAAAGAAGAAGAAAAAACCTTCAGTGTTTTGTATCTTCCGAGTCTGGTGTCTTCTATATAGCTGGAGACAGTTACATTCATTTTTCCCCAGGGTACTAACTTTTTCTGAAGTAGTCTGTTTGGTCTTTTTAATTGTAAAGTCATAGAGTTAATTTCCTCTGCATTGATTTTCAAATGATGCTGTAAACGTGAGGTTCAGATTCCGTTTCTGTCTAACTGATTTGGTTGATTAGTACTTTCAAAGAAGTTTGATTTCATCCAAGTTAAAAATTTGAATACAGGAAAGCAAAGATCAGAGCATAAAATCTGGGAAATACTGCATAGTTTTTATAGTGTCATAGAATTGTTTCCAATAAAAAGAAAAGGCTCCGTAATATTTTCCATTCTATATGCAGAGCAGAATTGCAGCATGTATTTGGAAGAATTATTTCTCTTAATTTTTATGCTGCACCAATTTGCTGAATTAAGTTTGATGATGCTGTTCATTGTCCTGACAAATAAGCTGTCTGAATTCTTTTCCACAGTATTATCTGGAGTGAGAATGCTGAGTTCTAGATGATGAAGGTTATTGTCTCCAGTTGAAAGTCAGGCAGGCATTTCACCCAAGAATGGTGGAAATAATCAACAGTGAATTTGGCCTTGATCCAGGAATTAGCACATTTAGGCTTGCAGCAATGTCATCTTCAGTGATTATGAGTCATTGGCTTGGATTCACACAAATGAAGACATCTCCAGCAAAGCTGCTAGTTCATGTTGGATTGCCCCTATAGTGAGTTCAAATGAAATGAGTAGTTTGCTGAGTGAAAGGTGTGAAAACCTCTGAGCACATGTGGTTTATACATTTTGTCTAACCAAAACTGCTTTTAGTGTGTAGATGGACACAATCACCGTACAAGCTGAAGTGAAGCATCCCCTGTCGGACTCTGGAAGGTCTCATGCTGTGCTTTGACAGTGGAGCCACAGTTGCATACTCTGCACACTCCTTCAGCTCATTGACTGGTGGTTTCTGCAGATCATCTATAGCAGCAGAACTGCATTTTGGAGAGGAATTTATTCCACTGTGATGCAGATGGATGACTTACATAGGACACCAAAAAATGAACTGAAAGGAGATTCCTGGATTCCTCAACAATTGCTTTTTTTCACTTATCCACCTGACGCTGAAAACCAATTATTTTCCTGATAATATTTCCATTCATTTATGTTTAGGTATTTTTGTTTTTCTCAAAACACTGGCACTGGAAGTGACTTATGACAAGTAGGTATTACAATGCCTTTCTCAAGTAATAAAAAGCCGGTCTTTAATTTTCTGTCTAACTAAGTGCTGGGCAAGTAAAGCTTGGCTAATTACTGACTAGAGTTTAAAGAGCTAACCAATGGTGGGTACAATGTCCAGGAAAATCAATTGTTTCAAGCCCAGTCTGAGCTCTACTCTGATTTCATAAGGATCATTGTATGAAATAAATTCCATTACCTGGGGAAGAGACTAGGAAATACTGTAGATGTTTTATATTGCTGTTTGAAAGCTGAGGAGATTAATGCTAGATCCTTTATTTTAGTGACACAGCACAGTAATCTGGGTTCAGACAGTTGGTTTATTGAAAGGAAACCCTTTTTTTGTCTGCATTCCAGGATTTAAAAGAAAAAATAAAAGCTGGGATTAGAGCCAGACTGAGGAGAAACGATGCAGTCTGTCAGCAAGCCCTCAGGTAACAATATCATAATTTATAAATTCTACCAACAATAGGATAGTAATTAAGGATGTAAGTTTCCCTTTTCCTGTCTCTATTTTCAGCAAAACAGATTTCAGAGTGCTAAACTGTTTGTGTGTGTCCCAAAGCAAGGATTTAAACCAAAACCAAAAAATCTCAAAGAATCAAACCATACACAAGGGCTCAATTTTTGCTTCTGTTATGACTTGCTCTTCTTACTACTTATACTGTAGTAAGCTAGTGGCACTCTGGACTTTCTGACTTGTATCACTGAATGATCCAGAATTATTTTATCACAAAGGCAAGTTGGAGCATTTTGTGGCTTGTTTTGATTTAAAATGAGGAGCACACTGGCCTGGACCTTGTTGCGTTCCTTGGAGCTTGCGAATTTTCCCTAATGAGTTCCACTCCTGCTGCATCTAGTGTTTGGCCCATTCATTCATATCTCTTGGGCTAAATGAGTGAAGAATGGGGTACACATGGGGAACAGAACAGAAATGGTTGGCTGGTATAACAGGACCTGCTTCCCCTAATTACAGCAACCCCGATAATGTACACTTAGCTGTGTAGGATCACATTGATCAATACAGTGAGTTTACTGTTGGCAAATGCTGGTGTTTCAGTGACAAACAAGTACTACATCATTTTTGTTGGGACTAATTAGAGTATTTTCAATGCCTATCTAATTTCTGCTTATTTCATTTGTAGTGGGCTAGAGTTATGGATGTTATTTTATGTAATCCTTCTAGAGTAAACAGCACAATGGGGCTCTATTTATGATTGGGAATGTAGGGTGGTAGAGTAATAGTAAAGCCAATAATATTAATAATAAAAAATTAATGATATCAATTAATACTGTGAATCTTGTCAGCACTCATGAGTTAAGCATTGTTGGACTAGTCTTATAGTTAAATGGCAGGCTGTCAGGGAACATTTCTGTTTAACAGATGGTACTGTGCAAGTGCCCGAGCATAGTGTTAGGACATTGTGTTGTACCAGGTTCCACCAGACATAAAGTTAAGATCTTGACCACTTACAGCCATAAACAATAAATGCTGTATAAAACAAATATACTAAACACAAGACTTGACTGCAGTGTCAGTTAGAATCTAAAAATAAAGTCTTCTGACTGTTGGATACTTAATCTGATCAATATAGACCAAATCAATCTCTGAGACTCTTTCTGCTAGATATCCTTCTGCAGTGTCCCTGGATAAGGTTCCTTTCACCTTGCACATTACATCATTTCACAATGTTTCTCTGTAGTGCCCCTTACCAGATCCTGCTTGTCACTATTTGGTTTTTTTTCCATAGTGAATGGTGGTGTCTCCCTACCTACAGAGCTGACAGTAAAGCTAAACAATACAATTTTCTTATGACCTCCATACCTAGGTTTGGCCTTCTAGTTTTCCTTGGGGAAATACTGAATTGTAACTATCAAGGTATTTGAAATGGATTTATGACTCAAAAATGTGTATTATTCCAGGAAGGAAGTGACGTATTTGATTTTTACTTTCCCATTTTCAACTGTCAAGTGTAACTGTCACTAACAATTTCAATTACTTATTTGCTTTATTCCTCTTCTTTTTTATTGAATGTCTCATGAAAGTGAGAGCAGAAGGTTGGAAAGTTTTTCCAAACACGTTGCCTTTTAGAAAATTCTTCTTATCTTTACCTTTCACAACAAAAGCAAAAAATCTGATTTTAAGATTAGTTTGCTTTGCTTCTTTTGGCCTTGAAAAGCAAGGGAAAGAATTGTGATATTTATATCCAAATTTATATCCTGATCGAATAGCCTGAACTGAACCTAAGCTGATGAGTAAGGGCTGTTTGGATTTACTATGCCCTTTCTTTGATGGATCTCTCTGCTTGATGACCTGAAGTGGGACTGGTTAGTCCCCAACTTAGGAACAACTGGGAGTTCTCATGGGTGCACACAACCACTAGGATTGCCTCTGCCCAGCACATCCTGCAAAAGTTTTGTGCAGTGCAAATCACTCACACAAAAGCTGGGTAAGTATTAAAATGCTTCTAATATTTCCTTATGCAGGTGATTTTCTTTTCTTCTTTCATAGCCTCCAGGCAATATACTTCAGGACTCATGTATATGTCTTTTCCTGAGTTAAAGAAGAAAATGCTAATGATTTTACTGGACAGTTCTTGCAGTCATTACTGCATTGATGGTAAAAACTGATATTCTCCTAGAACCACTTGTTTTGCTAATCTCACTTAGCCCAGCAGCTTAACCTGCATATAATTCAAAATATTTGAATTTAGGAAAAAAGAGGAATAAGTAGGAATGTGTGTTGGTTAATGAAACAAAATCCTAAACAAATAGTGTCACAGGTTGTAATTATTAAAAGCTTCGAAAGATTTCTGGGAAGGCAATGAAATGAAAAATAATAGGTGAATTCATGAGGGCTGCCATCACCATGAATACCACCATGACCTCATCGACCTTCTTCCCAAACAGTGCTACTTACTCATTTCGGGATTCAGTTCACAGTCGCTCTCCTGGCCTTTAATGGAAGTGAATGACTTTAGGGTATAAGCAGGGCATGATTATAATACCATAATGAACTACCTCCTGCATGTGTATCCCTTACCTTGTACTAGAGGGAATTAGAATGACCTCAGCTGTATGTCATAGGCTGTTAGCAGTGAGCCCAGGTACGTGAAGATGAGCTTAGTCTTAACGTGGGAATATGTAGTGAACTGGGGGCTGCACCCATAGAGGACCTAGGTCATGCAACATGCTATTTCCAGGTGCCTAAGAGCTTAGTGAAATTCTCAGTCCCCAGTGTCACAGGCAACACATGAAATGCAAGGAGTATGGAACCTAGAGATGAACCCTTTAAAAAGAGGAGGTTTTAGGCATCTCGCAAAGTGCATATCGGACAAGCAGAAGCTGATTTCTTCTCTCAGGGACCAGGGGTCTCTTGGGAGTTCTAATCACAAGGGAGCTGGGCACCTAGCTCGGAGTTAAGCTTTTCTTCTGAGGCATTGTGCATAGAAACAAATACACCTTCAACCTAAATCCTGTCAGGGAGCAGTTTTGAAATGTTTATCTTTTTTGATCTGGAGCAGAGACTGAAGGTTTTTTTGCTTGGGGATTTTTTGGGGGTTTTTTGGGTCTTTTTTTTTTTTTTCCTCATCCAAGAACATTGCCCAAATCACTTGGTTATCTGACATACTGGATGAAGTCTTCAATTGCTCCTAGCAAAGAAGTTAAACACTGTATATATAATTAAAGACTCAGATTTTGGCAGCAGATGAGTGAGATGTTAAGAATTATTGCAATGCTTAAAAATTGGATTGATTTGTACCAAATCTCTCTGTAGACCTAACCCTAAAAATGCACAACATTTGGAGCCTGTATCTAGCAATACTTAAATTTTGGAATGGCTGTAACAGTGAAGTTCTCTGAGTTGTGCAGCACAGCAATGAAGTCTTAGATGACCACAGTATTTGTCACACTTACCTAATTAGCAAAATCTCACTCTGATTACAACATATAGATGACTATAATTAAAATTATATCTGGGTAAACTGAGGCACAGGAAAATTCTGACTTGCAGAAAATCACATGAAAATCTCAGAAAACAATGTCTAAAAATTTTTTTAAAAACAAATTTTTTTGTTTGCATCTCTCTGTTTTCCATTTATGCTAACTCACCTTCTGTGCTATGTGCATGTCTGCAGGCAGGAAAAATATCTGAGACAATGGTTATTGGATGTCACATAAATTTGTAAGAGATTCTCTCTCCAGAGGTCAGATACTCATGGAAATAAAATCAAATAATTTAGTTTTTGTAATGGATGTTAATTAGCTCATGAAAACAGAGCTGTTTGCGAGACACCCGCTCCTGTTTAATTTCTTGCTCTCAGGCACACACCCACTCCTGGAAATGTGTTCTCTCATGTTAGGAGCTCTGGTCTAACCATCTCAATATGTAAGATTATGAAAGGATTTGCTTAAGGCATTTTTATTTTTATCCAGGCAAGCAGTCAGAAGAAGAGGAAGGCAGTAAGGGGGAATGAAATGATCTTGGATTTAACATGGATGAGAAATGTGAAAATGTGTAACTCTCAAATGCTTGTGCTCTGGGAGACAGTACTACTTCAGCTTAAGAATGAATGAAAGAGACAAGTGATGTGCAGTTTCTTGTTCAGAATGAAGTAGTACAAGAGGAAAGGTTCGGACAAGGGATTTGACAAATAGGTTTGAGAATAATTTAATGACAATGGACTGGGAAGACTATAAACAAATTGGCACTTTCCCAACTTTTACAATAAGAGGAAAAAACAGATTGAAGATAAGATGAAACAACTGTATGTGTGGAAGGAAGGTTTCTGACCAAAACATTAAGCCAACAAAATTTGAATCTGAATCTCACAAAGTCAATGCAAAGGAGAATAACACAAGGTCAGTGCATTTTTCCAGCTTTCATTTCAGCTTTCTGGTCAGGCAGTGTGATATGTTAAAACCTTTATTTTCAGTCAATGTTAAGTGAATGTGCAGCTAGAGATGCACCAAAATGATGATATTAAAGTAAAAAAATATCCCTTGAGAGCACGCCTCTGTACCTCCTCATCCCTCCAGCATAGTTAGAACTTCTTCTGGCCAACAAAGCCAATCTATAACTATTATATCTCTTTGTCTCTTTTCATATCTCCTAATAGAAGCACTGTTGTAGCTGCTGGCTAGAAAATTAACCAAGTGAACTCTCTGTCTGTGTCTCTTCTCATCAGATTACTGGAAAAATTTAACAGTCTCTCCCTCTCTCCTTTTTTTTTTCTTTTCAGGCTGGTAGCACACTGGAGGGGCTTAGACTGAAACAGTTTAACTCTCATATATCTCATTCTTCACTAGAGTTGGTGGACACATCATTATTCTCAGCCTTTGAGGGGAATGATGAGTAGACTGTGTGGTTACATGCAGATGGTGATTCAGGAATCTGATTCATTAAGAGAAAAGCAAAATATAAAGCAGCAAAACTGAGAGGAAGCCAGAAGACAAAGCAGTTGTCAGTGGGCATTTTTCTGAGGAGCATTTGTTTGGAAGATGCTGAGCTACAGTGTTCAGGTTTATGGGAAAGTGCACAGACATTCCAGTTAGAATGGATGCAGCTGAGGATCCAGCATTTTGTATACGTGGTTCTTGCTAAACTTGAACTAGGATCTCTTCATATTTTGGATCACTGTCCATTCTGCCGGAATCCAAAAGTCGTAAAACATATCACAGAATTAGAATGACTTAAGTTTGAAGGGACCTTAAAGATCATCTAGTTCCAACACCCCTGCCATGGGCAGGGACACCTTTCACTAAATCAAGTTGCTCAAAGCCCCATCCACCCTGACACTGAACATTCCCAGTAATGGAGAATCCACAGCTTCTGTGGGCAACCTGTTCCAGTGCTTCACCATCCTCACAGTAAAGAATTTTTTTCCTTATGAGGCTACAGAGATATTTTTCTGTCTCTTCTTAAAAAGTTTATCTAGTCAAAAATTTTGGTTGAAAAAAAGTAATATGGGTTGATGAAGGAGGTTGATTTTGTAGGGATTGACTTAGCAAGATAAAAGCATCTTTTGGGGAATGAGACAGTTATATAGCAGCAAAAAAGATATATATATAATATTTTAATAACAGGAAGAAAACTTGAAAAGTTCTGTAAACCTCAGAAATTAAGCCAAGAATTAGATTCGTATCTTTGATGATCACTCCTCTAAAATGGTTTCTTTTTTAATTTGGCAACTTAGTATCAAAAATGTATATATATAATATTTGCTTTCAACACATACTCACAATTCATACCCTTAGATGTACATACCAGATCACACAGGGGAGACCTGTACTGACAATGTGAGAAGGGGAAGAGCAGTAAATTGCATTTCCGTGAAGTTGCTCATCTTATTCTACAGTTGCTGCATGCATCTGGGTAAATTAGTTCTCAAGCAATTAAGTAAACAAACATTTTGTTCCACCTGAGGGGTCCACAGATCTGTTTCATTTGGTCCACTAATTTTCAGTGGTATCACTCAGGCAGGAGTAAGGCAAATTAGCTGTCCTGGCAGTTCTTGAAAATCAGCAGCTGACAAACACTTGCTAGGACCCCCATGTCTCAGGAATGTAGCTACCCACTCATCTTAAATGTGAGGATTTCCCCTGTTTGTGAGTGGCCAAAGCTGCTCATAGTCTCTAGGGATACCCCCAAACAACTTCTGTCCCAAAACATTAAGGAAAAACATGGAAACAGGGAGCTTATGAAGAACTCCTTAATTCCGTACTGAAAGAATGATGGACCATTACTTGATGGACAATTTTTGTGAAGTTGCAATTTTATTAGAAATACTTACATATTGGCCTCAAAATATTTATGCCCAAATTGTAGTGTTTTGGTTTGATTTTTTTTTTTTTTTAAATTTCCAGTATATTAAAGGCAAAGTTCCCCTCAGGCCTTCTTGGCCTGAGGAATGTTGTATGGCGCAGTGACAAAGGAATAGTTGAAAATAAGCAAGTTGAAGTGTTGAAAGGCATGAAGAAGTCTGGCATTATTCTTCACTCATTCATTTCAGTGCTGTGGTGTCTGAGGTTGGACAAGGCAGGCCCAATTTACTCAACTAAAAGGTGGGACTGATAATAGTACTCTGAGTGAGTTGTTGAGGGATTTATTTAATTAATGTTACCAAAATACCTCAAAATCCTTAGCTAGATAATGTTCTGAAAGTATCACATTTCCTTCAATAACGATTGCTTGCCAGCTGGGAGTACCTGTTCAAGATACAGCATTTACAGTGTTGCACAAAGCAGAAGGTATATGACAAGGAGAAATAAGTAAAATATTTTTTAAGAACTTATTTGATTTTTTAAAGAATTCTTTAGGCTTGTGCCTGTGTAGATCTACCACACAGACAGAGGAATCATTACAATGATTGCAACACCTTACAGCAACAGGCAAGCTCTGCATTAAGGCTCTTAATTAAGAACACTGAAAATAATACTTGTTCCTTCTATGGTCTAGAACCAGAAATCTAAAATTTCTCCCTAATATAAACCAGATTATTTTCCTTCTGTCCTTTTATCCTCTTACAAATTACAGTGGAACTCCATAATGAATAGATAGAGATGAATTTTTCAGTTACAAAAGGAAGCAGATGAGGTGATAACTGCTCTTGCTCTCTCTTTTGAAGGATTCCCTCACTCAGTATTACTGCCTGAAAGAGTCACAATGAATTGAGAATACAAGTTCGGGAGTGCTCTAAAACTCAGGCCAGAGAGCTTTGTGTCCAAAGATAGATAAAACACCACTTATGAAAATCAACTTCATCATTGTCTTCATTTAACTGGTGTTAGGAAGAGAGCAGAGACTGAGGAATGGTGACAACCTGGGCTTTGGTCTCAGCTGTTACCTTCAGCCCTAGATTTTATTTAACTGGTTTGACCCTTCCTTATCCTTCAAGTCTCTCTCATTTTTTTGTTTACTGTCTTGGGGCTCCCTTTCCTGGTGTTTCTGTTCTGCCTTGTTTTTCCACTCTCGAGGTCATTGGTGCAATCCCTCTTTCCATGGTTTCAAGAGGGCAGAGACCTCCTGCCAGTCACCCACAAGAATCTGGCAGCTGATATTGGTGCTTCAGAGACAAACATGTAACTGGCCTATGAAATAACTTCCTAAGGGCCAAATTCTGCTTGCATTAGTAATGCAAACAATGCCATTAACTTCACTCTGAATTGATGCTGTTAATTAACATGGTGTTCTTTTTCTGTTATTTGTGGTTCTTTTCAAAAGTCATCAAAATTAGAACAAAAAACCAATGTAATAACGTCCTACAAATTACTTTAATTATGGAGTAATATTAAAAGGTACCTAAAAATACATTAAATATTTTCTTCATGTTATTCCAGGTTTGCAATGCTGTGGTTGCCAGACCATAGTTACACTATTGGAATGCAAGGACAAGGATTCATGAGATTTGTATATTTTTCAGCTTTTCTCTGCATTATATAAGCTCTAAAACCCAAAAACAACAACAAAACAACACCTCCCAAACCCCAAACCACAAAGACATATTTAACTGAATTTTTACATGCCGACAAGGCACTTAATTCCAGATTTTACAATGTGTTAACATTTTTTTCCTTTTTTTTTTCTGCCTAGCTTAAAATCTAACAAGGAGTAGATCCTTGCATTTTTGGGTTGAATTATGTGTGCTTGCTCCTGCCACAAGAATGTGGTAATACTATACAACTACCTATCTGTAAAAATTCACTTTAGTTTCAAGGATCTCAAAGATATTTGAAAAACCTAAAGAACATTATTAGACTTTGTGATCAAATAATTGATTTTATTTGTATGTAACACAGAAAGAATTGAAATGTTCATGCAGAAGTTTAGTGAGTTGCCTAAATTCCTGTGATAGAAAAAGAGCAAAACACAGCTGAATTAATACAGTGTATCCATTGGCTATTCTACCTCCTTTTACTAATGTCTGCTGCATTTGGAACATATCAATCTTTTGGTGATGTCCAGCTAAAAAAAAAAAAAAACCAACAAAAAAACCCAAAACCAAATCAACAAAAAACCTGCCAAAACAAAAAAAAATACCCAAACATTTCAAACAAGTAAAGATTGTGTTCATCTATCCATCAGGAGCACCTAACTGGTGTTAGCATCTGATGTCAAGTGCATACATGTTTGTGTGTTAGTGCTGTACCCCAGCCACACATGTAAGACACAAATTAAATGTGAGAGAACAGGATAATGTATCAGGCCTTTTTTTGCCTTCAGATGATCAAGAAAAGCCCCACTGAAATGAAAATATCTAGTATTATTCTTAAAATGACACTTTGGAACAAATATCACAACTCAAATAAGCCTAAGAATTAAAGTCAATGCAGCATAAATAACAAAGGCCATCAAAAGATAAAAGTTATGCAGAGAAGAAAAGCCCTAAAAGAAGATAATGCTTTTATTTGTCTCTCCCAAACCATATAAAAATCTACCAAATGAGAAGGTCTAATAAGATCAAGTGTTCCCTTCCACTTGCATACATAAATATTTTCAGCATTTCATAATATTTCCCTTTGATTCTATACGAAAAAGAATTTGCTTCATGCCCCCTAAACTATCGTTGGTATTGGTTTAATTAGAAGCTTCTGCAAATACACCAGAACCATGCACTCTGAAGAGGGAGTTGAGGAAATCAAATGCAGAAACATAGAAAGGCTTTGCTGGGACCCTCTTGGCTCCTGAACAGTCCACTGCTCTAGGCAGGATGGGTGTAAAGCAACACAATCAGATTCACTGACCAGCTTCAACAGTGCTGAGCTCAGAGTAGATTTTCAGGTAAATCTGAGGAGCAGAGCTGCAGGAGTGTTGCACTTTCTGTTTCTGTATTTAATGTGACCTGTAGTTCAGGTCCATCTCCATGGCAGATTTTTCAAGATGATTTATTTTATATGTATAATACACTGAATGATGGGTATCAGCTCCTGATAGTAGGTTCTACTTGTGGTCTTTCACTTTTGAGAATTTTGGGGTGGCCATGCTGCAGAGCAGAAAATATGCAATTGTAGGGGGAATTCCTGTCTTCCTGGCCTAAAACTTCCTCTCTAGGACTTGGATCCTGTTCTGGAGCCACTGCCTAAAGTAGCAGAGGACCAAGAGAGGTTGTGGGGCTAGGCACTGAATTTTTAAAAGCCCTTCCTCTCATGACAAACTCACAGATGCCAATGCTGCAGAACAATGGATGCATGCTTATTTTTTGCTCTTTCATTTTTACTCTTAATTCTATTTGAATGCAAGATTTCAAATAAAGACTTGAAAAATTTTACCTGAAGAAGAAAAAGCAAAAGGTTGTGAGAAAAAGAAACCAGATTTCCGCTGGAGACTGCTTAACAATCTGAACTAGAGCTGTCAGCACCATGGAGGTACTGCTATAAGATCATGCAGCTCTCTTGTCATATCCCAGAGTATTTGCATGCTCTGCTCTCTGCCACATCTGAAATACTTATTCTTGGTCTGGTTTTATTTCAATTCTGTTCCATAAGAACCACATTTTCTTTTAGCAAAGCAGAAGATATTTGTTAGAACATTTTATAATTCTTTATTTAAAATGGCAAGATATTCAATTCCTTCTTGGATATTAAACATTATCCTCATGGTTACAGATGAGAGAGGCACATGTCTCAAATTCAAGATTAATCCTTTCCTCAGGTGATATATATAAAGGGAAATTTCCAAGGTTAAGTGTACATTCTATGCAGTTTTAGCTGATTACAGTTTTATGAATGCAATGTTAAGAGGTGCTTAATTCCCAGTGAAACCATCAAAAATTTCCATCTACTGTGCACACCTCGCTCTTACAGAGGCTGTTTTTCAAATGGACCTTTATTTTCAGAAGAAAAAGAAGCTGCAGTTCTCCTATAGCAAAACTATGGGAACACTCCAGCTTTATAAATTTCCTCTCTTCTTTACCTTATGAACCTAGGTAAAGGTGGAGGGCTGCTCAATAAATAAGAAATCAGATATTAGAGCATCTAGAAAGCAACAATGAGAAACTTGGCTGATGGTGCTGGTTCACTAAAGTTATACTCACCACAACAGACAAAACAGGCAACTATTTTTAGTCTCTACCCTCTCAGTTCCATTTCCCCTCACAGGTAGGCCAGGCAGCAGTCTATTTTAGGCATTACAAAATCAAGGTGGGAGGGACTTGTGGAAAATTACACCATATTCAGAGGGGACAGACACAGTCTGGCAGCATCCTCTCAATTCTAGAGGGGGTAGGTGTCTAACTCCTCAAAAAAGAATATATTTGTGCAGGTTAGGATTTTGTCTACCCCCATATGCTCAATAAAATCAGCCAGAGGAAGTGCTGAGGGGATTTCAAGCTACATCTTTATCATGGGTTAGTAAAGTGCCGAAGGCAAGTGTAATCAACCTCATGATTCAAAAGAGAAATGACTCAGATGAAACAGACTGTAAAGGGGATTTTTTTCTTGGAGGACTCCCACACAGGACCCTATGGTTCTCCCATACTCCACCATAAAGTGAATAGTGTTCCCAACAGCTAGAATCTCTCCCATAAAAAAAAAAAAAAAAAGAAGAGCGTGTTATTTCCTGTTTTCTTCAAGCCCCAATTCTGTGAGTGCTTATATGAAGTTGTAACCTGTTTCTAGCTGGAATGGCAGCACAAATTATTATTTTGGGTAAGACTGCAGATAGCAGAAACTCTCACAGTGCTGTCTCCCCCACAAGTAATTTTCTTTTTTCCATTCAAGCATCCTTTTCTCCTTGCTCCAATATTTACTCCAGCCCTTCTATTTCCCAGGATGACATCTGCCCTGGGATCTGTGTATAAAGTTCCTGAACTGTACGTAAAGTCATGACATTATAATGTAAGAACTTTTGACATTCACAGAACTCATTTACATTTACAAGCATCATCCAGAGAATCCCACAAAGCCTGGTAAGCTGCCTTGGAGAAGTAAGTGTTTATCAGTCTAGTCTGTTTAACAGGTGAGGAAGCCGGGACAGAAGTTTTCCCAAACCTGACAGAAAGCTTTTTCCAAGGCCAACTAGTGAGCCAGAGATGGAAAGAAGAGGATAACGCAGGAGTTACTGACTCCAGCCATGTTGTCACTGCACCAGGCAACTCTGCTTCAAAATGAATAAGGTTTTTGGTTATCAAACGTAAGTGTTTCAAAATCTGATAATTTCAGTAGTTTTGTTCTCTATTGCTTTCAAGAGGAGAGATTGCTGATGTTTTCCATCCTTCAGTAAGTGAAGACATCTCAGGACTCCCATTTACCTGTATGGTGACATTTTTTTCCCCTCCTTCCCAGCAGGTGGAAATGGTAACAGAGCCAAGAAAGAGCTATTCCTTGTTGAAGTAATTGAGGGCAGCAGGTACAAGAGCCCAGGAGTGTTCAAATGCTAACAAGAATGTATCAGGAATACATGCAACATTTAGCAATTCACAGAAATGCAAGGCTGTCGAGTTCTTGTGAGTATTGTAATATATTATGAGTAACTTAATGACCTAACTTAAACAATTCTATCTCTGCATTTATCAGTTCTGATGTATCACCTTTTTCCAGAGTCCAAGAATACACTGTCTTGCAATTGAAATTTGTGAATGATGTGTGCCACAGGCAGTGGGTGACTAGAATCTCAGTTCCTATGTAACTTCTCTTTTCAGTAATGATGTATTGAAGAGACAGTAACAGAACCAGTGTAGGAAGTCGAGTTTCTCTCGTAGTTTTGAGGCCACTCAGTTGCAAAGTCAGCAGTACCAGAATCTAGTGTTTCTCAGGTTATTAAGGGCTTGAAATCTGGGGAGTTCTACTGGCATCAGTTTTTGTTGCAGAATCTCTGCCAGTTGAAGTGGTAGATTCTCAGCAACGTGTAGCTTTACTCTTGTGTTTTATTCATCACTGGTCTGGAAGATAATTTTTGTTATATGATAATTGCTTTTTTTTTAATAGTGCATAAAGAAAAAGATTTCACATGCTACTTTGAACTCCAAAGGCAAGTTATTTTTGTTGCTTAGAGAAAGTTTTGCAGAGTTTAATTTCCTGTAAAATGGAAAAGCATAGTACTACAAAAATACTGCAAAGGGAAAACTCATGAAATACAATTAATGGTTTAAAAGTCATAAATCTTAAGTGATATTTCCTTCCAGAATATAGCAATAATATTGTTATTTACCAAGAACTTAAAGACAACTTCTAGCTTTTTTACCTTCTGTTGCTCTTAACGAACATATCTCTGTTGCTGTCATCACCACCTCACACTTCATTATTGTCCTCTTCCAGTTTGCAGTGCTTTGTATATCCTAAAACCCATATGCTGGCTTTGAGCCTGAAAAACACAAGCCTGATCTTTCTGATGTGGAAGGTTCTAAGTGAAACAAAAGCTTAAGAAAGAGGAGAAAAAGTAATGAACAGAGGAAACAGCCAAGAACAACTGCTCTAAATGACTGTGGAGGATTGGTTGGTTAGTTGTGGGGTGGCTGTTTTACTGCCATCCCTGTGTAGACAGTAAAACAGCCACTCTTTGTAGAGTGAGATGGCCTCTGGTGGGCCATGGGACTTCACAGTTCTCCTGCTGAAGGCATTTCTCATCAGGTGGGCCAAAGTAGTCAGCCCTAATGCCTCTGGCCACCCTCAATTCCTGCTGGCCACCAGGCAGGCACTTAGCAGATGAGGAGGCTGACAGACGCAGAAGATACACGATCCACATTAGAAACATTGGTCTGGATCCTCCCTCGTGTTTTGCTCCTCTGAAAAAAATTCCTGCTTGTATCCCCAAGGGAGAATTTCATCCGGAGGATTGTTACTGCCTGTAGTAAGGGGAGAAGCGAGATGCACCTCTCCCTTCCCAAAAGCCCACAGCCATTTCAGCTTCAGTGAACTACACACACCTGACTGAGCCTTCCCATCAGCACTATAGCACTGAGTGTGCCAACAATCCACGGGGCTGAGCAGTGGCTACCAAACCCAAAGGTGTCCTGATATGGCCCTACAACAAAAGACATCTCTGTGCCACTGCTGCTGCTAAAAAATAAGGGGAGCAAAATTGCAGGAAGAAGCAAAAGCAAGAAAATCACAGGAAGAAGCAAAATTAACAGCTGGCTCTGATTTTCTGTTGATTTATGAGGTAATATTAATATTTGGAAATACACCATTGGCTTGTAGGAGGCTGAAGAAAATTTGACAGACCTGTAGTCTTTTGCAATCTAAGACTGTCAAAAAATCAACAGCTTTGTGAAACTGGTCAGGTTTTGCAACAATATCATTTAAGGGAAAAAACAGGAAACTCTTCTGATGATGCCAAAACATCCCATTCGTACATTTTTGGGATTAAATACTTGAACTTGTCACTTGAAAAGAAACGCAGCTTTTAAAAGTTCAGATAATAACTGTATCAATATTAAAAATTAAGCAAACACTACAACGTGAATGCCCTGAAATTATTATATTCTAATTATTTAACTTCATGGAAAGTTTGACAACAACTTAATTTTTCCTCAAAGTCAGAACTAGTTAGGAATTCTTAAACTCCTTTGTGAGGTAGAATATCTTTTTTCTACATAGTGTTAATGGTTTCATGAGGGGAAATGTTGTCAAAACCTGATGAATAGGAGAAGAGGGCAATTGTGCCTCTGAAGCTTAATTGGTGTAGAACCATTCAAAGAGAGATTTCAGACCCTCTGTAACTTGTTTTCCAGGATAATGAGATGCACAGAAGAGCATTTAGACTTATCTGAACGAAAAATTTTAAGAATCTGGTTACATTTTATGGCAAACTCAGACTGAGTTTTGGATTTCTCATGAAAACTTATTGGAAGTTTATATGAAAGCAAGTTTTGCCTTACATACTATGTCCATCCAAATGCTTTGGCTTCTAACCTCAGAGGTGAAAGCTTGTTTCCACTGGCTGGAATTTAAGTAGGTTTGAATGAATTTATGTCTCTGTTTTTCCACTTGTCCCTTTGTCTTCTTCTAGATCTTTCTTTTCTTAGTACTATCTGATACTGTTGTATTTCCCATTCATGTTCTCCTCCTCCCACCTGCAGTCATTTGGGACAGCCATTTCTCTGTCTACCTGAATACCCATGATTTTCCATACATAACCTGAAAATAAAAATTAAAAAGCTTTGTCTTTTGAATTTCTGAATGTTACCTCCATCTTGTTATTAATGTTTTGGGGTTTTTTTTATTCTTCAGTAAATGTTTTATTTAACGCAGTAAAGCCTTTTGGGATAGCCTTAATATGATAGAAATTATAAAATGGATTTACATTGTGTTGTGAATGATGATACTTAAACTACTCACATCCCTACGTTCTCCTCCCAACCTCTATTCCTTTATAAGCAGAGAATGGAGCACACTTAAGGAAAACAAGATTAATTTCCTTAAAAACCTCTAAGCTAATGCATTGTTATGTTTGTTATTGTGGTTTCTATGAGAGGAGGGGAAGATGGATAACAATGTGGGCACTTCTAAAGCAAAGCATTTCCAAAGCTATACCCACATCAGTGGCTGTTTTCTGCACCAGCTTTCTGCTTCCTTCCTTCCTCTTCCCCTTTCTGCTTGATTCATGACAAAATGTGAGACCCTATGCAGCAGGAAAAAATTATTTCCCCACATGGTGGAATTTTACTGATCTAGAGTGTGATGAGATATGGCTACACTCTGTACTGAACCCACCTCAGAGCCCAGGGGAAGCCTTGACCTCCTGGCCACCTGCATGGTGTGAAACGAGGCGAGAGTGAGCGCCGACACCGCTCACCGAGGGACAGCAGGACAGGCAGCAGTGGCTAGGGGTGCACAGCACAGCAAGAACCAGGACTTACAGGCAGCAACACAGGTATGCAAAGCCGAGTGCACAGTCCAGGTACAAAGCCTCACAGCCCTCTGCCTGGCCAGGCATTCATACAGCCGTGTAAACTGGTGTGAGAGTTGCACACGGGATTGTGCTTTTCTGCCCCATTTCCTCCAGAACAAAGAAAGGTAAAACAAAACAATGGCAATGGCTTTGACTGTCCCTTCATCAGCTCGCACAGAGTGGAAGTATCCCCAAACCAGGGCTACTTTGGTGCATTTGTGTGTGTAAACAGACTGTTCCCACACACAAATGAACCACAGAAGACGCACATGGAAGCTGTGTATGCAGTACTCTGAACACCAGTATATTGTGTCTGTGTCTAGATCCTCTGAAAAACAGACAACTATTATGAAGCAGATGTAAATTTTGATGCTAAAAGTCCATCATTCAAAAATCTGTGTCTTTTAGTGACTTGAAAATTAAGAGGCTTCTTTTTTAAAAGCGTGATCAACAATGTGCGTTACCTAAATCAGTCTCCAAGATCTTGTTGCTAGCCAGACTAATAATCCAATACTCTTTCAACAGTCTTCACAATAATGGACATATTTTCAGCTTTTGCAGGTTGGGCAACTTATCAAAGAGAACTATATGGCTCCATGCAGAGCTGCAAGTGATTCTTAGCAGCTTACCCTACAGTACCTCATGCAGGGACTTGTGCTACATTCCCGTGGATTATGGACTTCATCAGAATCTTTGAAATGAAGTAGCTATCCAATATATACAGGGATCTCACAGGCAGCTGAAACTTTATTGACACTGGGGAAGTGCGCGCGTTTATTTATTAAATAAGAAAATATCTTATACACATGCGCAGAGACACATGAACACACACATGCCATCAGAGTACATGGGGATAAGGAAATCTGCGACATTATCACCTGAGGTAGAAGAGATGAGGGAAAGAGACTTCTGTGCACCACACTTATTTTACCCCTGTTTGTCATTACGTGGATAACCTTAGAACTGTTCTTGTTAGCATTTAGAAAAAGGGAAAAATCTAGCCTCCTGCAGGGGAGCTATTATTGCTAGACTGTACTAGCATTATCTTGCTTATGGGGGGGCATATTGTTTATGCACTCTATTTATCAGCGTAGGAATATATCTACCAATATAGCAATATCTCTGCAGTAATGGCATACAAGAATAAAAGAGTTTTCATGAACACAGAGTTGCTGCCTGTAGCATGTACATCTGAGATACTAAAGGATTATTTACCTATCATTAAGATATGGATTTTTTTATCTAGTCCAGTTTTTCTTGCAGCAGAAATCATATTAAACTCTCTAGCTATTATATCTAACATCCATTGGGCACCTTTTCATTCTGGGTAACCTAATATAAATGAAGAAAATAAATCCACAGCAATTTGTTGAGATGCCTTTTTTCCCCTGCCCCCTCCTCCTGTTCCTGAATTAAATTCACATAATAAAATCCAAGGGTTGCATTTCATTCACATCCGCTTCAATTAACATGCATGACTTTGGATGAAATTTTTAATGGAAGAAAAAAAGCTAAAACACAATATTTTTAATTCATTGTGTAAGGTAAAAATGCTGCATACAACACAATGTGCTAATATGTCACACAACAGTCAAATGGGCTTTAAAATTCAGTGTGAGCCTTCCCAGTGCTCCATTTCTCTCATTTTTCCCATTATAGGATGTCTTTTAAGAGATTTTAGTGATTTAAATTTAATGAAATATTGTTTTGTAATGTTGCTTTAGGAAGTGTTTGCTTGTCTGAAACAACCAGTGCTAATAATAACAAAACCATTAATAATAGTAGACATATAACAGCTGAAAACCACAGTCAGTCAAGAGATTCTAATGCAGTATTTGTTTTGTATTTTCTTTCCTCTTGGATAAAGGATTTCTGATGAATGGTAAATTTATTGTACTTTTAAGATTGCTTTTTGTTTAAAATTTCCCATTTCTGCTGAAAGACAAAGGGTAGTTTGCATACTGATAGATGAATTTCATAGGAAAATTGTAAACAATGAAAAAATTAGTTTAGTGATATTTTTCACTAGGGAGAAAAATATTTTCTGAGAATAACATATGAGGAGTAGATGTAAAATTTGACTTCATCAGTCCATTAACTGTATGTGCGAATCAGCTCGTTTACATTGCCTTTTTTGTACCCCAGTTTAAAGTATCCCCCAACTATCTGAGGCGGGTCAGAAAGGTAATAACACAGAGACACCTGGTTATATATCATATTTTCCCTTCTGAAACTTCTGGTGTTTGGCATCTTGGTGCAGCATTGGCAGAGCAGAGGGAGAATGAAATTACTCCCATCTTACTGCACACAAGACATTTGCAGCTGGAAAATAATCCAAATTGTCTCTTCTTGTGTCTCACGTTATGTTGGCTGAAAAATTGTCCTCTGGCATATAGAGAAATCATTGACTATGCTTTATGGCACTGGAGGCAGAAGATGTTGCAATTATAGTCAGAGTTAAAGTCAGAGGCATCTGTTCCTTCACGTGAATAACATGGAAGTAGGTGTCTCATTTGGTCCATGGATTAATCTTCAAAGTCCTGAGTTTTTCCAGCCAGGTATCTCAAATGCTGACTTCAACCCACCTGAAGTAATTCAAAGGGGTATAAGTTTGCATGCTGTTTTGGCTGTGTCCTGTTGCATTGTTCCTTCCTTGTTTTAGTAATATAAGAGTTTCAGCCCAGGTCCTTCCCAGACTGCCCTTTTGAATCCTCCTGGAGGAATAGTGGCAATAACCAGGGTGTTAAGGGAAGATACATGGACCAAGCAGCTCCTGAGAGACAGCAAATCAGCTCTGCACAGGTCACAAGAGAAAAAGGGGACCAGAAAACACAGGGTTGAAACTCAGTTGTTCAAACCTAGGGGATCAAATCAGTTTTTTTCTTCAATTACTGGAGGGATCTATTTTGTTCTTTATTGACCTTTCTTCATCCTAACCCCTTTTTCTTTCTTTAATATATTTAAGAGAATTAAGTCCTCCTAATAAGGCTGAATTAGGAAAATTAGAGACTCTGCTGACTTATTTAAGGGCATGTATCAACCTAAAGGTTATCTTATACCAAATACAGTCATATCTCCTGCAACACAGTCATATCTCCTATAATAACTAAACACCACTGAAATACAATAGTTGAATCTTGTTTTCTGATTTTATAGATGCACAATGCACATACAATGATACTATGTTTATTCATTCTGTTTATTGGTTCGAACATGATTTTTAATGTGTAACATAAAATGAGGTTTTCAAGTTTAATTGGACTGTCAACCCCATCATGCTCATCTTTATCTCTGGCCGCTTTTACTTCCAGACTAGCATTTTTTATAGGATATCCACACATAATAAAGCATCCAAACAACTTTTTCACGTCATCTTCAATGAATTCAGAGGATGCAACAGTTTGCACACTCCTCTGCACACATTTTATTAATCCCACTTTCATTCTACAAGGCTACAGCGAATCATGTCATAAATATCTGTCTTGCACTCATGAGCTGATACAGTATTTTCTTCTATGATCCCCTCTCTTGACTCATAGCTTAAAAATCTGGCAAAAAGTATTCCATGTTCTAGTTTCTCATTTTAGTAAAATTTCAAAACATTACAGAAAATCTTCCAAAACTGACAACATCTCTCAATCATATGGTGTTATTTTTAGAAAATCAGAGAATATGATTGTATACAATAAATATAAAGATCAGGCTCAAAGCTGGCATAAAATAGACACTGAAACAAATGGATATATGCCATTTTGCACCTATCAAGGTTCTGGTCCAGAGAACACGGTGCTGAAAGCCTCTTATAGCATTATGTAATTTTTTAGACCCACCCAACTGATTTTATTCAATGTCAACTCAATGTCAAGTACCTTATTTTTGAAAATAAACTTGTAAATATTCACAGAGTTCAAACTGAATCCATGTGCAACCATGTGTGTGATATTGAATGTGTGTAAATTAAGTGGTGTTTGTGAACCCTATCAGCCTTTGCTGACCACAAAACTGAAGACAGCAGTTTCCTAAGCTGGACAAAATTGCTGTTCAAAATCATTTCCACCAGACTATATATCTATGATGAAACTGTCTTCTGCCCTCTTCCTTCCCCACACATCTTGTCACAATAAAGATCTGGGTACTTTGTGTCATCATTTGTAATTTGATCCTAAATTATTGGGATATGGAAATATACCACCCTCTTTGTAGTAGGATTTTCCTCTTGCTATATTCTTTCCTCGAATGGTTGTTTTCCAGCCAGTAGGTGATCAACAATAGATGTGAGACTCAGTCATTGATGACATTTGTGAGAGCTAATCTGAGTAGACCATACTCATCTTGTGGTTAGATTTGTGTTTAGATTTCAAGCATAAGAGAAAAAAAAACTCAGAAATTTTTATTTTTGGTTCAATAGCCCGACATTTCTTTAGACTGTTCTCAGCAGATTTTTGGCCCTGTGTAGTGGCATGTGGCAGAAACTGACTTGTGATATTTTTTTTCTGCTTTGGATGTCGGAGGTCTTGTGAGATCATCTGTTTTTTCCTAAAATTCCTGCCATCTTGAGCCAAAACCTCATGAGAATAGTTGTTCTTGGAACATTTTTTTAATATGAAAACCAGAATGAGAAAAATAGGCCTCTCTTGGTTTTGAATTTGCCCCACAACAAAACCCAACACTTTGTTTAAATACATATATTCTGATCTGAGGTCTTCTTGCTACCCCCCTCCCTTAATAAGCATAAAAGGAGTTTTAATTTCAAAATAAATTGTAAGGCTCTTCTTGTAACACATTCCAAATGGCATCATATTCCATGGGCATCAATGGCATCATATTCTAGACTCCTTGACTTCTTTCTATTTACTGGTTTTGGTTTTGTTGTTTTTTTGGTTGGTTATTCTTGGTTCTTTAATTAAGAGGTATGTGTTACTGTGACTGCTTGTGTAACATAGTGTTTTACACTTCCACCACCCAAAAGCAAATAAAATGGTTTTATTTTTATCTATTATGTGTTAGCTATTATTTCTTACAAGAAAATGGCAAAAAGACGTTCAAAGCTTTTGAGGAGAAACAACAGAAAACTGACAATAGATCATTCTTGATCAGACAGCAGAAGCTAATGCCACAAGAAATATATTTGGACAGGAAACTAATTTTTTATAAAGGATTATGCTATGTACATAGATAACAAGACTATCCAAATGTAATCTTACTCTATAAAAGAGGTTTTGATGTAAAAGTAGAATCTGTGAATTAGCCAATCTGAAAGGAAGAAATTTTTATTTCTGGGAGATATTTTTTTCCACAACTATTATTTATTGCAGAGCTTTTCACTTTAAATGAGACACTGTATAAAAATGCACAGAATTAGCTAGACACACCTGATCCACAAGCTCCTTTTTCAGAATCCTATATGAAAAACAGGGGAGTTCTCATTAATAACCAGCTGGGAATAACAACCCCTTTGAAGCCAAGCTGTCTAGGACTCACATACTGAAGATGGTCAATCCACCTTTTGAGCTTCATTTGATTTCCTGGCCATGGAGGTGCACCTTCTGTGTTGGCTGTAACTTCTCTGAGCACTTGCAGGTGGAGGGGCTTTTCTAAGCCAAATCCCCAGCTCCAGCTGATGGCATCCTGTAAGTTGAGACACTTCTCTGTGGAGAAATGGGACTGGTGTCATGGTCAGTTCTGCCCCTGATCAGGTCCCAGAACTTCCCCACCCTTTGCCCCTTCAACAATTTTGGTTTAGGCTGTGAAAAAAAGCAAAGTGGAAAAAAAAAAAAAAAAGAAAAGAAAAAAAAGGTGCTTTCTATGTCAGGAAAGTTAAAATCTTTCTTCTAAGCCATAATTACCAACAATCTCAGCCATTGTTCTGTAATGAGGTTTGATGTTTTAAACTACAAAGACACACATTTAAGATATAGAGCAGTGTTGCTGGGTTTTGTGGGTATTTCTTTTAGTTCTAGAAATTGTTTTCTTTATTTGATATAAATCTGAAGGCAAGAACTCATTGTAGATACACAAGTGCATGCAGTATGGACATATCAAAAAGAATTAATCTATACAGGTATAGATAAAAGAAGCAGGAATAAATGTATATAGGCAATGGGTATGAGAGAAGACAAAAGGCAGAGAAGAAGCTAAATATAAATAAAAGAGAATATGAGGAGAATGTTGTATTAGGTTAATACTATGGGAAATTAAAGTACTTTAAGATCCTCAGATGTAAGATACTATGTAAGTATAAAGCTTTTGTATTTCTTGTCTAAAATTTGAGTTGAGCAAATGCAGTCTGAAAGCAGCTCCTAAATGTGATTATATGAGGCTACAGACACAATTTCTGTCAGGTATCATGAATTTCAGTGTATTGCTGTGTTATTAAAAGCAACCAGCAGCGTGAACCTGCTGTATTATTAACATGTTACATTAGCCTTAATAGTTAATCCAGTATTCATATTCATACTGTGGGCTCTTCTTCTAAGAGAGAGTAACAGCTTTCTAAATGCTTTTAAGATTTCCAGGAATAAAATTAAAGCATGTTTAAGTACTTGTTGGAAATTGTGTGCAGAATTCTGAATAAGGGAGTTATTGCATTGTATCAGGACCCTTAAGAGATTCAGCTGAGAAATAAATTATGTAAACAATGCAATATGTGTGTGTGTCTACAGCTGTATATCAATATCACCTATATCTATGTATACAAATATCCTTATCCTTTTCTGTCAGTCTGCAATGTGTTATACTGGAGACACTGAACCTTTCAAAAGAGATGCAAGACATGTTTTTAATGTTGCTTCAGAATTCAGAAGCAAAACAAAAACTGGATAAATACTTCATTACATTTTATAAACAATCTGCTTTCTGATAATTATTATGGAACAACTTTTCATTCTTTTTAATGAAGTTTGACTCTGCATGCATATGTGGGAAATTAATTTTGGTGAAAGAATTCAGTTCAGAGTAATGTATCCTAAATGAGATTTGTTGAAACCCACACGGTGCCTGCAGTTACAGTGAGAAGGGTGAGTGCTGATGGAGGAGAGGAGGACAGGTGCCAGCCAGAGGCTGCAAGAACAATCTGCCTCTGCCCCTGGGTTCTGGAGGGAGCTGTACCAGAGCTACATCAAGGCCCCACATTCAGCTTGGCTGCAGGTTCAGATTGGATTTCCTCTCTGCAGCTACTCCATGCTCCACTTGCACAAAGTCCAAACATCTGGGTTTAATGTGAACAGAGTGGATTTCAAGCTTAATTCTTCTCTTTGTCTCTGTGCGTATGTGTGTGTGTGTGAAATAATCTTTCTAGAATACTTTATTGCTTTCCTTAATCTTTCCTTAATCTTTCACTTTTGTTCTTTCAGTTTTTGCATCCTTACAATTAATTTTGGTATGAAATACATAATCAGCAAAAGCCTTGTCTCTGGTCCTGTTTCCTACTCTGCCTTCAGAACATACTACAGTTTGTATTGTCTGGAAAACAGATTGAAGCCCTAACCGAAATGCTAACATTGTTTTTTACAACTTATTCTAACATAGGTGTTTCAGGTGCAGTAATCCCTGCTGATATTTTTCTTTCTTTTTAAAGATGACTAATAGGGGAAAAAAATCATTTATGTGACCATAAATATTGATTTTTGAACTCTCTCTTGGCAGTGTTGTATGTCCCCCTCCATTTATGACATTTGATGTCTTATATAAATTGGGCACAATGTTAAACCTTATGTGAGAGAATGGAAGAAAAAAAAAATTAGGGAGTAAATAGCTGGTTTGCTTATCTTGCCTCCCAGTTTGATTTTGGTAAGTTCTGGAGAACACAGGTGTAGGATACTGAATTATAGCAAATAAAAGACTAAAACATAACAAAGCTACCTGAGGGTTTGGCTGAAGTCCCTGTGCAAACTGTGATTAACTGAATACCTGCCCTGGAATGCTGGTTTGGCAAGAGGTTATACACACATGAATGAATCTGTCTGCATACTTAGACACTGCAGTTAAACTTTTTTTCATTAAAAAAAAAAAGAAAAAGGGTGTTATTTCCGAAGTTGTTCAATATAGTTTGAGTCTGTCTGTTGATCTAGGCTCCTCACCCTCAGAAGAAAAGTGAGATGACAATTGTCCTACATGTATAAGAGAGTTTGAAGAAGAGGAGAAGCAGCAGTCAAAGACATGTTTGGGTGCATGAAGGCAGCTAGGCAGGATTTATTCCTAAAAATCAGTGCTCCTCTGGGAAATGGAGGCTGATTTCAGTGTAAAATGCTGAAGGTCTACTGATGTAAATTTACCTGAGCTTATATCTCAAAACCTACAAGACCACCAGTGAAGAGCTGGTCATACATTAATGGAACTTAACAAATAATATACAGAATATACTTACACATGCAGGGGATTAAACATAAACCCAGAATTTTCAGCAGAGACTAAGGGAGCTGAAAGTCAGTGGTTTGTGAGCACATGAGGGTTTGTCCATATGAAAAGGCAGAGTAGCACACAGGTAAAAGTCTTCTGCTGCAGCTACAACACTGATGTAGACACAGCCTTACTCATATTCACAGCCCCCTTTTAGAGGAATAACTATAAATTACGTTTCAGGCTGATGTAAATTAATCCAGGCTTAAGATGTCTGGACAATGGCTATGTATTAGTGTCCATTGGACAGATTTCTATATGGTCTAAAGCTGTGTGTAATTGTGGGGACATGGTACAGTCAGAGGGGAAAAGTCATAGCTTGCTATTAAAGAGATTACCTTCTGATTGTATTTCCTGTCTTTTTACTTTAATTTTGTTGCTTTCAATGCATATTTAATATGTGCTAATAATTTAGATCCTGGACATTAACCCTACAGGATAAGTCCAAAGCCATTTTACTCTCTTTCCTTCCTTCCATTTGAGAGAATCAGATGTACCTTTCCAGCTGGGAACACCATAGCAAATGTGTCCTGCTCAGAAGAGCACATGATGGTCCTGGATGCCTCTGGCTCCTCATGATGTGAGATGGTTAGAAATTTCCCCTGCTTTTCTTTATGCAGACATGTTGTGCATGAACTTGCAGAGGAGAGGGACCTCGCCCTTGATTTATAATCAAGTCATGAGATCATCTATGCTCTAAAAGAGTCTATTGTCCAAATCTGACTAGTTTTTCTCCAGAAAAACTTTGCCAGTGTGTGAACTGCCCCAAAAAAGTAGTTTTTCTTCTCACACATATAAATGATTTCTGACCATTCCTTGATTTTAATATTTTTATTTCCTCACCTTTTTTCCTAATTTCCCTGAAAATTCAAAATTTCCCAATAGCAATTATTTTTTACCATGCCAAAAAGAGGGTTCTGGTACTTGCTGCAGTTGGTGGGTGAGAAAAAACATTGCCCCAAAGCTGCTGCATCAGATAACCAGATTTTTTATGTATTTTTTTGTATGTGGTGGAAGCATCGGAAAATATTCTTTTGTTTTGGTGTGTGTGGGGACAGTGGTTGTGTGACAGTAGAGTGAGTCCAGCAGTCTGCTCCCTTTGGCAGTTACATATAAAATCAGCCTCACCAGGAGGTCTCCAGGTTCGTGTGACAGCTACATTTTCTCCTGCATATCCCACTCAAAAACATCCCTGTGCACCACTGTGATTATTGTTTTTTATTGCAAGATTTTGCTGAAGATTTCCAGGCATCCTTCATTTTTTTACTACAATGGGCAACGAAATCTGTCCATATAGGTGCATTCCATTCCTAATCTCTGCACAGAGTTGCTCACCATACACAAAAAACACTCACATAGCAATTAAATTCAGACACTTGGTGGAAAACAGCCAGTTCATTTTGCTTCTACTTGTTTTGAGAAAAAGACTCCCCCCTCCACCTTCATCTGAATAGGCAAGATTGACATAAAAAAGTACTTCAAGAGATGAACTTGTCTACTGAACACAAATACAGTGAGTTTCTGTATATCTTTAAATGTTTTATATGTCCTAGTCATATATAATTTATTGTGTTGTGAAGCTGAGCCCTTCTTTGAATGAAAATTTTACTGTCAGAGCCTGGGGTACTTTAGTCTGATGATTTAAAACTCTCAATGCGCTTGTAGCAAATAGCACTTTTTATTACAGCATGTTTGTCCAAGAGGTCAACTCTCAGCACAGCAGGATTTCTTCCCACTGTAGAATTATTTCTGATGGCAAGAATCTCCCATCTTAATTCATCTGGTGCTGAATGCACTAGCCAACACTTTCTCAGAGGCTCATTAGACTGGACCTGCCAAGAAAATGCACAAGAAAAGTGTGAAAGCTTCACCTTTTCTTATGCAAGCATTCTTGCTAGCAGATTATACAGCATGTTAAATGCTGTATGCCTGCTTGTACCCCTTTGGTCTTAAGATACCCATTTATAGTTTTGATCCAATATTTCATTTTCTCAGAGATAATGTTGAATCTAAGCAGCCTTGTGATGGTGTTAAATTCATTTTGGAGATGAGTAAAAGTGACTGAAATTATGTGCATGTTTCCTGTGAAATATTGTATACCAAGCAGGTCCTAGATTAAAAGACAAGCTTGACTTTAAAGGTAATGTGATTAATTTCCTCAGCCCAAACCAGCTAGATAGTTTTCATGCTTAGGCTGATACAGTGTAGATGCCCTATTACACCCATTTACAGTCTTCATCCCTTTGCTCAGCCCCTGCTGAGCCTATTAAGTTGGTATCAAGTCAACTTGTCCCTTAGTGATAGTACACAAACTCTCAGAGTGCTGCAGAATTCTGCATGTGTCCTTTTACCTGTCACTTCAGCCTCCTTTTACTGATGTTAAAAGAAATCTTTACTGTCAGTCATATAACCAATTCACTTTGTTCACAGGCTGTGACAACCTTGTTGTGTTTCTCCCACCACAGAACTGACTTCTGTGAATTAGTATTCTCAAAATTTAGACTAGCTCATTAGTCTGAATAAATTTGAAAGGTTGCTGTTCACTTTTTTTTTATGTAGCTCGGTTTTTCTTGGGTATAATTCAGGCATCTTAAAAGAAAAAAAAAGAAGAAAAAACCTACAAACACAAAAAACTCAACGACCAAACAGCCCAACTCCCAAGTATTCACTATATGATTCCAGAGCTAAAGGGTCTCTCCATGGATTCATTTGAGCTAATATAAATTTAATCAAATCTTCCAAGTTTTTTCCAGCTTCTCCCTCTCTATTTATTTATTTATTTATTTTGCTAAAATTATTAAATTGGCTACTCTTTCCGGAAAGGAAACAGAAGTACAAATGCCAGTCTCAACCATCTTTGTGGCTTACTATGACCAGCTTGTTTCCACATTATCACTGAAAATATAAAGTTTCTCCCTCAGCTGATGAAACCTAACCCCACCTGCTAGCTCTGTACACGTGACTGTCAGTGAGCCAGGCCAATGCAATGAAGGAAACCTTTTCCACTAAAAAAATTGCCCATGCTTAAGCAAAGAAACCACGATTTTTGCTCTTGTTTTCAAAGCCCTACCAACAGTAGCACTTAATTCTCTACTTTCACAAAATCACTAAGGTATTTTCACTCTGTCATGTTGTTGCTTGTAGGGATTGAAGTCTGGCTGCCAGTGGACATGACAGAGGATACATCTGGTCTGCCCCAGCACAAACCTCAAACCGTGCAGGGGTGTGCAGCCACAGAGAACCAGAGTTCAACATCTGGAGTGCACACCTGTCCTTCTTTCTTTAGGGAAACTCTCAGGCATTGGTGGTAAGATGGTATCACCATTTTGGATTGTGATAGCTTTCCAGGACATTAGTCTTAGGAAACCAGAAGGGGCAGGGAAATTTCTTTCCAGGAACAATAATCTATGCAGCAATTTAGATCAGTGGAGTAGTTTTGATAGGATGTCAATGTTTTAAAAACAAATCTAGAAGGAAGTGATTATGACACCTACCATGGGTTTGAAAATTGAAGTACAGGGGACATCTCCCCCATTCAAATTCCTTTCTTCTTGCTAAAATAGCACAAATTTCACTGGAGCCTCTCCTGAGTTACCTTGGCAATATAAAAATCCAGTCTAGAAGCCAGGGAGGTTAAATAATTTACCCAAGGTCACATCACAAGCACCTGAGCCTCAGAGTAAAGAAGAGAGGTCTTCAGAGTCTTACCTAAAAGGGATAATGACGACTTCACCATTAGCTGTAAAATAGAAATATAAAAATGTCTTTGCATTAACATCAGCACCTTAAAACTGAAAATGAGAGAGCTTGGCCAAAGGGGTCTGATATAACTGACTACAGAGTCAGGGTGGAAAAATATAAATCAATTGGATGAAATGATCCTTTGCTACAGACTAGAGAAGAAGTTTGGCTATGTCTCAAGAAATGGAGAATTACGCTAGACATTAATGGAACCAGAGATACTCTCAACAGCTCAGGGTGGATATAACTGTGCAATGGAGCAGAACAGATTAAAAATCCCAACCTAAGGAAGGATTAATATATAAAACTGCAGGAGAAAGACATGACATGATAGAAATAAGGTAATGGTGCTTATAGTATATATTTTCTATGTTCAGAATATTCATATTTTGCCTTTTCAGTTGTTTTCTAAATACTTCCTCTAGTGTGTGACAACATAGTTGCTTCTTCTTTCAGTATCAATGGCTTCTTCTGACACCAACGACTCATTGTGCCAGGAGCCAAAAATATCCAGTAATTCCTAACTTGGCTGCATAGAGCAGAACAGGTCAGTCATGTGGAATACAATTCTTTTCATATTTATATCATGATTTGCTTACAGACTTCCAGTAAGTCCTGCCCTGAGAGACAGCCACAAGTAAGACAAGGTGGCAGTTTCTTCTGGGCATTGCAGTGCAGCAGTTCTGCCATTTCAAGGGATTTCTGTTGAAAATTAAGACATTGTTTGCTTTCTCCAGAATGTTGCATAGAAAAGTACCTGAAACTCATTGTTCAATCATGTGAATGACTGTCTTTCTTCAAAAAAAGAGTACAGATCCTCTCCTCACCTGCTCTTGACACCACACCTACCATTTTCTTTTGCTTTTTCCCTTCATTTTCTCCCACATACTCATAAGCATTTGCTTCTCCACATCTCAAGTGCACTGCCCTCTTCTTCACATATCAGATATCCGATACTTTGATCCAGCTGGAATAGCGGGCATAAAACCTAATAGGGAAAATGCTGAAAATCACTAGAAAATAGCTATTTAACCATAGTTTTCCCATCTTCTCTCATCCTAAAGCACCACCAGAGAGAAGAACAGAAAAGTATACATGCAAGCAAACACACATGCCAAAAGCCTGCATGAGAGGCATATTTATATATCTGTTTGAGAAAAATAATTATACTGAATTGATTATAAAAGCTGTATTCTCACTTTTTTTTTTCTTAATTTTATTTTTGGCTGATAGTTTCCCTACTTAGTTGATAGCTTTTAGATTCTCTTTGTTCTCTTTCTATTTTTTCTCTCCCGTCTTCCTTTGTGGCCAGTTTGCTCTTCATCCCTGGCTGCCATGCCCAGTAAATTCTGGACATCATTGCAACAGATGCTTAGGAGTGGATGGGATTTGTCTCTGCATATCAAGCCAAAAGGCTCTACAGATTTCTCTGTTGTGGCTGCACACCTAACAAGTCCAAAATTGTCTGGGAAATATCTCTTCTTTTGGATTTGCCTTAGATAGCCTTTTCTGCTTTATTTATTTCCTTTTTGGTTCTCCGTAGTTTTTAATCTTTCCTTCTTCCTTTCCCTTCTCATTTTTACTCTCTGTATTTCATGCCCAATTAATCTTGTTCTCTCTAGCACATTTTTATGGGAAGGAAGGTTCATGAAAAGAACTTTCAGAAGAAGACTGAGCCAATTTCCTTGGTAACTACCAAAAGCAAGTGAAAATGACAAACGGATTGACTACAGTGGATTGATTGATACTGATTTTTAGCTGAAAATTGGATCAAGTGTGTCCACATACACTTTCTCTAGGGACTAAAGCAGAGGCAGACTGCTTCTGTCAGCATTCCTATACTATGAAGTTAACTCCTCTCATGTCACCTCATGTCTCCCTTTGTAGCCCTGTCTTCTGCTTAAATAAATATAGTTGTTAAAATAAAAGTGCTTGCTGTCTTATCCCAGAGCTGTGACATTTTGAGGATACGTAGGACTTATGCTTTATCATGAAATAGTGGTCAATTTTCTGTATATTCTGGAATCACTGTTCAACTGTGCATACCTGCACTTCCCCCTTCACATGCCTGTGTCTGCCAGGTACCCAGTGGTGGCTTTTCACTTTAGTAGGAGCTTCCCCCTGTTTATACCTGGATCTTAGTGGTTTTCCTACTGAATGGAAAAGGAGAAATAGCAGGACCTATCCTAAATGTGATATCTGGAAATCCCTATTTATGATGAAAACTCTTATTCATACATGCACTCATGTTCCTACAGTCCTTTTAGGACACCTGAATGTGTGAGGTTTGGAGGGCAGCATTTCTTCTCAAATCTGCTACCTTAATCAATTAATTTCTTATGCAGAGTGATAAGTAGGAGCCTTATCATGCCCTGACTCTGCTAGGCTGGCAGAGGTAATAAAGGACTGAAAATTATCCACAGAAAATAGGGTAAAAGTCACAGTGTTTGCTCCTACAAATTTCAAATCTTTTAGGCAATAGGAAAGGGAAGCATTAGTTACTTTAGTATTCAGTTTATAACACATTACATCATGATTTACTGAAGAAATATAGTTCTACCATGTAAAAAAAATTGGCATCAGATTACCTGATACCATCAGATGTAGAGACCCCTTATTTAGAAGAACTTTTAGGACTTTTGTTTCTGGAGAGAATACACACTTGCTGGAGGGTCAGGGTGCTGCCACTGTCCCCAGTCCATGGCAGGGGCTGCTTCTTGTGTTGTTCTGCAAAGAGCAGCCTCTGTGACTTCTGACTGACTTCTCTGACTCACTTCTGCAATTGTCAAAGTCAGTTCTGTGCTAAATCCAAATTGCTCTCCTTAGGAAGAAGGGCAGGAAAGTCTTTTATTTCCATATATGATTTCCTATATATCACTTTATTTTGTGCTTGATCTGGCAACCTCCAACTGTGGCTTTCATTCTTGCCATGAGGTTATGGGGGTGAAGATGAATAGACAACACAGTTGTCCTTATAGTCCTTCCTGTGGTCCTTCACAGTAAGGTTTAGACGTTGCTTTTTGACATGGACAGCTGGATTCTACAGGCAGGTTGAGCTGGGGTAATCAGAGGTTACTTTTAGCAGAAATAGGAAAAAGAGCAGCCAAGTTCAGGGAGCGCATTAGGGTTCACTCCAGGAGTCACCTCACTCAGGTAAGTGTTGTCCTGTTACACAACCACAAAGTTATTGCTTGGTCAAACTTACACAGAGAAGCTATGACGTATAAAAAGGTGAACTCAGTCCACTAAAATTCTGGGTTAAATGATGTAAACACAAGACAGTTCTTTCTCTTCTAGGTTAATCACATTTTTGGAATATCAGGATTGATGGAAAGGCAAAGTTACTGTTAGCAAGTGGACATTTCTTTGGGGTTTTATGTCATCAGCCCATGGAAATTTTGATGCAGTCTTCATCAAACTGCATTGAACCCTACATATAGACTTAATTATTTTAAACATCTCAAATTCAAGGACTTTATAGTTCTACAAAATTGAACTTCATTGGCAAACATCAATCCTTGGGCAATCAGGTTTTGTAACATAATAGAAAGCAATTTGTGGTGGGTTGACCCTGACTGGATAGCAGTGGCTCTGTCACTCCTCAACTAAGCAGGCAACAGAAAGTGTAAGAAAAGGCTCATGGGTTGAGATAAACAGAGGCAGAGATCACTCAGTGATTACCATCATGGGCAAAACAGACTCCTATTAGGGAAATCATATCAATTTATCACCAACCCAATCAGAGTAGGGGTCCTTTCCATTGCGTGCAGTCCTTCAGGAACAGTTTGCTTCAGCATGGGTTTCCATGGGGTCACAAGTCCTGACAGCAAAACTGTCCCAGCATGGACTCCTCTCTCCACAGTGCACAGGTCCTGCCAGAAGACTGCTGCAGAAGGGGTGACAGCCTCCCTTGGACATCCACCTGCTCGAGTGGGATGCTCCACAGGCTGCAGGCTGATCTCTGCATCCCATGGACCTCCATGGCTGCCGAGGCATGGCTGCCGAGGCTCAGCTGCCTCACCATGGGCTCTACCGTGAGCTGCAGGGAAATCTCAGCTCTGGTGGCTGGAGCAGCTCCTCCCCCTCCTTCTCCACCATCCTGGATGTCTGCAGAGCTGCTTCTCTCACAGATTCTCCCTCCTCTCTTTGGCTGCAGTTGCACAGGGTTTGTTTTTGGTTGTGGTTTTTTTTAATTTTTTTGTTTTGTTTTGTTTTTTTGACTTTTTTTTTTTTTGAAGCCTCCTTGAATACCTCATTCCAGCAATGCTACCACTGTTTCTGATGGCCTTGGCTTTGGATAGTGTCTGGTCTGTCTTGGAACCGTCTGGAATTGGCTCCATTGGCTCCACAGGCAAAGCTTCTAGCAGCTTCTCACAGAAGCCACCCTTCAGCCCCCCTGATACCAAAACCTTGCCACAAAATCCCAATGCACAATTCCCCCACAGGAGTAAAAACAAGTGAAAAACTTTAAAAGGGCAGATTTTAAAACCATGAGGAAAATGGTTAACAGCAGGCTGAAGGGCAAAGTAAAAAACTTTAAAACCACAGAAACAGCCTGGAGGCTATTCAAGAACATTGTGTTAGAGGCACAGATGGTTTGTGTATCATTGAGAACAAAAACAAAGTAAAATGGTGAGAATAAAACTATGGTTAAGCAGAGAAGTACAGGGGTTTATTGAGGTTAAAAAGGCATCCTTTAAAAGCAGAAAAGCTTCCTGGATAACCTAACCAGGTCAGGCCATCACTCGTGTTGGTGAAAGGCAAGTCAGCAATGACAAGAGTAATAAGGAAGTGGTCTGCTAAAAGTAATGAGGATCTAGTGAGTAAAGACACAGAGGCAGATACTTGTACCATGTGGTTCTGGCATATTAAAATTTGCAACAGAAATGTCCCATTGTCCTTTTGAGTTTCCCTTCAATTTCTACTCTTTTTTTTTTTTAAGACAAGATGCTATTATCCAATCAGAGACATGAAACTAGGCAACAAACAAAATAAAATTATTTTGCAAAGATGCTAGCGTAGCCAGAAATTTCTTGCCTGCCTATTTCCAATCTCCATCTTCCTCTCCAGGCCTGTTTCCCTGGCTGCTTACATCTCATCCTTTCTGTCCTGGCTAGATAGCAGGCCTTTTGCTCTAGTATATTCTGGGCTTGATTATTCACTGAGAGATCTAAATTCTCCCACTCTGAGCAAACCCTACTTGGATATGTTGAATTAATTATTTGCTAAAAACAGTCCCAATCAAAACAAGTGTGTTACCTGAAAGTGTCTGTGTACAAGAACTAAATAGCTGAGAACCTTAAAGACCTCCAAGAATGCAGAGAAACAATTAAAAAAAAATTGTCAGCAATTTTTCTTCCCCTAGAAGACAATAAAGGATGCTCTCTGTGTTGGGTTATGGGAGTCAGAGAAATGGAAGCTAAAAAACTGAATACTATGCATTAAATTGAGAAATTAAAGTTTAGCAGTTATTGATGGCTTCTCAATGTATTAACATAGGCAGTAATGAGATATAATGGCAATTAATTAAGGCCATTGGTCAGCAGCTGGCTGAATATGAGCCAGCATGTGCACAGGTGGCCAAGAAGGCCAATGGCATCCTTGGTTTGATCAGGAGTAAAGTGGCCAGCAGGACCAGGGCACTGTTTGTCCCCCTGTACTTGGCAGTGGGGAGGCCACACCTTGAGTGCTGTGTTCAGTTCTGGGCCTCTCATTGAGGGGCTGGAGCATGTCCAGAAGAGAACAGTGGAGCTGGGGAAGGGTGTGGAACACACATCCTCTGATGAGGAGCTGAGGGAGAACTGGATGTTTAGCCTGGAGAAAAGGAGGCTCAGGAGTGACCTTATCACATTCTTCAACTCCCTGAGAGAAGCCTGTAGCCAGGTGGGGATCAGGCTCTTCTCCTAAGTAGCAAGCAGTAGGACAAGAGAAGATGGCCTCAAGTTGTGCAATGGGAGGTTTAGATTGGATATTAGGAAAAATTTCTTCACTGAAAGGGTGGTCAAGGACTGGAACAAGCTGCCCAGTGAGTGGTGGAGATACCATCCCTGGAGGTACTTAAAAGGGGTGTAGATGTTGTTCTTGTGAACATGGTTTAGTGGTGACCTTGGCAGTGATGGATTAATGGTTGAACTTGATGATCTTGAACGTCTTTTTAGACCTAAAAAAATATACGATTCTATGAAATCTGTGAGTAGCAGTGGCTTCTCAGAACCAAATCCGAGTCAAAATTTTAGGCATTTTAGTGACTTGTTTTAATGATTTCAGAAGAAATGGTTTGTTTGATATAGGCTGAAGATGGGAGAAAAATGAGAAATAAGTGCAAAAAACATCACCTGAACAGAGAGAAGCTGAGCCAACTTTTCTTCTATAGCTTTGCCAGGAGATGACAGGAGAGGGAGGAAAAAGAGCAAAAAAAAATTATTCTGTAATCATTTCACAGAACATCTCCTGAGATTTTGTTTGTCCTTTCCCAGCACAGTTTTTTTGAGGATATGTGTAGTACTCCCAATGCCTTCAGTCAACAGAATGGCTTCCAGAGATATGGGAACTGTATCTGGAAGGACAGAGCACAGATTGTTGGGAGGGAAAGAGGGAGCTGGGGAACAAGGCAGTTGGAGGTACAGATCAGCTAAGGAGGGGCTGTAAGAAAGGTTTGGTTTATATGGGCAGAGTTTGAATAAACTTTTAACACTATTGACCTCCAAAACCCCTGTGTACTTCATTAATCATCCTGTACACAGATGAGAACTTTCAGAACATCTGGTGCCTTCCTGAAGATCTCGGGTGTATAGGAACTTCAACCTTTAATTTCAAATCACTGTGAACTTTAGATCAAAAGCTGCGACTGAGATTCTGCGTCACTCACAAAAAGAGGAATTTTACCTCTCCAGTACTTAAAAAAGGATGTTTTGGGTTAGGTGGATTTTTTTTACTTTTATTTGTTTGTTTGTTTTGTCTGTGTGGGTTTTTTTTCCTTGTTGTTATTGTTATTTTGTTATATTTTGTTTTGTGTTCCTAGTTTAAAGGAGAAACTGCATGCCACTAATCAGTCATGGCACATGCACACACATACACTGTTATATGTGAATAGTTCTCCAATGTTACTTTGTAAGAACCTTACACACTTCACTTTGATTAACACTTTGATAAGACATATATTTTCCTTGAAGAAAGTGAAACCATGGGGATTTGTTAAAAATTCAGAAAAGGAAGATACTGTGAAAAGATTTAATTCAGTTACAGTAAGTACTACATTCTACTAATGTAATATGGACACAAAAAATGTTAGACCCCTTGAGAAATTGGGATAATCTTGTTTGATCCTTTGTAAATGTATATAATTGTATTTATGTATGTGTCTGTATGTATATCTACATTTATGAAAATATTGTTATGCGTGTGCCTGTGTATGAATACATTTATAAAACAAATCCATGACCATAAATCAGCTCAACAGAAACAGTTTAAAGTGGACTACTGTACATCTTTATTTAAAATACGTAGGATGCCAAGACAGAAAAACACTAAAAAAGAAATACATATTGTTTTTGAAGCTGAAGCATCAATATGGTTGTAATTTTAATGTTTCTTGCTGGAAAAAGGTCATCTTTGGCGAGGTCGGGTTTTTCTTAAGGTCATTTCACATTGAGATATCTGCCTGCTTTTGACATTTCATCTAGAAGAGGCACAACTATTCTGACACATGAAATGGGTTCTTTACAAACCCAATGGCTATTTCTATCAACATCTGTTATTCTTACACAAAAGGGGAATATGCATTGATTGCAAACAAGGCTTCGCATTTTTTAGAGAATATTTATATATATATATATATTTTGTGCTTAAAGGTACAGCAATGTCTGTGTGAAATAGAAACAGAATGAAACACCAACCTATAAAAGATTGAAAAAATAACCCCATAAATGGCATATTTTACTCTTAAATAGAATTAAATAAATTTAAATATGTTAATTGTTGTTGGTAAATTGTCACACTGCTTTCTGTAAAGCACCAGGGCAGTGAAATTCACTAAGCATTTCTGTAATTACTTTGTGATATTGACACAAGAAAAACACAACAATAAAAATATTTCTCTTTACATTTTGTGTGGGATTTTAAATTGCATATTCGTTTGCAAAATTCAGTTCCCTATAGCACTGAGTATGATAGGAAAAATCTGTTGCCATGTAAATACCCCAGCTTGTATCCCCATATTTTTAAACCCCAGAATTATTATGTATTTGTGATATGATATTTATGTAACTAAAACAAACTCTAATTTGGAACTACTAACTCGGACTCACAGGGACAACTAATTTGGTCAAACTAATTCGGACTCACAGGGACAACTTCATTTTCCTGTAAGACAATCCAGGACTCCAAAAGTGATTTGCAGAATTCCTCTCCCAAGGAACAACACAGGAAGACCGTAGTTTGTCCTTGCTCGTTGTTTGCAGACATCTCTGTTAAGGTCTGAACAATCCAAAGCAGAAACATTTGGTTGAGCATTCAGTAGTTAGGATTCACCAGTGGAGTGCTGTGACCAGTCACGTGGTGTTATATCTGTTCCCATATTGATGGTCTGTTTTTACAAGCCATTGCTTTCTCCCAAAATGAATGCCATTTTATCAGAAAACAGGTTTTGTTTTCTGATGATATTCCTTTGGCAACTGCTCAAATCTGCTGTTTGTGGATGTTTGTAGGAACATGGCTTTGCTCACATAAGTATTTGAGAACAGCGAATAATAAAGGACATGAAGAGGCTAAATCCAAATCCTGTTCTCTCATCTAACAAGCTGTAAGTGAACAATTTTTGTACTATCTCTACTGGCTCACTGATCTTACTGCACCAGTAAACTCTGCATGTTTGGAGTCAGTGTGTTTTCCTACTTACTAGATATGTCATATTTGACTTTCTGCAACATTTGGATGTATGGCAGACATTCACAGAGAACTACAGGTGCTGCTTTTCTGGACTGAAGCCATATGTCCATAGGGCATTGAAGAGGTTAACATCCAGGTGCAGGAGCTTTGTTGTTGGAACATGTTCTGCATTGCTTCCAGACTGTGGCCTCAAATAAACACCTTTATCATATTTTATTAAAATGTCATAATTAGATTTATTTAATGCACTGGGATCCGGAGCGTGTCATCTCTGTAGATGATTGAAAAATACTTCATCAACTTGTGATGGCTTCGTAGGAGAGCAGGGCAATCCACTCCTATTTCCCACTAATGCGTCTTTATTTGAAAACAGGACTTAAATATTCTTCTCAGTTTGTGCATTTACTGATAGAAAGAGAGTGCAAACACTCTCGTGTTCTGCAGTGTTGCATTTGATTAGAAAATAATGCTTGAGGTATGAATACGCTGAAGTAATGTTAAGGAAACATTAAAGCACCCTTAAATCTGCCATTTTACGCCTAGGGCTTTGCAGTTATCATTTGAAATGTGTGGCCTCTTTTTAAATGGTTCCACAAGACTAGCAACTGCTGCATAATGGTGCAAATAAAAATAATACTGAGGTGTAAGTAGTGGCTCTGATAGTTGTACTTATTCCCATGTAAAGCCTGGAGTGACAAAATAGTTTTCCAACTTCCAATAACATAATCAGTACACTGTGTTTGGCCAGATCATTGGCCAGAGAAGCACAGAAGCACAAATATTAGTAGCTTGTATTGTGCCAATGTACATACAAGTATAAATTGCTTACTATTTCCATGTAAGTAAATAGTACATACAGAATTTAAAATAAGTAGGAGCAAGATGGGAGAACAGTCTATAATGGAAAAACTAAGACAAATTTGTGCCTCATACTGATTTATCACATAGAAGAGCCTGAAGCTACTTCAAGACATCAAAATGGTTACACGTGGACAAAAGGGGATTTTGGGGAGCTGTCAGTTGATAACTAATGAGAATATAAAATCTGGGCTTTTAAATATTGTAAGTCTTTTTTATGCTGGTAGGTAATCTAGAAAGAATACAAGAAAGAATGTGCAACAAAGGTCTACACACCTTTCAGCAAATGGGGACCAGAAACTACTTCACATCAGAACGGATCAAGCTTTCTACCAGGCCAGTTTAAAATCTCCTCCATGCTGGTTTGCACAGTTGCCTCCTCTGACACTAATCCCCATAACTTCTGTACTGTGAGTAGCATAAGGGCTCTCTGCCTTCGCTGCACTGTAATAGTATCAGTTGAATAATGAATGTCTGCCCAATCTGAGAAACTCAGATTTATCTTTGAAAGGCTGAGCCCAACAATGGTTCATAATTTTTCAAGCAGAAATAAAGATAATTGAAAGTATATGGATGTCATTTGCTTCCACAAAGTGTTGATCAGATGTTTCACTGGGCAGAAGATGCACAAACATGTTAAGTTCTGAGGCAGCTGAGCTCGCTTCCAAGGGTAATGGGCCCTGTGCTATTTGCTTGTCTTTATTCTCCTGCCCCAACCAGTTAAGACCAAAATGTGAGAAAACAAGGGGAAAAAGGGTATGTATCTACTTGCATGGATTTGAATAGCAGGATGATAGTTATCTTCAGTCACTGTGGTGGGTGGGAGCCTGACACTGAAAGAATTTGAGGAGGAAGTGCTGAGTGAGAAAATCACTGCCTAAGAGAAGGGTTGCATACTTGACACATGGAAAATATGCACTCTGTAGGTGGGTATTTAGTAGACTAAGGTAAAGGAAGGAGTATGCAGGAAGAGAATAACTGAAGAAAGATTACACAGAAGAAAAGAAAGGAAAGTGTCTGAAGTGACTAAATTTCTCCTTGGACTCTTGCATGGTCATTGCTGCCATTGCTGATGCCACTGCATATTAATCTGTATCTTCCTAGGGCACCACATTGGGGTTTTAAGCTACCCTTAATCCTCCCCCTACAATCTCCTATTGAAAGGAAGGAACAAAGAAATCATTCTGAATATCTTTCTCATCATAAGGCAGTGATTCAGATTCTTTCTTCCATTTTCATCCTTTGTTGATTGAGTTGTCAAGCACCCAGCCTTGGCAATAGAAGCTGAAATAAGCAATGTCTTCATAGCTTTGCCATGCTGTGTCAGTACTGAATAACTGAGCCTTATCGACTGCATGCTGAGTCCAACATTCAGCTGAGCTCCTTTGGAATTTTTATCACTACTTTTTATATGACACTCAGAAAGGCCTTACCTACAATGGATTGTAAACTTGAATTCTGCTTTTTCTAGAAACCCCTAGAAATCACCCACATCTGGAGGAATTCTGCCTATAACAAAAAGTGCAAGTTGACAATGACAAGTTGAGGCCATTCTCAGGGACTGTGTTTAGCAAGTTGCACTATAATGTGTCAAAATCTCTTGGAGTTTCACTAGAGATTTACTGGACATGAAATGTAGTACTCTTGCTCTGCTATAAATATTTATTGATAGTCCTATTGATGGCCCCAGAAAGAGTAGTAAAAATATTTTGGTATACTAGGGCCTATGTCAGTATTGGTTGGTGGTATGAGAACATTTATGCTGCAGAGTGTACATTGATAGCTCTCGTTCCAGCAGTGGACAGAAGAAAGCCCTTACTGACATCTCCAGCTTACTCATGTGCAGGACATGGAGACACAAAAGCAATTCACTCTGAACTGAATCATAGATCCAATGCGTTCCATGATAGAGTGTTGTTTTATTGGTCAATTTTGTCCTTTATCAGTTCCCAACAACCTGATAAAATTGATAAGTTCAGTATTTTAGTAATTTTGGCCCAAATGGAATTCACTTCTTTGATTTCTTAGTTTCTGATGTTTGAATTCATTGATGACAACAGAAAAATCTCAACCATCCCTGGATTAATTTTGCATCACAGGGGATGGGAGGGAGGGCAAAGACTAGGAGGAGTGAGGAGAAGGAATCCCATTTCATTTGGCTGTCATCCATCTTAGATATTTCTGGATCTGATGCCTCCAGTGTGTTTTCCATCACAGTTGTTTGATATTGCATATTATAAAACTGTATTTCCACTACCGCTCAAAAAACCCAAAAACAAGGCTGTTTCTGGAACAATATAAAATGTCTTTACATGAAGCATTCAGATGACCTCACATTTTTGAAGTCATTCCAGTATGGAAACATGGTGTAGGATCACAGATGCCTAATTTTTGCCATCCTTCTAGTCCCATATGAATTTACTATATCTCCAGATGTATTAGTCACACAATTGCAGGCACACAGGTTTTGTATGTAATTTTACCTAGACAACATTTTACCAAGTTCCCAAAATCTAGCCTCTTTTAGGGAGATCAGAGACTATCTGTTACACCTACTCAGTCAAACACCATTCATGTATTCTGGTTGTTTCTCCTGGTAATGTATATACATTTTTACCTCATGCTTTCATTACAATTGTGAGAGAGCACCATGACAATGCACCTCTGGCACCTCATCTTCAACCAAAAGAAGAATGACTATTCTCAAGACTCCACAGCTCCACATTATTAGCATTTTGGTCCTGCATATCTTCACCTAACCTTCTCTTACTTCTAGTTTGTGTGAAGGGGTTTTTAATCTTTCCATATGCTTTTAAAATGGAAATAAAACCTAAAAAAACCAACCAAAAAACCCCAAACCAAAGCAGTCTACCAATACCACTGATTTTACCTCAAGAGCAGAAAGAATTACTGTGTTTTTCAACTCTATTAGAGGCCACTCTTAAAACTATTAAAATGTTCTGTATGGAGTGGGGCAAACTATTCTGTGAAGCAAACTTTCCGAGTTCAGGAGAGCTGCATAACTTTCCAACAGATAAGATGTGGACATCTACAACTAATTTGTACGCTATCTACCTGAAAATATTTTTTCCTTCAATATCCTAATTCTAAATTGTTACTATAAAGAAGAACAATGACTAATGAATATTATTCTATTGTTATTTATCCCTGATGACACTACCCATTTTTATACAATTATACATCTTGTACAAGTGAAAGAAAAAGTGCAAACTAAACTGAAGTTACATGTCATTCAAAATGTAATTCAGAGGTCATGACAGGCAGTGTGAAAACTCAACATGAAAGCAGGACTAATATCTAAAACATTAAGTCAGACAAAATTGTGTGCTTAATCTCATCACAAATACAAAACTATGTTGTATCTAAAGATTCTGTTGTATTTAAAGATTTTGCACTTGTCTCTAATATATTCTTTTCATCAATGTTATAGACTACAGACTTATGAAAGCTATTCTGAGAACTAAAGTTTCCAAATGTTATGTTCTTTAAAAAAATACATATTTGACTCAATTTTAAAGAAAAGCACTAATTTCTAATTGTTATAAAATCTTTTTTTTTTTTGATACCTTGTTATCATGCCTTAGGACCATCAATTTCCTCAAGCTTTCTCCATTTTAAAATTCACAGAGGTCAACCCTATTAAAGTCGATGGTGGAGGTGAGCCTGAAACTTTTTCCAGATATTTTTTCTTTGAAATGAATGTATACTAATATTGTTTGTAAGTGCTCTCAATAACTTTACATGCATTCAGGGGAGCAATATGAAAGTCTATGCTTTCATCTTAAAGTTTTCTTTAAAGGGATTTTAAAGTTCAGGCCATTAGATCATCAGAAGACAGGTCTCACTGCAAGAGGACCAGTCACTTTCACTTCCTGTTGTATATGTTGTCACTGTGGGTGAAAGAAAGGCAGCTTTATGTTTTTTAGGGTGGATTTTACCTCCTGATCCTGATCCTGGATTTTACCTCCTTGAAGTTTATGGCCAGAGGCTGGTTGATTAATTTTGCCAGTTGAGATGGTTTATTTTTGGTTACTGAATCATGTTTAAAAAAAGTTATCCTTGTTATTTTTAACATATTTTTTGCATGCCTGGCATTACCACTGAGTTGCATTACCTGTGCTAGTGAATCTACGTGTACAAGAAGCCTACCTTGTTTCAGCTGTAAAATAGGATATTGTTATTCTCTAACTGGGTTTGCACTTGTTTGTGGACATTTTACCAAGAAGAACTTTGTTTGTGTGCATTTCATAAATACTCTATTATTATTTTCAGCATATTAATTCAATCTTTATAAACAAAAATAGATTTTAATAGAAAAATTGAATAAGAGGCAATAATATTTCTTTAATTTTTACTCTTATCACAAAACCTCCAATAAAGATAGCTTTCTTTCTTGCATACTTCCTTGTTCACAAAATGAATAGTCCTTATTCCTTATTTTACAAGGTGTGTGCTTGTTCTCATTTCCAGAAAAGGGTTGAAATATCCCTATAATCCTTTCTTGTTTTGCTTGGTTTATGAACTAACGTATGACAGAATCACGAGAAGCAAAATATTTTCTCAAACTTTTTCTTCTGAGATAAAGTTAGGGTAGAGAGCATTTCCTTAGAAAAAGGTATGATGTACAGAAATATCCTTTTAGGCAGGGACAAACACAGTATCTTGTCTTTAGATATAGGATATATTTAGACAGTTTCAGGCCAAAATGTCTAATGTGAATTTGGATAAATGGAGTTCTAGAGATATTGGATGTGAACCATTCAGCATAGGTTTTTTGTTTTGTTTTTAAGTTGCATTTGTTTCCTTTGTGCATAAAGGTAAATTTTCTGCCTTTTTATTCCTGTGAATGAGAAATTAATGGCCAGCCACCGAGGTCTGAGTCTGCTTCCAGAGGAGGGGGATGTTAAGGTAAACATTCTGGAAAATTAATTTCTGGAAGCAACTTAAGAACTTCAGATGTGTCGATTTTTTAATTTGATACAATATCACATAAGCCCTTGAGAATCAGTATCAGGAAAAGTATTCTGCTAGGAATGAGACAAAATGCTTCAGCTCTGATTGTAAATTCAATAAAATTGTCTGGTACATTGCATGGGGTTATTGTGGCTAAAACTCTAGGACCCAGCACTTAGTCTTTTTGAACTTCATGACATTTGTCTTGGCCCATTTGTTTAACCTGTCAGTTTGTGAAAGACAAAATAAAACATTCAGCTGCAAATAAAAATGTCTTTTCTATTTTTTTCCTCTTAATTTCCTTGCCGAGTAGTAGATGACATGGAAAGTTTTATAAAGGAATTAGAATGTGATTGAATATATCAGCTGGAAATTTTGAGGCAGCTCTAGTCTTTGGTATATTTCAGATACCAAAGAACATGTTTTTACTTTCATTATTAGTTTCAACAGATGTCCAGAGTAGAATATAGTTAATCTGCAACTATTTCCTTTTAAGTTCTAGTGTTCTGCTCTGCTATTATAAAGTTCAATATGGTAAGCAGCAGTGACATAAATATTCAGCCTCAGGTCCTGTGGCTCTTTTAGGTATTTTAACCTAAATTACTAGAGCTCAGCAATGCCAGGCAGTCCAAGAAACAACTAAAATAAATGACAAGAATCTGACCCTTTTAGTTGTCATTTGCCTTTTGCAAGAGCTACATCTTTGGATGTTTCTTAATGTCTAGATAGCAGCACTGACCACCATTTTTTAAAACTTTTTTTTGTTGCCAGTGCTTTGAAATCTTTCTACCCAGATATTGACCATGCTGTCACCAACCATATACATGTCACTTGCAGACAGGATCATTCCAGCACATGCTTCAGGAAATTTTAAATGTATGCATCACTCAGGAAATTAACTAGTGCAGAATGTTCTTGTCGACTTCATTTTGAAGTAATTTTCCATTCTAGGCAATGTTTGATATCAGTTACGGACAATCAAAATATTTACTGTGAATTAGCTACTAAGTGAGCATAGCTTTTAAATTTATTTCTGTTTTTTTTTTTCTGGGTGGGTTTTTGGTGTTTTTGGTGATGGTGGGCAGAGTTGTTATATTTGTGTCATAATTCTTATTTCAAGGTACTCTAGGACTAGTTTAATCAAACATATTTTAGACTGCCAATTGCTTCTGAACTATTCAAACCGACTATTGGCTTACTATTCCTTTTAAACTTATTCCATTTAAATCATATAATTTTGCTTTTGTTCCCTCAAGTCAGTGGAAAGACCATTTCCGAACATGGAGGCACTCATTAAAAGTGCTTAATGTGGATAAAAAAAGGTGACTAAATGCATCATTTCAGCATGCTTTTTCTTAAAAACTATGAAAATCAGTTCATTAAAGACACATCTGGGACAGGAAAATGGATTTAGATGTGGCGTGGCTAACTTATATAAAATAAACAATTAAACTTTCTTAAAAGTCCTCAACTTTGGCTCTTCTATCACTACCTTTCTTTAAAAGTACTTTTCCATTTCCTTAGTCAAACTGTAATCACTAGTATGGTTGTATGTGTGACAGGCAGTGGTTATAAGTAAGCCACTGGAGTTGTCATCAGCTCCAACTTGTTTTTCCTTCCATTAGGATTTCCTGATTATGCACTAAAAAGATATTTGATTGATAGTAGAATAGAAGACATTTGAAGAAAAAAAAAATTAAACTGAATTCATGCCAGTAGGGAGGGGAGCTACCTCATTAACAAAATAATTGAGCTGTTAGTTAATTTTACTTGTTATTTGTAGAAAAGGACAAAAATCTTCCAAGGAATTAGTATTCTTCCCTCAAATGATTAAAAGAACAACAAAAGGGTTTGTATCTTAGATGTATTTAGTAATTATGCCTCTGACACCTTTTTTCATATCATCCAAGGCAGATGTAAAAAAAAAAAAAAAACCCACACCAAAAACACAAAAAAAAAAACCTAAACCAAAACCTGGTAATTTACAGAACATTGTAAGTGTCAGTTTTTTCTGATCAGTTTTTCTCTGTCTCTCCTCCAGTCTTATTAGAAGCAATTTCTGTTAATTGATAATTAATACCTTTACCTTTGTTAAAAGCAGCTACTTTTGTATCAACACTTCCAGTTTGATACAATCAGTATATTTTACTACTAACGCAAATAGTGCATAAAATTAATTATAAAAAATATTCTTGCAGTACAAATTTTGCATTTCACTTATTTTTGTATCTTTTTTTTTCAAATTTTGAAATTCCTATTCCACAAAAAAAAAAATTGCCTGTATGTTAAGTTCAACAAACTTGGTGATGTCTTCAAAGTAATAAACATTTGGCTGTGTGAGCACAAAGCAAAGGAGTGTTATCCAAAAGGTCCTGCCCACAACACACCAATGAAAAATTACCCCAGAGCTAACCTGCAACCTTATTCATTCCCTTATACTCACCTGCTTTCAAGGCTCAGTGAAAGCAGTTACACATCAATATGAGAGAAGCAAAGAATGGCATTTTATTTACATAACATGACCTTATTCAGGATTTTGGTGATGAACAACTGTCAGACCATTGAACGCAGACAGAAGAACAACTGACTCATGATTTCGGGATTTGTTCTTATTTGATACCTTATTTTGATACCCTTTTAGAAAAGAGAAGCTCTTCCTGTAGGGATAGGCTCGAGAAGAATTAACATTTTGCTGCAACAAAGCAGGGGTTTAGATGTCCATCACTCTGGGTATGGAAGAGAGATGAGAGGAAGGGCTGTGCTGGAGGAGTCGCAGCCCTGGTGCAGCCTGTCCTGGCTCAAGGACTAAGGGCTAGCTCAAGGCACAGAGTGGTTGCATCCTTTTCTGATAGCCAACACACTAGTAATGGTTTGTTCCTGACAAAACCACCTCTGTCCTTGGTATGATAAAGCACTTTTAGCTTCCTTCTAGGCACAGAGTGCCATACAGCAGGAATGTGTGTGAAATGCTGAGAACTGAACGGGAGCGATAGCAAGGCCCGAAGAAGCATTATAACTTCTTGGCTTGAAACATCATTTGAACAACCAACCTTGTGCTGTATTCTCTGGGCTTTGCACATAGTCTCAAGCTGCAGCAAAGGAAAGAACATTTCAGTTCCCAAGAGTCGAATCTTGGACAACCATATCGAGGTCAGCTGTGGAGTCAAGTGCTGACAGGTAAACAGAAAAGAATTTGTTCATCTAAGACATTGCCTCAGAGCTCAGGACAGTTTGAAAACTAAAATAATTTCTCAGTTCCAGGTACAAATTGACATCAAGATTACTGCACTAGGCATGTCAGAGAAAACCTAAACAATTATTCTGGTTACTTGGCCCTCTATTCTTTTTCCATCCAGTCTTGTAAAAAATGAGCATCAGTCTTTTCACAATGGTTTGAGCATTGATGTCACACGGACATGGTATCATGCACTCTGCAGCCACAGCAGAACAGACTTGATAGACATCAATATACAGAAGATAAGCAAGATATACAGAAGATGCATCTTCTCCTTGCCCAAAGTAATCAATTCATTTGGCTTTCACTAAAGAATGCTATTGGATCATGCAGCCTTCTCATCCTACATTTTTTTTTATATTCCACTTGCATTTATCTTCACTTGCCATGCAGAAATGGGAAGAAAAGGGATGATTGGTTTTGTTTCTCCTAGCATCAGAATAAATGCTCTAGCTTGGTTTCAAAAGAACAATATACCTCACAACAGCATGCAAACAGAATAAATATGAAGAAGTAATGCCAATTTCAACTATCCTTTTTTTCTCTTTTTGACATGTCTCACTGGTTTATCTTCTGTCTTCTCTGAACTGCAATAGAAATTAACTTGGCTTATATATTTTGGGAACCACTGGACAATCATCACTGGGGTCTCATAACCACTGTTTCCTGATGTGCAGCAGCTAATACGTACAAACAATTGCTAAAGGATGGTAACTGGTTAATTTGGGTGGGTATTTTTCACACAAGACCTCATACTGCTCTTCAACCTGCTGAAATATGAAGTGCCAACTGGCAAAACACTGTAAAACTCTGCTGCTAATATGAGACATATTAAGCCAAAAACACAAGCTAGTCCTAGAAAGGAAAACAAAGCAAACAGAAGGCAAATATCCATTTCAGAATAAAAGAATATGATCAAATTAGCATTGGTAAGACTGTAGGCAAAAATGTGAAAAATAAAACTAAAAAGCTCAATGCAAAAAAGAAGAAAAGAAAAATCCCAATTCCATGTTTTTGAAAGTTTAGTTGTAATCTCTTAATGTAAGCCCATACAATGAAATATGTAGTTTTCTCAAGGTATCTGTTGCATCTTAATTCTATGTGATTGTCATATTCAGCAGCATTAGTTCACAACTAGAACTTGGCAGGATGCATTTCGCCCTTATGTAGACATTTTCTGATACTCTGATGAATATATGAACTCTTGGAAGGTAGCTGAGTAAATTGTTATTAATTTCAGAACCTTAAAAAATTTTTGTCCTCATAATTTTTCCCTTTTGTCACATAAGTATACTTACCTTATTAAATAAAAAGTACCTTCAAATGAAAAAGGAGATTTTTAATTTCAAAATGTTGAAACAGGTTGTTTCAATTATTTTGGTTCCATTTATTCCTAATTTTTTGGGAGACAGGAAATTAGCCAAAAATCAATCTTTTTTAGAGTTTTGGTTGCAGTGAATTGTCATTTTATGATGAAGACATATTTCATAAAAACCCTCCCAGACAGGTTGTAACAAAGAAGAAATGGAAAAAAATATCCTTTTGCCAAGCACATTGTACAATGATTCTTCTGCCACCTTGAATGGTTTCCTTTTGCAAAGTCAAATACTCTATAAATCAATACTGCATTGTCCATGGAGGTATTCTTTGGTTCAACACCTTGATTTTGTATTGGTACTCAAAGAGAAAAGCACTTCTGGCAGAGCTGTTCTTTCTTAGTTGGCCCTTCTGTCAACCATATGCACATTCAGAGAAGGCTTTTGTCTGTCAGGCCTTTTTTTTTTCTTTTGTTCTGCAATCAAAATTCCAAAGAAGTGGACATTGATATTTTCCCCAGACCTGTGCCTGCAGGCCACTTCAAAAGTGATTTGAGAGGTATCTCCAGGCTGCTGAGAGCACCAAGCTCTCCCAGAAGTGTTATATTCTGAAGAAGTTTTGCTCTCTTCTCCACAGCTCCCAGTGCTTGAGGTGTGCCACTGAACACCACTTTCGGCTGAATAAATATTCTTTTATTTACTTTCTCTGGTTTGCTGTTTACTGCTGCTACTTACACATCCACAACTACTAGTAGTTGTCCATCTACTCAGGGCACAGAAGATGGCTCTTCTACACCTGGACTGGATAGAAGTGATATTCAGCATCAGATGGGATTAGTCTGTCAGTGACACTGAGCACAAACATGAGTAGTAGAGGTAAACACTGTTTTTGTGGCCTCTTTCCAATACCGTCAGTGTCTGATTCAGGCTCTCGTTCCCATTGGTGACTGGTTCTCCTCCCTGAGCATTTCTAGGTCTGCAGTAATCACTGAAGGTATGACCAAAAGACATGGACAGCCAAAGAATTCTCTGGGCCTGATCAGTTAAACATCTCCTGCATCCGCCAGACCCCAGATCATAGGAATATATATGTATATACAGGAGTTATTTAAAATAGACCAAACCAATGGGGCTTGTACAAAAATAGCAGTATAAATAAACAAATATGCACACATTTCAATCTTGATTTTTCCAGAACAACACTCTAGGAGTTCTTTGCATTTCAAATGGGACCTGACTATATGGAAAGTACAATGTACAGTAGAATTAACTTTTTTTTTTTTTTATTCAGCCATTTTTTGCTGTTCTAGACACAGGTCATGACCTCTCACCTCCTGTTTATTTCTTCCCATGTTGACCTTTCACTGAAGCACAGGGCTAATTTTTTGCTCCAGTGACCAAGAATAGGAATTTGTCACTTTATTCAAAATGGAATGAATACAGGTATGTCTGGCAGTCTCAGCTGAGCTTAACCCTCTGCATGCTGAAAACAGTCAAATAGCCAAGTGATCTCTATTAGGAAATATCTTTTCTGAAGTTGTGCTATTTTTTGTAACAAAAGAGTTTTGCTTCTTTTGTCTGAAAAAGGGTTTTTCTTTTTCTGTGCACAGTCGGGCACAGTTTTCTTTGTTGCAAAATACAATGAACTAAACAGAAGAAAATGACAGGTTAGAGGTCCATAGAAATTTGCAATGGTTCTAAGAGAGAACTTTCATTAGTGTTAGGAAATAACCTCCATCTTAATTGTCTGCTGTACAAACAAAGTTTTATGTGTTATCTTTGACTGAGAAAGAAATAACTAATTTCTCCGGTAAGATGCCAGTAATGAATTCTTATGGACTAATCTTAATAAGTATGTGCAAAGTAATCTATGCTTCTCATGTTGAGTTATAAAATAGAATTCTTTTCCTTATGCAAAGACTTTCACTGGTACTTATCCACCTATTCAAATCTCCTGTGCAGTAGGGTTCTTTTCTCCGTCTAGAAGTTCTTGAAAGAGAAAAGACGTCAGTGTATCCAAGCAGGATTTGATGTTAACACTTAAATCCTGCGTTAGAATTACAAAAGATGAGGGTGCCAGCAAAAAAGACCCCAAAAACCAAAACCCACCAAAACTCATGAAACAAACGATCAAACAAACCACAACAAAACAAACAAACAAGGGAAAAAAAACGAAAGCAAATCACAGCCCAGGAGGTCTCAAGTGAGACAGTCAGTAGATTTAAGCATTACCTGTCAAAATGAAAAAGTTGTGGGCAATGGACTTTCAGAGTGTGGTTTCCTACATGCACATCCTTAGTATTTCTATGATCTCACTGAAGTTACTGTTGTCTCTCTTTTCCTCTTTGAGGCAATATTTACATATTTTCAATTCTTTACGACATGCCTCAATCTTTTGTCCTAAGTACACATTGGCATTATTGCCTTCCCAGATCCTGTCATTACCTATGTAAATACCTGAGGTCTGCACCTGCCTTTTGGCCAGCCAATGTGTGTGGAAGCTGGCTACCCAAGAGAACAACACTGCTGAGCACATGGCACTGCCCTACCTCCAGTGTAATCACTTGTTGGGGCATTTATCTCACAAAGCTTTACAAGTATTAACATGTCTGATCACTTTACCACACTGATTTCATTTACTGAAATTAAGTTAAAAGAGACAAGAGATGGGGAGAACAAGAGACATAAATGGCATTCTCCTGTAGGCTTCCTAAGCCTCAGGAAACCAAGTCGAAAAAGCCTTGGTGGCTTTGAACTCTGTTACAGCTCACAGGCTGAACCAGTCCTGTGTTTTCATCCAGGATTTCCCAAACATGCTTGCAGTGAGGCCAGTGGTTCTCATCTCAGGAACATGAAGCAAGGATCATTTGATATTACTTGTGTAGAAATTTTGTCCATCTCAGTTAAAATCAGCAAAATACTATGAAATAATATTTTGCTAAAATAGTACTTTGCAAATAGTATTGTGCAAATATAAATTTGCATATTTTTAAATAAACATGAAATAACCTCTAACATCTCCAAGTCTTCAGTATCTTCCAACAGCATCACAACTGTGTGCAGAAAAGGACGAGAACGGTGAACTGTAAGGTATGCTATGTGGACTGGGATATTTTCCTCAGAAGAAAGCACTTTTAGTGCTGGAAATGAGAGCCAAATTTTCTATGTTGTTTTCACAAACAAAATTTCAGGCCCTGGGGGAGGTTCTGCGCATACTTTCACTGAATGGGAAGTATCCTTAGCCCTCTTTCCTCAGCGCTGGCTCCGGGCTGCCAGCCTTGGCACAGTTTGATTTTGCAACAGCTCCCCTGAACAAAGGATGCTCTGAGCAGCTCACTGTTTGGCCCACTCCTGGCTGTGTGTGTTCTGAGGGGCCTGCAGGCAGAAAGTGGGATTCAGAAGCACTGCAGCTTGTTCATTTTCCAGTTCAAACTTCTAAGTGACAGCAGACTTCCACTTCTGAGAACAAGGAAATAGAGGTGTAGGTGAAGTGGAGTGTGGTATGTTTGCAATGGCAATCATGGTAACTGTAATAACATCTGTAATAATACAGAGAGGCACAACCAACTTTTGCCTTTCAGTTATCTGAAAAGTCTCTACTTCACACTTTCCAGGGAAGAAAACCAGATCCTACACTTGGCTAAAATGTGATTTCCAGATTCACCTGAACAATGCCAAAATAAAATATTCATATGACACAAGAGAAGAACAAGAGGGATCCTAAAATCAAGATGAAAAAGTTTCAACTTTTGTCAAGAAAATACAGCCTCCAGACAAGCAAAATATGAAAAATAAATATTTGGCACAATAATGGCATGAAAACATTTAAGTACAGCTGAATCTATTTAGCTCGGTAGTTACTGGTGGTTAGTACCTCTCCACCTTTGAAAATCCTTCCTGCTTATCCTATGTAGGGTGTTTTAGTCACAGCTAAGAGTATATTCTTCTTCTTTTAGACATAAAATATCATGTCATTCACTGTTTTCAGTCCTCACCTCTCAAAATGCAGAATATGTTGCCAAAGGAGTGGGATCCAGGGAAGAATATATGTTCTGGACCAGTAGATGTATAATAGGCTACAGCATTATTGCTGGGGCTGCAATTCATCCAATTTGTTGACAATTCAAGGACTCAGCTTTCACAAACTAGTGGAAATTATACCAACCTGTGCCAGAGCACCTATCTTTTTTATCTCTTCTTCAGCATCTCTCTATATATTTTTTAATAAATTATTCCTTCCTATTAGAATATGTAAGTATATAGGCTATTGTTTCTCACTGGCCTACACTGTCCATGAAGCTTCCTACTGGTAGAATGAGATCAGCAGCAGCAACCTGGTCTGACTGGGGGCTTTGGTTCCTTTCCTGGGCTGTAAGCCTTTGTGCAAGTGTCGAATAAGGTGCAAAATAACGAGCACCAAAACCATCCCTGCTAGTTCTGGCATTTGCATACTAACTGCTGCTACAGTAACCACTTAAATCCAATATACTGAATGCTGAGGGGGGAAAAAATCACAACTTAATCAGAACAGAACACCATCCCTAAACAGCCCAATACCACATTTTTCATGCTTTACAGTGTTTTACATGAGAGTTTTTTCCTCTGGGAGCATGCACATGCTCTGATTTTGATCTTTTGAAATTTCTGCATCCCTTAGGTTGTATCCTTTCACTCCAGAATAACTCTTGTTGTGATAGATGAACTGGAACAAGTGTGGGCTTCCTCACAGCCACTTCCTGTCAAAGTGCCCTGTGCTAAGCAGCAAGCTGTGCAGTCAAATGGAAGGAAGCGCAAAAGTCCACTTTTCCCTTATCTCTTCCCCATGGCAACCTGACCAAGAACAGTGACCCCCAGCAGCACAGCTGAGGCCTGAAACTGTGCTGAATTACTCAGAAAGAGAATCTCCTGACCTCAGCCAGCAGAACCCAATGAAAATGTGTGACCTCTAACTGCAGAACCCCTTGTCCAACACTACGTTTGTACTGTACACAGCCAACACAGGTCAGGTGCTTTCAGGAAGCTGACTTAATGATTCTCAAATCTAATTTAAAGTGAACCAGTGAACCTAGAACTATTCAGGTTCTGCAATTAGAGGGTTTTACATTAAGCAGGCTAAAACTCCATAGAAATATCACACCTCCTTGAATTAGGTATTGAAATCAAATATTTTTTTCCTCAGGGCTGACCTTTGTTAGCTACATGTAAACTGAACTGATGATGAGTCATTGAGCTAGCAAATTAGTACTCATAGTTGTTGACAGGGTCAGCAAGAAATCTACCACATTTTTAAGCAAAAATAAAATCTTCATGTAGTTATTGTCATATGTACTTCTTGTCCTTAATGACATTCAGAAACCATTGGCAACAAGAAGAGGAAAAACAGGAGATTTTGGGGTTTTCACACTCTCTACCAAGTGTAATCAGAAATTTAACACCATAAGCTTTGGTTAAAGAGCTATAACAGTGTCTATTTGTTGTGCTTTCTGCCACATAAATAATAGAATTGACCTCAACAGTGGGTAGAAAAGGGACCAAACTCTCTAACCCTCTTCCTTGGTTAATATTGTTTCAATAGCACTACAGCCTATTTTATAATGCTTCTGCACAAGCAACTATTTGGCTTGTGACAGCAAGGTACACCAACAATTCATTACAAGAACATTTGTTCTGTGATTAACTCTTAGAACTGTATGAGTAATTTGGAGCACAGCTAAACACAGTCCTGAGCTCATTTTTTTGAGTGAGAGCACCTTACAAATAACAACTTTAACAAATTTATATGAACAGCATTTTAATGACAGAATGAATCTCAAAGATGGTTGCTTAGCAGACTTGGCTTAACCTGTGCCCATTCAGTCTGTGGGCTGCTCCTGGGGTAACATCCACTGGATCACAGCTGATCTACACAAGGAACACATTGCTGTGGCCACCATGGGAATTCAGAAGCTACATGACTGAAATCAGGTTTGGCCATCCCGGTTTTAAACTTTCTTGTCAGCACGTCCACATTCAGTTGCAGTGTGCAGAGTACAGTGCCCAGTAGAAAACACAGAGTGCTATGGAAATATTTAAGATGAGTCACCAAGAGCCTAACAGATAGAAATATTGTGTGCTACAAATACTCTGATTTTTTAAGGGAGCTTCTCTTTTGCCTGTCTAGTTTCACCTTCTCTCTTCTGTTAAAGGCCTTTTGGCATTTGTGCTGGTCCTCTGAATCTAACTATTTTGCCTCTCTTCCAGTATGTTACCCAACTCTGTTGTTCCTTCCAGTATTTGGCATTTGCTTTGGAATTATGTTTGTCCATCTGTTATTTGTCCTTTTGGTGATGCGTTCTGCTGATTCCCATTTGTTCCTCTCAGCTTTCTCAACAATTTGGGCTTCTGAAGTGTTGTGGCATCAGTCAGCTCTATCTTGGCCCAGGACAGTGTTTGTACAGAGCAAGAGAAAGAGCAAAAACTGGCCTAGACTGATGTTTTTGTTTCTTTAGGAATTCACAAGCACAAATTTTTGCAGTGGTCATTGTCACTAGCTGATATCAATGGTTCAAGGAAGGTGTAGTGAAAGGGGCTTTATTCTCTTTTGGTTTCTGGTTTACTCCTTCCATCTTTCTGGATGTTTGTAACCAGTGTAAAAGCACAAAAAAGGCCAAAATGTCAGCAGATACTCTTCCAGCCTTGACTGAGCTTACACTTTTATGTTGCATATTCCTTCCCCTTTGGGAATACATCCACTTTCCTTTATAAACTATCCACAAAACTTGCTGGCCTTGTATGGTCTAAGGAGAACCAAAACTGCATCTATTCATACTTTTTGTCCCCCAGTTATATCTTTTTTATCCCTTAAAATAAACCACAATCATACTACCCTATCCATACTGGATACAACCTTTACTTGTCATAACCTAATTTTTCAGACTTAAACCATTTTGTAGACAGAGTTCCAAATTTGTCAGTTCACAAGTTGCCTGTGCACAACACTGTGGGATGACTAAAGGGATGCTCAGCTATTGATCAGTTACGTAGATATTGTTTTCTCCTCCATTATGGCTCTGAAAGCTCATTTTAAGTCACATTATCATCAGACTTATGCATTATGCTGGACTTGCAGAATTTTGCTTGGCAGTCAGGCACTAGTTAGGACGAGGTCTCTTTCTATATATTTGTTTTGGATTTAGGCTTGTGCAGTAAAGCAGTCTTACTAGAAAACAAGGATTCTGACAAAAATAAAACCCCCTGGAAAACCTGAATTTTTCAAAGTGAGGATTTATTTGGTACCAGTCACCCTTAGAGATATCTGAGTGATGCAAATGAATGAAGGATGCTTACACCAGTTTATTTTCAGCATTTAAAGGAAGCATTACTTAATCTGTTTGCTTAGGTGCACTGAATTCATGTAATTTCTTTCACTGAAAGCCATGTAAATTTTGCCAATAACAATAAGATACAGGTATTCAACAGCACTTGTCAGAGTAGCCCTGTCTTTGAAAGGAACTACCTTTTCTTCCTTCTCCTTTCCTTCCCACCCCCAACCAAAATGCTCCCAAACTCACATGTTTCATTATATAAATAGTGGGTATTAATAATAATTTATGAAATGTTTATGATGTGGGTAGGATGCTGGTTTTGATCAAATCAAAAATCAGGAAGCCTCAGTTAATAAGGAAACCCTGAGAAAGCACCCATGGTAGGTATGAGCTCACAGGGGTTTGTAGGTAGGAGCTTTGCACAAGCAGACTGCTTGGAGTATGGAAGCTCCTCCTACTCCTGAGCATCCAAACCAACCTTGGGTAACACAGAACAAACAAACCAGTATGGCTACAGGGGAGCTATCCCAGCATCTTTGGAATCCTTTGGAAAAATTGACACAATCAGCTAGATCTCATCCAAGTGAGCCAGTCTGTGCTTGGGCACTAGCAAAGGCAAGCAGAGAATGCATGGAGTGCTTTGGGGCCATCTTGCAGGCCAAGTGGGCCAGAAAATGGAGTAGCAGCACATTAACATCAGCATTATCATATAACTGGCATGAACGTGACAGGAGAGATGAAAAGGAGTCAAAAACTACTACCAGCACTGCAGATCATCACCTTCTGATTGAAATCACTAATTAATTGTTGCCCTTTAATATTTTGATTCTAGTCTAAAACCACAAAATGTGTGCTCACAAAACACCCTTGGACACTCAAGACATGGACAAACATAAGTGCTAGGTAACACATTTACAATTGCAAGTAAAAGGTGTGAATAGTGTAATAATGACAAATGCAAGCAGTTAATTGCAGTTTCAGTGTTGATCATAGAAGGTCTTTTGGAAACAAAACTAACGTAGCAACTTTCAAAGGAAAGGCCAGGCATAACTGAACAACAAGTGACCATTCAGTCTAACATGGTCAGCAGTCATTAAAGTGTATCTTATTCTTATTCTTGTACTACATCAGCCCAGAAGTTGCCATCACAGTGTGAGATGTCAGCTTATGAAAGTACTAATAAGCTGATACATGCAAATATCATTATTACACACACTGCAACATACAAGGAGAGTCACATTTTCCCTTTAGATGCTACTCCTGTGAGATATACAAATGTTATAATTCTTTCTCCGCATGAGGCTGCTTACCTTATATCATCATGTTACATGATTTTACACTTTTAAAATAATTAAAACATTCCACTTGCAGCCATGTCACATTTAAAAGGCAGCAGCTATGGGAAGATTACAGTCACAGCCTCCCATACTGCATGCAGGCTAAATTCAAAGGCTTGCTGCCTGTAAGCTAGTTAGAAGCATCGAAAAAGTGGAATTTAACTTTGCTGGTTGGTAAAGGAGAAAATATAGGAATCTCCACAGACTACTAGCCCTGTACAGTATACATTGTTAGTCAAAAGAGAGAATGGCAATTCTGCATTATAAACAAGAGCACATTGCTCTCTTCTTATTCCTGAGAGCTACAATTAAAGGATGCAAGTCATAAAACAGTGTATTATATGATGTATTGTTTTTAATCTTGCTGCCTTGTTGTACATAACAGGTTCATATAATTCTTCAGACAGGAAAAGGCTTGTTCTGCAAAAATACAGAGCCTTGCATCTGAAATATAAGTTCACACACAAGCAATGTATATATCGCCAAACCAGCAAACTAACTCACTTACTTAATACACTAAACTTCAGCTTCTTTCTATATTATGTGAAATGGCTTGAAACAGGAGGCAGCTGCCAGGAAACATCACTGCTTCTTTACTCAAGAGAGACAAGGGAAGGAAGAATGAAGAAAAAAAATTCCCTCGATGGATGCCACAATAGCATGTCTTTCATTATCGCCCTGTGTCAAGGCACTGTGTAATGTTCATTGTGCATGCATAGTAAATTACTATTTACCTGCCAGTGCCTTTGATAAGTCAGTCTTTTCTCCCTCTTTTCGTCCACACAGCATGGAACAGTGAAACCTCTTTGCCTATAATTCTTATTAAGGTGATACCTTTTCTGAATAAGAAAGTACACACTTCCAAAGGAGGCATTCTCTTGGGTTTTTAAGGGCCATTGTTTTTATTGTTTTCCTTTTATTTCTCCCACCCTGCTGTGTTTTAATGCTATAGTGACTTCTGTGTATACAACTCTCATATTGAAATGTCTGCCGCAGATATATGCAATATTAAAGAGTGCTTATGAATTTTTGACATCTAATTAGTCGCTACCCAGTTAACATGTCAAGACTCAGAGGGATTAGGGAGTCAGCCCTTTCTGAATAAGTTAAAGCTATGCCCTGTCCTTTTCATGTATTATTCTTTAATGTAGGTGGTGATTATTTTGCTGTGATTAATTGATGAAGCTCATTGGTCTGGCAAGTGTTACAGAATTCACCATTCCTCACTTTTATTTCTCTCTGTAGGGCTTTCCCGCTTATTTGAAAGGAATTGGTTCTATTCGGTCTGTGAAGCTTCATTGTCTTTTCTCAATACATGCACATTGGTTCCTCTTAAGATTTTATCTATTTAATTTTATATCTTTTCTATTATAAAGGAAGAAGATAATTAATAATTCTTGTTTTATTTTAAGTCACATGTTTCAAACAGGGTTTCTCTCATGTGTTGTTTATTTTTATTTTTGATTTATGCTTTTAGACAAAATTACTGACCTGTATTTTGATGTACAAAAATAGATTTTTTTTTCCTAATTTCCCACACATTCAACAAGGCTTGGTGAATTTCAAGGTTTTTCTGGTCCCCGATTAGAAGCAATATTTCACTTAGGCAAGTTTAAATTTTTTTTAGCATTTTGAGTGGGTTTTTTCTTAGACATGATATAATATTCTCTGTTGTCAGTTATGGTGAATTATATCAATTTTAGCATCCAAATGGAAGCCCTAATTATACAATCTCTGTTTTCCATGTGCACGCCTTTCACAAAAGGAACAAAAAAAAAGTAAAAAAAGGGAATGTTGAGGCAAATCTTTAAACACCTGTAGAAATCTAAGTGATGCATATTTAAAACAATGTGATCACTCATAAATTCAGCTGTGTGTCAAGGTTCCTGCTGACCTGTGGTGCACTCCAAAGGAATGTTCCGTTGATTATATACAGCTGCGGATGCTCAGAAAGAAACAGCACATATGTGTGCTTCATGGTCTGATATATTTGTTGTATCCCCCTCTGTGTAAGTGATATTGGGTTCTATATAAAGAAACAATAAAAACGTATGCTGAGCACTAATGGCTGTGCCGTTTGCCTACACAGGCACCACGCCACCAGTATTTAACTCACTGCTTTGTAAAAGCACTGGAAGATCTACCGTAGCTGTAAAAGGCAAAGCAAAAACATACACGTACACATGCACAAAGTTTTTTGCTTTTTTTTTCCTTCTTTTCCTAAAATACTGTGAAGGAACATCCTGCTGTATTACATAGGTTTTTGTTCACCATTTCGCTGTAGTTGGCTCAAGAGTTTTGGGCCTTGTAAAAGTGCAATGCAGTCAGGCAGTTTCACTGAAATGATAAAATCAGAAAAAAAAAAATTCTGAACACAGTGCAAGAAGCAAACATATAGACAGGATTATGGAAATATTTAATCATGCACTATGGCCACTGGGAAGTTTCTTCCATTCCCTACCTCTTCACTGCAAAAGAGCTGAACAAAAGGCTTTTGCCATCCCAGTTCATTTCTGCAGCCTCCTGGTTTTATGGACAAATAATTACTTTTCACAGAGCAGAATCAATCCCATTATGAGCCTCCAGTATTCAAATCTGTATTTGGGACAATAGTGGAGCTCCAGCCGGTTTATCTTCTTCAGAAATGAACAAACTCATGCATACACTCCTAAAAATTTGATCATTATAAATAATTACAATCCTATTTACCAGCCAGGGTTTATGCTTTTTAATTTACATTAAGGAGACTCTTTCTAAGGCATTTTTTGGTGAAAATATGTAAACAATTCTCTCTTATCAGGCTTTAAAGAAGATTGCAGTGTGCGAGGAAAAGAGGAAAGCAAAGGGAGCCAGGATGTTTTAACATGGTGCTTCTCCTAACCCCTCACCTGGGTTTTGAGGTTATTGTGAACAAGCTGAAAAGAGGAATCACAGCAGCCTCAAACACCCTCAGACCACAAATGCCTTAGGAACAAAAACTGGCATCAGCCCTGCCACGGAAAAGAGAGCTACGAGGCAGCAAGGAAGGGAAATAAAACTGAGCGGGGTGGGTGGGTCGACGGAAGGGGCTCTGAGTATGAAGAAGGAAGAGGGGCAGCATTAAAAGAAATATCAATCAATTGGAGCATATTCACTTTCCCCTGCACAGTAGATTCTATCAGAAGAAAACACTGAACTTTGTAGTGTTAGCAGCAGCTGAAATTTAGAATTATTGTTTCCTCCTAACAGAAGACTCATTTTCCACGGCCGCATTTGCAGCATAATAAGCTTTTTGTTATTTTTTCAATTAGAGTCAATTGACCTAACAAAATGGTTGGCAATTAAGTGATTTTTGTAATGGTCCGGGGGTAATTTAGTCGAGCTTGTCAGCTGTGTTTCATGAAGCCGAGATGTCTTTTTTTCCCACTGCCTCTCTCTCTCCCTCTCCCCCTCTCTCACTTACTCCCTCTCTCTCTCAAGCATAATGGCTCATAATTTCAAAATCTTTTCCTTCTGTTTCCCTCACAATAATTCGCAATTACAGGAAGTTGTTGGAGGTGATTTTTTCCTACCTTGCTTTTTGAGTCAGTAATTTTAAATAAAATGTACATACTTGTAAAAAGGGGGCTATTACAGAAATCACTTTTTGTGTAAACTCAATTATTTTATGAATAGTGACACCAGTTTCTGCTGGGTTCAGCTCCTAAAGGCTGATGTATTATTATTTTCAGGGTAAAAGGTGTTGAACATTTAGAACACTTTTTCAAATCAAACCAGTATTCAGGAAGGTAAACAACAACTTAAACGATGAGGAGCCTTGTAGTAAAGCTGACAGGTATATGAGAAGAATGAAAGCCATTAGGACATTTATACAATAGTCTGCAGCTACTGGACTTTTTCTCCTGTTATGAAGAAATTCCTCATTTGTCTAATTGATTCATTTTCTTAAGACAACATCTGGAGCTGCAATTCATATTAAAGTGCTGTAGTTAGATCTGATGACTACATCAGATGTTCTTTCATTTGTATTCTTTTTATTATCTGGTTTTGCAGCACACACAGGCTGGAAACTGAAGCCATGCGCCCGTCCACCAGTGAATCCAGAGACTTCCTAGCATCTGCCTGCAAACGACTGTCTTTTTTTTTTCTTTTTTTTCTTTTTTTTTTGTTTATTTTTAAGTCCTTTTTTCTAATTCCCAGCCACGCTCTACATTTCCCCTGTGCCTCGAGCCTGCCTCCCAGCCCGCGGGATGCGAGGGATGCGCGGCTGCCCGCAGCGCCGAGCGCGGCTGCGGCCTCGGCAGCCGGCAGAAGGGGGCGCTGCTGCAGCGGAGCAGGCGGCGCCTCGCCCCCTGCCCCTGCCACGGCCCCTGCCCTTGTCCCTGTCCCTGCCCTTGTCCTTGTCCCTGTCCATGCCACTGCCCTTGTCCCTCTTCCTGCCCTTGTCTCTGGCCCTGCCCCTGCCCTTGTTCCTGCCCCTGCCCTTGTCCCTGCTACTGCCGCTGCCCTTGTCCCTGCCCCTGCTGCTGCCCCTGTCCCTGCCCTTGTCCCTATCCCTGTCCCTGTCCCTGCCCCTGCCGCTGCCCTTGTCCCTGCCACTGCTCCTGCCCCAGCTTATGCCCCTGCCCTTGTCCCTGCCACTACCCCAGCCCCTGCCCCTTCCCTTGTCCCTGCTCTTGTTCCGGCCACCGCCCCTGCCCCTGCCCTTGCCCTTGTCCCTGCCACTGCCCCTGCCCTTGCCCCAGCTCCTGCCCCAGCCCGTCTGCCTCCTTCCCCNTCCTTCCCCAGCCCCTGTCCCTATCTGCCAGGACCCTGCTTGCTCCCTGCTCTCACTCTGCCCCCTCTCCGTGTTGTCTGCCCCTGCCAGCCCCCCTGCCTGCTCACCTGCCCCTGTCCACGTCCCCTCACTACTGACTCCTCCTGACCCACACCCGCCTGGCCATGACCCTCTGTCCATGTCACCCTTCCTGTCACAAGTTTACATCGGAAAAACCTATCGGGCGGGGCTCCGAGGTCCCCGGTACAGCTGTTTAGCCCTATGCTGCTTTCCAAGGTAGGGCAGCTGACAGCGGGCTGGGGGCTGTGTCACCAACCGGTAGAAAAGCCTCTGCACTGCATGCCACCAGCACGGGTTTGCAAATGAGAAGGGAGCTGGTTTTGGGGGGTTTTAGTGTTAGTTTTTTGTGTTTGTTTTTTTTGTTGTTTTTTTTTTTTTTGTTTTTTTTTTTTTTTTGGTTTTTTTTTTTTTTGTTTGGTTTGGTTTTGTTTTTTGTTTGTTTGTTTGTTTTTGTTTGTTAGCCCAAAAAACCCAAAGAGTTGTAGTTATTTGTTGGTAGCTGAATTTTATTGATTTAGTATCTTAATTTGCCTCGCCTCACATTCCTGGAGTTTTGAATCACATTTTAAGTCGAAATCTATGGGCCAGATTATGAGAGGCATTTTTACCTTCCTATTTCTTTTGCCTCCCCTACATCCAGCATCTCTTGGAACTGGGTTGTAAAAGACTGGCCTTCCATCTTGCCTTCTGGGACAGTAAGATCTGTGTGCATTATCCTCAGTAAATATTACTTTTACATTTGGATCTCTGCTCATTTCCCTTATGACCCCTGACAGTCTTCTCCTAGGGTTTGATTATAAGTCACTATAGTCTGGACTGTACTGGAGTCTCGTAAGGCTTCGATTAATCCACTGCACCTAAGCATTGCTGTGACTATAAAAGGAAAAGTTATGATTCTGAATAAGCATCGCACGGAAGAAAGAAGCAAAAGCATAAAGTATTAAACTTTCATCCAGCACCATAGGAGAGATGTAGTTATTAAATTTCAGCTGCTTATCAAACTGATATGAAAGTCATTTTGCATGATTGCTTTGCATCCTCGAATCTTCTGCTTTTATTTGCAGTGCATCTCTGCGCTTTCTTATTAGAAAAATACTCAAAGGATAAAAAAGCTGATAATATTATTCAGTTTTGACAATTAGGTAGAAAAAACATTTTAAGAAGTGCTTTTTTTATTGCAGCTAGTAATAATAGTGGTGGTCCTCCTGGTAGCAGTCTCTTCTGATGCTACCCAGGGTGATGCTAGCTTTACCCTATAATGGCCAAAGCCCTGATGGTTATACTGGTAAAGCTGCTAAGGAGCGTGAGCCAGGATGTCATTCTCAATATCACAAACAATGTACACAGCCACAGATTATTTTGTCTTCAGAGGTACAGAGTTTATGGCTTTTTCACTCCCTCCCTCCTGTTTCAAGATTCACAAGTGAACTGGGGCTAGTACCTGTGATGAGTGGGGCAAGAGGAACAGTACCTTCCCTGTCCTGGGCTTGCCTGCAGCTGCTGTCCATTCCCTCAGGATCACTGTCACGTTAGCCACTTCAGCAAACCTATCTCTGTCTATTTATAATCAATCTCCCATACACTTCAGCTGCCCAGCCTTTAATTATTACCTCCCCACATCGTGGTTCCCTTCCAGTTCTGCTTAATCTGCTCCTTATGTTTTGCGTGTGAATTTATGCAAAGCTATAAGCATTCATGGGAATGTGGAGCTCTTAGAAGATGAGAGCAAGTCATCCCATCTCCCACAACTCTCCCTTTCCCCACCATGGGTTTCTACAACTTCATTCTTGGTTGTTTTGTTTTCCAGTGTTCCAATAATTTCTCCAGTATTCTCTCTGCCTTCCCATTTTCTGTCAATGCTTCCCCATCTCCTGCTGAGTTTTACTCCTCTATGATTTAATTCAGTCTCAGCAACTGTCACAAAGCTGATGGCTCCCTAGCATTTATCTCTTTATCTTTGGTTGCTGCCTTCTGTCTAGTCCTTTCATCTCAAACTATCCACTCATATCAGTGTCCAGATGTCTGGTCATAAGTCCAGGACAGCAAAAATGCAATCTCTCTGAGCCATTGTTTCTCCACAATTGTACAGAATTACTTCTCTGTGGCACAATGCTGGAGACTATTAGCACCATACCTGCTCTTCACAGTTTCTCTTCCAGATTTAATTTCTACAAATCAAGTCTCTGTTTTTCCCACCTTTACAAAATATATCTCTGTTATATTAAAAGACCCCCTTAGATCTTGCTGTCTAGATTTGAGTTGTCATCCCCAGGCTATGAAAACTTTTTCCCCAGGCTATGAAAACTGAATTTTTTTTACCTCTACAGACAGCAATTTGCCCCATGTGCAAGACAGCTCAGAAGAGCAGTCTTATATACTTCTAGATGCTGAAAAGATCTGGAGAGGTCAAGTTTTCCTCCCTGGGAGAGGAATTCCCTTGACTATCCCCATGTAAAACGTTTTTGAATTAGCATTTAAACTGTCCTGAATTCAGGGTGGGCTAGTTCAGATTGTGATTCAAGGGGTAATTTTCTTTGACCCCTTAATGACAACAAATTCTTTCCCTGGTACTCAGCCACTCACCCAAATGTTGGTGCTCAGAGCAGGGGTGGCTCTCACTTGGCATTAGCTGTCCCAAGGAGATGCAGAAACTGGAGGGGTCTGGGTTGGCAAAAGGAATGAATTACAGGAAATACTTCAGCAGGAGAGAGGGAGAGTCACAGTGTTAGGAAAAATATTCTGCAAGTGAGATGTGCTAAGCTGGGTGGGGGGAGGACAATGTCTCCTTTGTAGGATTCATCATCAGAATATATTTAATACTGTGCTGTCCAAAGTACTTTACAAATTCTAAGATGTGATTGTATCTTACACCTTGGCAAGGAACAGAACAGATGTCCTTATAAAGGACAATTTAATCAAGAAAAAATAACAATTAGGCAGGAATTTGCTAAAGGAATCAGTAACTGTTAACTCATGGTCAGCCCACAAATGTAAAAACTATTTGGCCAAATTTTGTCCTCCTGACCTCTGACTTCTCAAACTCTACCTTTCAGTCTTATATTGGTTTTGCACCAAATACCACTTTACAGAAATAAAGTAAAAAAATATCATCCTATTTCACTGTCTGTGGGCTAATATTTTCTCTCTGAAGGTAGATAACTCCATTTTCAACACAAAAATCAAAGGCAGGTCACATGTAGAAAATATATATAATGTCCTCTGCAGAGTGCTTTAACATGCCCAGCAGTATATTCCCACTTTATTCCTAGAAGAGTAAAATTACAGTGTGTAGCAGGGCTGGCACCACGCTTCCATGCCGTGCAGACATTAGAGCAGAGGGAATAATTCACAATGAATGGTTTAGTCAGTAAGTTTAGCCCTTTTTCTGCCTATGGGAACTCCATGGGCAGACTGAGGTTTCCTCGAGTTTATCATGCAAAAGAATTCAAAGAGATCCTTTCTCCTCTCTAAGTACTTCTAATTGCTCAGGAACACTTCTCTGTGAACATCCCCCAATCACTTCTTGAGCTTTGTTAGATATGACTGCTTTGATGAGTCACATGGTGTTGATTTATTTTTCCAATGTGTTGAGCATGCACATATTCATGTGTGTGAGTCTAATACCCAGTTTCCATCAATACTTATGCATGCTGTTTTGAAATTGTCAGTGAATAGCCACAATAGTAATTGAATCCTACAGACATCCCTAGAAAGCAAACACAACTAGAAGACAGTATGGATAAGAGGAATCCATTTGCAAATTCCAGTAAATGAACAATGGTTGATAACAATCCATTTCCAAATTCCACCAAAGGCAGGGGTTTTTTAATAGCATTTTCCCGGCTGTAGTAGATTCTGTGAAAAACATTGTCAACTCTCTTCTTTCCATTCATTTCATCCTGTGTTCTCACTTCTCATGAAGTAGCTGTGAGAAGGAAATAATAGCAAACTTCTCCTTCCCCCTGCCCCCAACAAAAAAAAAAAAAAAAGCCCAAAAAACCCAAAGCAACTAAAAAAACCCCACAGATTTAAAGTAAATATCTTTGAGCACCAAATAGCTATCTCCTATTTTTCAAGCCCAGACTTAATACACTGCAGTTGTACCTGGGAGGTCTAGTTTCTTCAGCACCTATTGCCTCCAGGATGAGGATTCAATTAAGAAATATAAAAGATAATATGATGCTATAGGGACAAAAATACTTTTGAAACTCTACCCAGGCTTTCTGTAAATAGAGGTATACTTCTTTGAAAGCAAACATTTCCTCTTAAAATGCATCAGCTTTCTATTCTGTGATCCTCCACTCCAAATTATAATAGAACATATATAATGGAGCATAAAAACTAACAGATGAGAAAAATGCACCTTCAGTGTGAATTTCACCTCCTAGCTGCAAGGCTATCCTCAAGAAACTCACTGTAGTTGTAGACTGTTACTACAGCATAAATTAACTAATCCTCACCAAAATTCCATATGGTTTTCTAGGAAAAGTGCAATAGTACCCCTTCTTCATCTGGGCAACTAGAACAAAGATGTGGAAAATCATCAAATTTTTCTACTTTACTATGCATCAAATTTTTCTACTCTACTCTCTACTTTCTAAAACTCTACTATGCAGTTTGTGAGACAAAAAATGATTATCCAAAACATAAATATTGTGCAATATTTCTTGTGCACAGGGCACTGGATGGGTGACTTTGTTTACTTGCTGAGAGATCTGGGTCCTTCTGCAAAGTTTGTTTTGGACTGGGAGATGAACAATATGAGGGAATGAAAGGGTACAACTGTGAACACTTCGGGATGCATTATTGCTTTTCATTTCAAAGGGATAAGAAGTGAAGTCCAGTCCTTTGGATGTAGTCCTAGTACTTGTTTTGCACCTAAATTTTTGGTAGTTATTGAAAAAAGGCTGTTAAAATTAGTGAATAAATTTCTATCTAATCAATAGAAAATCTGAAAACCTCCCCATTAATTCTGCCTGTTTGAGATTTTATCCATAAAATTTATGTTTCATTTAAACTGGTTAGGCAAACTGGAACTCCACTCTCAGGAACAGGGATGGATTGTAATCAATAGCAACAGCCATAGCAGCTTTAATCCATGTATTTTCCAATTTTTGAGTGCTGAAATTCAGAATGTCACAGCTTACTTTAAATTTTATAGGTGCATTTCCATCGTGTTTTGCAAATAAGGGAATTGAACGAGCAAAAATATCATTGTTTGTTGTGATCTTCACACAGAAGAGGTGGAAGGCAGAGGAGGTTACCCTCTGCATAACCTGTTACTACACATGGACTGGAAAATGATTTGAATGAAGGTTACAGTTACTTTGTTAAACAACGAAGTGAAATCAGAACTCAGGTCTAGTTATTTTACATTTAGGCAAAATAGAGGTGGATGGAACAGATTTCTTCTTCTTCCTTCCAACATTGAACATTTTTCTCCTTTTCTTACCTCCCTTCAGGTAGCACTCATGCACACCTTTCTTCACATTTCTTGCTCTTGCATAATCTTATATCCAACTCAGCTTATTTAGTTATTCTCCTCAAAGCTGGGGATACTGTCCATACCCACACGTTCCTCCGTAATCAGAATCTAAATGTTGCCATGTTTCTAAATGTTGCGGCCAACTTCATACATCCTTTTCTAGACCAACATAATTTTTTTTTCAGTTTTTTTCCGTAATTTTCAGAGATGGAGCATGTACACCTACCAATAAGTGTGTGCTTATTAGCTCCCTGCCCAAAGTGGCTGGTCTTTTTTTGTTGTTAAGCACAAGCTGCCAATCACTCCTCACTCAGTGCTCTCCATGCCCAGGTTCCTCACACCCTTTTCTTTCCCGTCTTTTAGTGACTTCCTTTTTCCTTCTGGTGCATATCCTTTGGGGCCCCTCAGAAACAGGGAAGAGAGGTGGTCTGTGCTAAGATCCAGAGATCCAGCCAACTCCAGCAAGCAGGAGCAAAGTCCTGCTCGAGTGACAGGGCTGCATATCTTAGGGAATGTGGTGTAACTGTGCGACCTGATTGACCATGGACATGCTGATAAACATGACAAGACTCTAATGAACGTAAATAAATGTTATTGGGTTTTTTTTCCAGAAGCTTAAAGTTTGACCAGTTTTGAGACCCATTTTCATATTGAAGAGCTGTTAAGGAAACAACTGAGAGGTATATTTATTTTTTAAATACTGGTAAACAACATATTTTCCCTAATCTTTTTCTCAGAATTGAATATTCACCTGAAACAGAGCCATACAGCAGAGAACTTCTGGCCTGAATGTTAAATTTTGGCAAAGCAATATTCACTGCTAGTAGATTTTGCCAAAGAAAATTTCCATCCACCCTCATTATAGATGTGAATATTTCAGAAAAAACTAAATTCCACACTAAAGAAAGAAGCTGTAATAACAATACTTGAAAATTAAGTTATCTAATTAATTATCAAATACAAACAAGATAGTTTCCTTTCTCTGGGCTTGGCCTATCAATATAGGCCAAGATTTTCACCTAGGGTGAAAATGATTATCTATACATCTGAACTTTTAATATTTTAATTTCTTATCAGGATTTATCAGAAGGTAAAAATGTACATGTCTTCTGCTGATGGAGTGAAATTTTCTCACTAGAAGTACGAAATATTAAGTGTACAAACTGTAGGTCATGAGAATGTCTCTTTGAGAATATCCTTCTGGGCATTGGTCACTGCCAGCAAAAATTGATTTCAGACAAGAGAAGTATAATTATCCCCATTAAAAATCTATACAATTAACAACACTTGCCACACAGTGGAATCTAGGTTACCATGGTACTGCTCTATCTCTAGAGTAGGAAAAAACGGTGGTATATCAAATTCCGTCTCAGGGTAATTGTTACTTTTTTACTGACCACCCACGTGGCATTAAAAGTCTCCTGCTCAACTAATTCATCTATTTTAAAGCATATTATGGCTATATTTATTCTCCATTTCACCTCAAATCACTAGCGTTCCAAGTACATAATGCTGGGGTTTGAAATACCCCAGAACATATATTTATGTGATGAGTAGGAAAGAGGCATTGAAGGTGGAAGAGGAAAATGGAAAAGAAGCATAGTGGGGGCATGGGGTTCAGGGGGGTGTCTGAGTTGCCTCTGTGCAGTAGAAGAGAGATGGGAAAAGAGTGAAGGCAAATGTGAAATATGTGTATCAGTGATGATTTTTTTGACTGCACAGGAATATGCTGCTGAAGGAGACAGGAAGAATAAATTCAGCAACATAAGAGATGAAGAAGATGGTGAAATTGTGCCTGACATTATGATTGAGCTCCAAAGAGGGGCTAAGTCAGAACTGAGTAGAAAATTTCCTTCCATAGACCTCTCCCACAGGCAAATAAAACCTGCCCTCACTGCAGGGAGAGCTAGGGACTGGTGGAAGATGGGTGTATGGTGAAACAGAAGGAGGTATGTGAACAGAAGAAGTGAGTAGGGAAAAGAGAGAAAAAGGAAAAAAAAACCAAACAAACAGTGAAACAGGGAGGTGAGAAAGATGGGGCAGTAAAAAGCACTAGGATCTTCATAGGCAGGAAAACAAAATGCGTTAGGTTGAATTTTGCACCTGAAATGGCCCTACCTTATTTGTGACTTCTGCTTAAACATGCTGATATTCCAGCAGGAAAAAAAAAACAAACAAACAAACAAACAAAAACAAAAAAACCCCAAAACCACCAAAAAAAACCCCCACAAAAAAACAGCAACAAAAAAACCCCCACAAAAAAACAGCAACAAAAAAACCACAAAAAAACCTGTGACATGCTTTCAAAGCAAAATACAAGTATATACTAGCTAATTACTTCACCTATTGCCCACCATCTCCTCCTCACCACCAAGATTTATGAAAATTTCCAAGCCTAGGGAATGGTTTACAGTTTTCCTTCCAAATAATATTTTTTTAAACTATGTGCATTGCTCTGAGACACCTTGGTTTGAAAGACAATTTTCTAGGATGTCTCATTTTTAGCATCCTAGGTTCTGGTATGTGTGATATCACACAAAGTTATGTTTGGGAATGTCCTTATCAAAAGAGAAACTGCCAGATTATTGTACAGGAGAAAAGAGAATTTTGAAAGCTACAGTAAAACTTGCCTGATAGTTGAGAGATTCAGGACATATTTCTGAACTTAACATAATTTTCACTCCGGCTTTACAGTTCACCTTTAACACATGCCACCTTTTCAAAGTATTTCCACGAGCATCGCGTGCGCCACCGCCGGGGTGTCGGCCGTGGCCGCGGATTCCCTGCCTGCGTTATCGCTGCTGTGGGTTTCGCTGCTTATCACCCGGGCACCGCGACGCTGGCCACGCCGTGGGCCCACGGGGAGGCTCTGATGGAGCAGCAGATCCCTGCCCCTGCTCAGCTTTGCACACACCATGACTGCCCTCGAGCTGGGCTGAGGCAGGAGGTGCACTGGCTGCTGCAGGATTGGGCCCACAGCCTGTTAAAGACATGCAGATAAATCTGAGCCGGACTCAGCATTAGTTAAACGTGGCTCTTTGTGTTTATAAACAGCAATATGCTGCTGTTACGAGAGCTATTTCATTTAGTGCCATCTTACATTCAGCAATTTAATTATTCTCTTAATTATTGAAACATTCATCATAGTTTTCCAATTGATTCATGAGGGGCTGGCTGCACTTCTTTAACTCATTAATATAGTGACAGAAAATTGACAGTCTTTTTGCTAACCTCCTATCTCTGAATGGTAATACTGGGAATACAAACCTTGAGGGGTTTTTGTTTGTTTTTTTTAATTTTTAAAATTTGTTTTATTATTACCAGCAATAACTGTACTCATAAAAGCCTCATTTAATAGCGAAGGAACAGAGCAATATATGAGGAAACCCTAATTATCAATGGTTTTGATAGTGAATTTTGCAAACTAATATCTTCCTGAGACCACATTTTTATTATGAAATGGGTGATAAAGCAGAGATAATTCTAAATCCAAACACATGTTATATGAAATAGATAAACCCAAGATAAAAATTAATAATGACCTTGCATGCTGGGATATAAGAAATATAATCAAGCATATATATCAGTCATGGCTGGAAAAGGACAGGGAGATGCCCACAGGTGAAAGATTAATTCACAGAGTTTTAAAATGCATTCAAAATAAAATCTGTGACATCTCGCTTCCCTCCCTTGTCCTGATTCTGAGTATTATCATTATTGCCTGTCTGCAAAACTGCTACCTTAAAACATATTCCTAACTTGCATCAAAAGAAAGATTTCATGTTTTCTTTTTTTTCTTCTATCTCCTTTATTTACAGGCTGTTTAAGTAAAGGCATAACATTCTATGTCTCTATAATTTTTTTGCAACTATCTGCCATTTATTTCAATTTTGTAGTTTTGAAAATGTCTGGTGCTACCCTCAAAAACTGCTCTCAAATTAATCAGTTTTCTCTCAGGAGAGGTTGTCCAGAGTTTGAAGCATACAAGGTCTCATCTTAATGCTTATATGAGTACTTCTGCCCTTGGATATTATTCTCATCTTCACAATACTATGCAAATCGACAGCTACTTCCCTGTGCTTCCAGCTAGGACTTCTGAATGTAGTGTGAGTAGCTGGAAAATAGCTGAAAAGGAGCTTCAGAAATATAAAAGTTCAGCCCTGAGCATGTCTATATGTGTGTGTATATATATAGATGTGTTTGTAGATGTGTGTACTAGTCATATACTGTAGTTTGAAAAGTGGATCTGTGTAAATCAATGCATTTATTTAGCTCTCTCACCAACTCTCTCCCTGAGTTAACACCCCAGCACACACAATGCTAGCGAAGGTGATTATCTCTGCTAGCATAATTCCTCCGTAACATCTGCTTTCGCCCATAACACTCCACTAATTTTTCCCTCATTTCATTACACATAATTTTCTTTCAACACAATCTACATGTATTAAGTGGTAATGACTTTCCAGTTAAGAGCAAATCGACGCCAAGGGACCCCCCCCTCGATTGCCTGCCGTGCCTGACTCCGGCTATTAAAGATAAATTTGGTGCCTCAGAAAGCTGCAGTAAGCTAATCAATCAATTAAGCGGTTAGGACATACATTATAAAAATTCCACAGTGCGGGGGTGCATGAGAGCATGCTGACATACTTGGTATGATTTTAGGAATAAAAAAAATTTTGAGGTTGAAAGTCAGTATTCAGTGTCTTCTGAAATGAAAACTCAAGCTATTGCACACTACCAATAGCAACTTTGGTGTCTGTGCTGGTACAATTTCCACTGCAGCTTTTATACCTAGTGCAGTTTACTAGTGATACCAGAATGGAGCTGATGACACAGTAAAATCTATTTTTAAATGATATGAAGATTCTGGTGCAGAATAAGGCAATGCTATTCACAGTTAAGGTAGATGTTCTGTCCCTAACTTGTCATTGTGTCTCTAGGAACTGCCACAACCTTAAAACACTGATTAATATTCTGTATTGTGTGTGTTGCAAAAAGGTGGTTTAAGGACAGAATGGCAGCCATCACATCCTGTTGTGTCAAGTTTTATCTTTAACACTGCTTTAATATTAATTCTGAGTTGTTTAATTTTGGAGAGTGTTTAAAGCTAAACTGATTTTTTTTTTTACTTTTTTGTTTTCTAAAACACAGCTCCTAGTGATGTGATATCCTTTGCAGGACTGACTTACAAAACAACTTCAATCCAACCAAAAAAAAGTTACATTCACTGATAATCGAGTTACATTTGAGTGCAAGGAAATAGTATGCACAATATCACTTACATGCCCTTCATTACTTTTTTTTTCTGTGTTACCTTATTGTGTCATTCTTTATATGGACAAATGGCTTAACCAGTTAAAGGTTTTTTTAAATATAAAAGTATTTTCTCTTGCATCGTGAGGAACAGCTTGTATGCCAATATATAGCCAAATGCTAAGGAAATTGAAACAAAACCCAAAAGACCATAAGAATCATACAAGCAAATTTTATAGCTCTGTCAGGACTAATACAAAAGGAGATTTAAATAGAACTTTATAGCAGGATTCTGAACAAGACAAAACATGAAAAAAATACATATTTTCTGAGCAATTAGTAAATTTATAAAATATGTAATATAAATGGATCATTATAAGACTTTGCCTGGTACTTTTCCTGTCAGTTTTAAGCATATTGCCTAAAGCTTTGTTATCGTAGTGTTACAGTTATCAGATGAAACGACATGGCAAAACTCCCTGCTTACTTTTCCAGAGTGTTTTCCTCTTTTCCTCACTTTCTGCGAATTACATTGGAGCATATTCAGTGCATACGCTTCTACTAGTGGAAGGAACCATAACATCTTTTTACTGTCTAAATAAATATTCCTTAGCAAAAAAAGAAGCACGTTGTCAAAGATAAAAAGGTTTGTTTTGTTTTAAAGTATAATACAAATAAAGGAGGTAACTCAGTATTTTCCCTCTGATGTGTTTGCATAAGGAAAAAAAGCCCTGAAAAAACTCTAAAAAGCAGTACAAGTGTATATGATACAGGAAAAACACTTAATCCAAGCCCTGCATGTAAAACACAATTACGGAGAGTTAATAATGGCAAATATAATGAAATAAAAAAGGCTATCCACAGAGAATATACAAGTGCATCCTTCAAAAAAACCCCAAACCATCATGTTTCAATAATACGATGCCGTGCTTTCCTTTGTGGCATTCTTCATTGACTAGGCTGATAATGAAAAGATGTCAGGGAGATTCACAGTTTAGAGTTGTATTTTCTTCCTTTCTTTTGTGCTGTTCCTTCCCATTTATGGCTGTTTTCTGCCTTTGCTCTGTATGGAGGGTATGAAATAATTCATAGTTATGTTTTCTTGTGAGATGTAAGGCTGAATTTGACTTTATTATCATTACTAAGAGCATGCAAGTTAAGTTTACTCAGTTGAAAAAGGCACAATGATGTTGTTCTTCTTGATATAGAAACAGCTATATGGGCTTTTATAGGTTTTTTTAGTGTAGGCTTCTTCTTCTGTCCTAGATTTGATAGCTACTCTATCAGCTGGAATTATTTTTTTTCTTCCTCATTCTCTTTTTGAAAAAAAATCATTCTGATTTATCTAAAAGCACATCAAAACATCTTTATCTGTTCATAGAGAGTGAGAAATTCCTTCAGATTAAGGGGGGGG
>VWZV01011130.1:773800-804733 GCA_013397155.1 Irena cyanogastra
GGGGAAGTAAGGAGGGAAGAGAGGCAAATAATAAAAAAAGCTGAGACCAAACCAGTTTACCTTCTCCTTTTGTGCAGTGCATGTAATGACTGAACTTTTGACTTTAAAGTTTTTCTCTAGTGCAATACTGTAGAAAAAGAAACAAATAAACAAACAAACAAACAAAAAATATCCCCTTGGTGCTAAGACTGGTCTAAGGCAATACCTGATGAGTGGAATTTGGTTTTTTTGGTTGTTGTTGTTTACTTGAAGCAGATAAAACACCCACCTTAAACCCGCCCTCTATTCAGTTCAGCAGCACCTCCATACTCCAATAAACCGTTTTCATTCCATCTGGCGTGCGTTTGCTCTGAAGACATTTTCCTGTCAATCTCTCCTGCCACATTAAAAATCTGTCATTACTATTGCATTGCCGCCTGGCTCCTGAGATTTGTCTGACTGCTTTATTGCTCCGCTCATTTTTTTTTTTCTGCTACAGCCGAGAAGCAGAAATAAAGGTTTGTTGTTGAAACATGGCCGCAAGGAAAGTAGGAGGCACACATCTGTCAAGGTATTACCTTTCTTCAACCAGGGATTAAGGTGTTTTACTGCTCTCGCTACTGAGCAGTCACACTGAATAAATTTTCTCAGTAGAACATAAAAATGAACTCATACATTTTGAACTGGGTTTCATTCTTTCAAGCCAACCCATATAATTATGCAATGGCATCAGTGTTCGGGGGAAAAAGAAGAGTCAGAAACGTTTGTGTGCACGCCCCCCCCTTCTCTCTCCTGCACCACCCTTCACATTTACATTATTTAAATGCTTATTAAGAGGGTAAGACTGAGGCAATCAGTACTGGGGAGAGAAATGGTTTTTTACTCTTCCTTGTTGTTGTTACTGGATCTTTTGCAAGGTCAGATGGGGTGCAGGGTTTTGCTCCCCCTGTTTTGTGTCTGTGATCACAAAATATGCCTGACCGTGAATATTCACTGTTAATTCACATTGAAGCAAGCCAGTAGAATTGTGATTTCTGAAATATTGTTTTTTGACAAAAAATGGCAATATTAGCTGCCATGTAGCCTTCCCATTTCTGCTGCAGACATTAACTTTACAGTCACAATGGTACAAATAAAAATAATTTAAAATTTAAGTATAACCAGTGGAAGTGCTTGTTACACTTAGACAGAGCATGCCAGACCATCCTCCTCCATCCTCTTCTGGACACTCCTGCCTCATCATCGTAGTCCAGTTTTGAAAGGTCAGACTTCTAATGCAGAAGGGGTTATCTCTCAAAACAAACATTACGGTGTAGGCAAATGAAGGATCAGATCAAACATGTCTGTGAAGGGAGACAATGTAAGGAGCTTTATGGTTTGTTTTTTGTGGAATTTTTGAGGGTTTTTTTTGTGAAAAGGAATAGTACAGCTTTTAAATTTGATGAGACCCCAGGAGAAAAGGACTAACCTCAGTGCAGGAACCATAATCTTGTACAAACTTTAAGGAAAGAGGAGTTAAGAAAATACTACATAGAGTCAGAAATCACAGGTCTATCTGTGGCATACAAATACCTCCAGGTAGCCTGTCCCCACCGTCAGTTTGACTCATTCTCTGTTTTGCCCATTCTCTATTTCGCCCATTCCCTGCCTCCTGACTTCCACAGTGTGTCCTCTCAGGCTCCCCTTTGGAGTGAGACAAACACCTCCCACCAGAGAAATTAACTTGTATCATTGCTGACTGACATATTTATTTAGCAGTAAGGTAGCTCAGTTCAACAGAGAAATATATCGGATCTACAGTTCTACTGAAAAACTGCTGCTTGAACAAAAGCAAATGAGCTATCCCATAGGTCAGCAGATAATCTGTCACTCACTTATTCTTCACAGTGTCCCAGGAAGGTCATAAATCGCCAGGATATCGGTTCAGTACTGAATTCTCCCAGCCTCCACTTTCTGCTGGCTATTGGCTTTTTTCCATCCATTTCAACCCAGTGAAGACACAAGGAAAAGTGAGCATTGTGAAATCTTACACTCCTCTTCCCGGTCCCACCTCCTTCCCAGAGCTAAGTTGCATGACTGATTTTACAGCTTTCTCATGCCAGAACTGCACCTGGAAATATGTCAGGCTGGATTGTGAGGTAAAGCTCCATCCCAAAATGTTTCCAGGTTTTAATTCTTCAGGGGAAGAACGGTCTTCTAGTTCTGTATTAGTATCTAACACCTTGCACAATGGAGGATTTAGGGTTGTTACGTAGTGCTTCAGTGGAAATGATAAATAATAACATGCCTGTGGAAATGTAGTTCCTTCAGCTACCTTTTTTATGGCATCCTTCAATGTGCCTCTTTGCCTTAGACCATATTTGAAAGTAGCTGGTGCATAGGAATAAACAGAGATAGAGAATAATTTGTGCTAAGGACCATGTGTCTCCACAATGCCTATCTTTTTGGGGGTTATCTCAAACTAACTTTAATCTGGTCCCATGGACATATTAACAAATGGGATATATTAGGTGTGACTGAAGAACACAACTTCTACTTGTTTCACTTGAAAGAAACTCCAGTTTGTCCTCCCTGAGCCCATTCTTGCAGTGCAAGCCTCAACACTCTCAACACGCTGGTGTGAAATGCAGCTGATGCCCTCTCTGACACCCCTTGTGTTTGCTAGGTCCTGTGTGTGACTGATGCTCCTCCATGGGTGCTGCTTGCAGAGAAGCAGTGCACTAATCTGCTACACCAAGTAAATTCTGCATTGTATAGTTAGGATGCAAATCATTTGCAGATAATCAACAAAAAAAGAGGGGGAGAGAAACATATGCCTCTCTTAAAGAATTTTTTTCCTTTTTTTTTTTTTTTTTTTACACAAAGCGCTTTCTCAGTGAGTTTGTCTGATATAACCCTCAGGGAACTTGAAGTCTGTAGCAGTGTTACACTTGACTGTAAATTCAAATAATTTGCACAAAGTGGGGAATTTTGGGTGGTCTTTCAAAATCGAGTTTCAATATTTTCTTCCAGAGATGTGTTTTCAGGTGATGGCCCTTTACCTACTAACTTCTTCTGTCCCAGCATAAATAGTTCAGAGTCAAAAATGCTGTCGGTACCTGTAGTTTAATTTGCAAAGCCTGTCTGAAGTGGGTAACTGCTTCATACGTTTGGGTGTGTTTAAATTACATATCAGGATACAGATTAAAGATGGCAAATGGCCCCTTGCCAAGATAGTTTTAAAATCAGATCATATTTGTAAGAGACAACTATAAGGAGCCCAATTTCCAGAAAATGTGGCACTGCTGGCAGTCCTTTTGGGAACCTCAGGATTCTGTTTTCCTCTAAAACGAAAAGCCATGTCCCATTTTTTTATTTTAACAAGTACTTGAATAAGAACAGTTGAAACTAATGGGAGCACCATATCTCATTCCTCATTAAAGTGACCACTTGATTTTAATTACTCAGGAAAAACCTGACAATATTTTCCCATGGATGAGGAACCTTCCCATCTAATCAAAGCAGCTGGAAGCTTGAATTTAAATATGCATAGCTGGTCCACACAGAGGGATATGGTTGATAAGCATCTAAGATGAGAATCTGGACTATAGAGTTTGAGCTGGTTCTTGGGGTTGTCTGTCTAACCATGGCTGCATCTCATCCTGTCAAGCAGTGGTTATCAAATCCTTATGTGCAGTCCCAATGGAACAAGTCAACGGCATGTATTATCTTCATTCCAAGAACCAACTCCAGATACACAGAGCTTTAATAAGTAAATGATTTTTTCTGCCCACAACTCAATAATTAATACCTCCTCTCAAAAAATTAATTCAGGCTGCCTTCACATGACAATTTTAGACTCCGTGTTCTCATCTCAATTAACATAAAGCCACTCCTTGCTCTGTGCATTTAGGTCATCCCATCTTCAATTGCTTTTATTCTTCTGGTATCAGTAAAATTAAGTTAGATCCACTTCAGGTATGTATAACTAATGAAAGGCCCTTTTCCTGAGTAAAACTAAATGTATCCATCTTCCCTCACAATACAAATGTAGAATTCACTTATTCCAGTTTCATAACTGTCCCTATCACACCTCTCCACAAAGCACTGTCAGCTAGTGCCAGCTAGCCAAGGATAGATACTGCTTTAAGTGTGGGAAGAACAGAGAGAGTCTCTTCAACCAGTAGATTTTGAGGGAAAGAAAGGGCACAGAGCTACCCAGAGTCAAGCCTTGAATTAATTTTTTTTCAGCAATGAAAGTAGCAGCTTAGCCTGTTCTTTTCTGTATCACCTGCCACTGGAAAAGAGCACGTTAAGCTTCTGCATGGGATGTCCAACACCTGAACCAGAACTACAGAGAGGAAATATTTATGAGGAATATCTCCTTTGCTTCCATCCATTGAGCCTTCTTACACATATACTATTTCATCATGCTTAGGCACATACAGATTTAGCAAGGGGGTTCCTATTCCCCTTAAGTCCAGCCAACACAGTAGCTGCTCCCAGGCTTTGTCAAAGGTCTGTTGAGGCAGCAGTTGTACTCATGATTTGCAGGATGGACAGAAAGACATTACAGAAAGGAAAGACATCCACTGATCTTCAGTGAGCTCTGAGAGAGACATTTTTCTACCTCAGGCTTTCTGAACTCGAGAAGTTCATGTCCACTCTGCAGTATTTGTGCGTGGAAGCAGGGGAGGCAGCACGTCCTCTGCCCATTCTCTACCAGTCTCTGCAACACCGTGGTCATTGACCCTACAAATACCACACAAGGAGCAGTGGAACAGGCTCAGGGATATGTGTTTGTGAAACCCAGATGGAATCACTCCCAACAAGACTACTGCTCACATGCTTACAATTACATGCTGAAGCATCTTCTGTGTCACAGTGTCTCATCTCTCTGCTGCTAGGAAGGAAGTACCACCAATGACTGATGCAGAGAGGTGCAAGCAGCTCTCTCCCAGGTCTGTTTTCTTCTACAGAGCATGCACTTGTGGTTTGTCTTGTCTTTTCTGTCTCCCTCTGCAGTGGTGTTTTGAGAAAGCAGATCTACCCCCTCAGGGAGAGTTTGCCCTGCTGATGCACAGATCCCAGTGCTGTACATCAGAACGCTACTGCATGCTGCATTGAAAGCGTGGTGGCAGACATCTAGCAGCATCTTCCAAGGGCTGTAGTTTATGATTTTTTACCCCAATATCAATCAAAAGTGATATTGGCATTCTTCATTGATCAAAAACTGAATTTTTGCTATTAATTCACTAAAGAGCTCCAATAAAAGTTTGATAATTTTTGTCATATTTCCCCTCCACAGCCCTATCTAGTTTCTGCTCCCCACATGATAAGTGCTGTCTCTCTGATAAGCTGCATTGGCACGCGAATTAAACCAAAAAAGCTGCTCCATTCTCGTTACACTGTACATGACCAGGAGATTTGGGGAAGAACAGGAAAGGATAGAGAGGTGCTCTCTCTTTAGGGCTGTCCATCAGATACTACTGCTAACGTGTCAGAACAACCTCCGCAGCAGATCGTGCCACAGGTAGCCCTCAGGAAGTGTTTCTTTTTTGCAAGCCAGTGAGTACTTTAGAATCCAGGTTTGTTTGAGCACCTCTCAGGATGCCTTCACTGTCTTCTATGGGTGGACCCTGTGCTGCACTGTGCTCAAATATTTATGGATTACTACTATGCAGGAACTGCAAGGATAGATTGGTTTCCTCTTCAGAAAAGAAGTGGGAAGAGCAGGAGCCCCACCATCCTTTCTGATCTCTGTGCCTGCGCTTGGCAGCAGGAATAAGTTTTATTATGAAATATAAGAGCTCTTACCCCAGAACACAGAGGTGAAGTGGCTGCTCTTGTGTCTCAGATGAGGCTGAAAGCAGCCTGGAAACCCTGGGGTCAGTTTACCCAGGGAAAGGAGCCCGCCACTGTGACATTTCCCTCTGGAGGGTGGCTGCAGCCCCTCCAGGGTAACCAGGCCTCGGTGGATGTTTATTTGTGCTCCGTGATGCCGTGTCCTGCAGGGCGGGTGTGAGTCCGTGGAATAATGATGAATCGAAGGGGTAATTAAAAACCACAGCGACACTGAGCTGCTGAAATTTCAGAGGGAGTTCGGGGCACACAGGGGGACTGTCCATCTTACCTCACTCAGGGCCAGCTTGATTGGCCTGCTGAGGATTGCAGATGGCGAGGCAGCTCACCTGTGGCCGGGAGGGCTCCCAGTGCAGCAGCCCTACTGCCTTCACAAGGGAGCAAAACAGGAGGATGGGGAGTGTGTGGTCACAGCTGCCACCCTCTGTCCTTGCAGAGCAGCAGGGAAATCTTTTAAAGATACAGATCTGTTTTCCAACCCTTGCTCTTTTACCCACAGGAGGCAAACCCCATATTTTTACATAAGGACTTTTCCCCTACTAAGAATCATTAGGTTTTCAGAATTCTTTGTTGTATGTGGTCACTATTTAACATTGATTCACAACTAAGTTTTCTTCTGGTTTAATCCACCTTCCATTAGTTTATTTTCTTAATTCAAAAACTCCAGGAGACCTTCCACATCAACCCCTACCTCTGTATGGAATTTAATTTAATTTTCTAATTCAAATCAGAATAAATATAAGCTAACTTGAGATCGATGACTTTCCCTCAGATAACAAGCTCTCTTTCTTCAGTTTGGACTTCAATTTGGACTGAGGGACCATTTCTCAACTGTAACTTAAAGATTATGGGTTTCAAACTACTTCAGAAGCTGTCTTTATGTCAGAGCAGAGATAAATAGAGAGCTCACTAAGTTAACAGTGATGTCATGGTTTTCTTTGGTAGCTGGCATTTTCTGTGCATCGTTATGTAATCACAGTTTTTTACATTCTTTTTATAAATCACAGCCTATTTTTCATTCTTTGCTTCCTCCCACTTCATTTGCTATTGGCGGCTGCTGCTAAAGTTCCCTTACCTCTCAGAAAGGAAGTAGGCTAAGAACAGAAAGGAGAACTCTATCAGATTAAGGCAAACACGTAGGTCCTACTGAGAAATGATGCATCTTACAATAGTACCAGCAAAACAGCTTACTTTGAAGGCTAAATTGCTAAATATATCCAGAGACTTCTGTGAGCCAAAAGCAGCTGTCTTCTGCTTGTTTTCAGTCGTTAGACTCCTGATGTCCCAAAAAGCACAGCCTCACAGAGGGTTGAAATTGATGCAATCAGGATAATAAAATCACTCTGACAAGGCTGCAGTTTGTACTTAGTTTATAATTAGGAGACTGCTCTCTCAGGTTAAGATACTGAAAAGTTCCAGTGAATTGTTAAGCTATTCACAGCACTCTGATGCTACTAAACTAGGAAAATATAAAGTCCTAAAAATACCCTCATGTAAACACATCAGAAATGGAAGGATGGGAAATCCAGACAAAATAGAAACCCATCTAGAGTTGTGTCTTCTACACTGGAAAATGGTGAGACTTTGCAATATTTAATTTGAGGCTAGCTGACAAAGAAATATTATCTTTAAAAATTAAGTGAACCAGAGCCTCAATTAAGATGAATTTTAAATATTTTAATTTGATTTTTATAAATCACAGGTTATGCTTGTTGTATTTTAAAACTGAAAATAATCTATTCTGATCAACCTATTTTTTATGACTCTGAAGACAAATAAGAAGATTCCTTGTGACTTTTAATCTGGAGGGAAAATTAATACAGATTTCTGATTTTGGACTGTATCTCTCTTTCTAGGAACTTCTCTGCCCAGATACAGTCAGCTATCTTCATAGACCTGTTTGAATACCTCCAGCCAAACTTCCCTTTTCTTGTCTAGGTTCTTTAATACATTGTTAACCCCAAATTATTACCTTACCCTAATCAAAGTTGACTAGAAGAGTGTGAATTTTAAACACCTCTCCCCCCTACAGAGAGAAATTAGAAGTGTTTCCATAATTACCTGCTATGAGGGCCAAAATGCTGAAGTAATATCAAAACCAGAGAAACATACTAAAAACTCCTCTAAGTTATTGTCTGTACTAAGGTTACATTGAGCAGACTTTGGAAATCTTCCAGTCTGAAAAAGCTCAATACCTGAACAAAATCCTGTGCAATTCTATTGTACTTTGAGTGTGTTCATGAAAAAGATTTTAGAATTATGTTAGTTTAGATTTTTTACTTTCGTCTGGGTCAGATGACTATCCTATAGGTTACAGATTTTTGCTTTCCATGTGCCTAGAAATGTACCATGATTTCATTTATTATTTTATATTTTTCATCAGTTACATGAACTAGATGCAGATCTAAGGCATCCAATTACAATTTCAAATGTATCCAGTAACTTCCTCACCCACCTATTTAAGGATGTGGACTGCATTCTGATTTTGTGTGCAAAATTGACAGCCATCTATATTCAAAAATCCAGTCAGCTCCCAAAATAATGTGAAGCTGGTGTAAAAATCACAATATTTTTAATGTCCATCTTAAATATTGGCTTTAAAATAAAATCTATTGAACTTCTAAAGGTTCCTTTTTTACAAACTGTTTTTGGCAAACAGAAGAGCTATAAATGCTCATAATACTAAAATAAAATAAGGAAGGTTTTTTTCTTCTTTAGGTCCTGCAGGTGTTAATAACAGCACCAAAGATGGTGTGATTCCTGATGCAGCCTGGAAAATTGACTGCATTGCCTGTTTAGCTGTCCACAGTGAAAGGTTCTCAGCATTGACTTCTACTCTGCATCAATATTTACTGCTGCTTAGAGCAGAGTGGCTCAGAATTAGCAACCAGACTTTTAATTAACAGCCAGGCTCAGTATTTTGGGTGGTATTAGTACTGTGCTGTATCAGTTTTCCGGACTGAGAGCTGGCTGAGGTGCGCTGAACACACAGATTTATCCTGGTGCCCTCTGCCTACTGCTTGCTTTGAGATGACACACCTGGGCTCTTCCCCTGGGTTAGGGTGTGCTCACAGCTGAGCAGTGATTACCTCTCCTCTGAAAATGGCTTAAATCACTTTGTGACGGGGAGCTTTGCAGGGACTCTAAAACACGCATTTACTCAGCCATATTCACCTCTTGGCAGCCTAAAAAAGATTTCTCCAAAGTTAAACATAAACATTCAGCTTGCAGGTGGAACCCATGGGACATGCTCAGTTGCCTGGAAAATCACTTTAAAAATTAGCATGTCTGCTCTGTAGTATATTATGTGTGGTTTCTTTCTTGCCTTAGAAGGAATGAAAGCATTGGCTATAGGGCCCAAATTTTATTGTGCTGCACAAAATTGCTTTCCAAAAGAGTCAGACTGGTAAAAATACTGGTTTCACCTTTGTAACACCTTTTTTTCTCAAGGGAATTCTCCAAAAGTACCAGATTTTCCTGCTGAGTCAGCCCAAGTGCCTGTGTTAATGGCCTCTGGAGAGAAACACCTCAACACATCCACAGAATGAAGGCTCCAGCTGCAAGAGTCAGAATTTCCACATACAGTTTTCTTATAGACCAACCAGTCTTCATGTGAGTTCCAGAGTCCATGACACCTCATGCTCTTATATTTTATCTGTCACACTGTAGTTATAAACCAATGAGAAACAGCCAATGTCTTATACATTTTGGCTAAGGCAAAAAAATTAAATGCAAATATACTAAACCAAAATATATTGATAGCGTTTCAAAATTAAGAGGAAACACCACAAATTGATAGACCTGAACCATGCCCTCTCCCAGACTGATATTAAGGTCATGGACAAGCCAATGAAGTGCTCCCTGATTTAGGAAGTCCCCATCAGTGAAGAGGTTCCATAAAAATATTAGAGCATGATAATTTTGAGATGATACAGAAATACTAGTGTTTATTACCAGTCGTATTTGCATACCTTACTGGCTTTAGGTTTAACTAAGCCTTCACGCACAATGCACTCAGAAATGCATTGTCCTTCACTGACACAAACAGTTTGCAGTCTAACCAGACTGGAAAGAGACAAAAAGGCTTATTTATCTTGTGGCCATTACATAGGGTGAGCTGAGAAAAGTCATGGAATAGCAACAGAAGTGTGCAAAAATTGTGTGTATTGAGCACCATCATATGAAGTCTCTATTCAGTAATTCAGCTTCTACTTCATTAAAATAAAACTTCCCCACAGTTTGGGTTCTTACCCATTATGCTGGTAACACCTTTTCACTGGTGAACGCCATGGGTTTGACAGGTCAGTGGCTGCCGGCGCGTTGGCGAGGATATCACATTTGCCATATGGACAAGGCCAGTCCCCTGGTGGGCTGAGGACTGTTCCTGATCTCATCTCCTACCATCTTTGTGCTCCCCTGTTGCAGCATGTGCCACAGCACAGGTCACAGTTGAGACAGCCACAATACACAATACCATCATATCATTTCAGAAAGCTCTAAGCATTCACACAAACTGAATAATGCCATACCACATCAGAAGGCTTTAGGCATCTACCCAGACAGAGTAACATCATTCCTCTTCAGAAGGCTACAAGCATCTGCTCTCCTTGCTCTTTAGCCCAACCTCTTATGCCTCTCATGGTTCATACATTGCACCTATGTGCCTTTTGTTCCCTTTGGTGATAGGTCAGTACATTTCAGCACTCCAGGTCTCAGTGCATTCAATAGCATTCACCTGCTTCTCACAGCTGTAGCCCATTGGAGATGAGGCTCGGATGCAGCCCCACTCCCAATTCCCACAAACCAGGTACCTACACTCCCTCATCCAACTCTCTTCCCTCGGGGACTCTACAGGAATCTGTGCTCTTCCTCCTGAAGGGATCAGGAACCTCCAAGTTCCTAACTGACCAGAGATACCCGTCTGAACTTGTGTGTCTTCATCCTGAAAATGTGGTTACTGGAGCCCACTCACACAGGCCTAGGGGAAGGACTGACAAAGGGGGGTGCACAGATATCTTTGGACTGGTCTGTACTTCACACAGAGCACTCTTGTGTTTGACATATGTCTTAGGTGTGTATGGAGTTATATCAGTGGAAACCTATGGTTCATTACCAATCTGCTTTGGTCCTGGAGGAGGGGAGGTGGAAACAGGAAGGGGGGGGGGAAATACCCAGATGGGAAATGAACCTGTGCATCTCCCCTGGGAAAATGCATTTCAGTCATTCAAGCAACAGCCTAGCCTATGGAAAAAAAGATTGTTCTTTCCAGCAGTTATGCCAAGAGAAAAAATAAATTTAAAATGGAAAAGTGAATAAATTGAGCATATTTTTATCATACTCTTTTTTGCAAATTGCTTACAACATTCTTGTTTCTTATGAGGAAACATTTTTAGTATTAAAGTAGTCATACACTTTTCCAAAAAGTGCTTCCTGAAAAACCGAAACCATTATTATCTTAAACTCCCACACAGTTTGTTTAAAAATATCTTTAAATACTATTAAAGAACAATCATTATGTAGGTTTATATCTTATGAGTAGGAAGCAGAAACCATCAATGAATCATATTATTTCTCCTGCTGTAACAACAATACCATCAGCTACCACAATAACAAAAAAGTTTATGCTCACTGTATACTTGTTTTGCAGGCAGTTTCCTGCCTTGAAATCTGCATAATAGCTGAGCTGTGGTAAGTGTAATATGCTGTTTACTGCCAATCCACTGTGGACAGCCAGGCAGGCTTGGTCTGGTGCATTGCTCCTCCTTTGGGTGCAGCTCCTTGCTGGAGCGTATGGCAGCCCTGAAACAGCAAATAAAGCTTCTGCAGATTCTAGAATCTGCTTCTGAAAGATGCTGCCAGATAAACAGAGCTAGATATTCAAATTATTTTATTGTCATACACTGTATTTTTTCTTTTAGTTAAAAGCAGTGATTTTAGTTGCAGAAAATATTTTCAGTTGTATGCTGCTTTGCAGAGGGAAGTGACAATGGGACATTGGTGAGGAAAGAGAAAGATTGCAAGAGACATGAAAAAAACACCATGGAGATCAATATTTAATCTAGAATTATGGGTGTACAGTATGTACTGTGCATTTTTTAAATTTAACTTGGCTTTTACTATTACTCAGTAGGAGGAGAACAGATACTGAGAGCCTTGGAAAGCAACCATAAGAAATATGTTTAAATACACATATTTCAGGAGATCTGTAAATACAAGAAGGAGCGGATGTTGTCTCTCTGATGTTTTTTCATGTTGCGAAGTCTGAGAACTTTACCTAGGAGAGTTAATTTCAGGTGAAAGAATTTGTAAAATTATTTCCCAAGTTTATGCTGCACAGTATTACAGCACGTAAGAAAAGATGTTTGTGTTACACAATTCTTGAATAAAAAACAATATGCACATCACTTTTCCGAGTGGAAATACTGATGGTATACAGAGTTATAAATAAATACTAAGTCAGGAATCTGTGTGAGAAAGCCCCCATCTTCTTTCTGGTTTCAGTCAGGAAGCATGCAGGTAGCACAAACTAATCCTGCTCAAATAGTGCTATAAGAAATCATGTCAGCTTGTATTCATCATGATTTTAACAATGCTTCGAGTGTATGCATGTACATACATATGTAATGCCTCTCTTATAGGGCATTTATATGGCACTTCTAGGCTTTTCTGAAGGCCTTTGAAGTTAGCTGGCCAGAAAGGATTAGGCACCAAGGGGAGGAAAATTATTTTAAGAATTTAAAAATTATGTTATCAGGTATCATCTGCTTGCTAATGAAGCTTCAAAGTTATTTCTGGGGCAGAATTCTGCAGATTGCTCCAGAGAAAGAGTTCAACGGTCTATCTAAAAACCTCATTCCATCATTAACGAGTGCTTAACCCCAGAATATTTGAACTTGGACTACATGACCAGTAGTCAATTTTCACTAACAGGTTTTTTTTTTTTTTGATCCTGAAAATCTGTAGCCGTGTCATCAGCTCCTTCTTAATTATACCGTATTCTTTACATCTGTCCTGCTAAATAACTCTAATTGAAATAGCACCGGCGTGAATTTTCGTAATGTTCCCCCCAAGACATCCCGAAAGTGACTCACACGAGAAAACAGACTGAAGTCACAGCTGGAAGCACGTCAAGGATCATTTCCATTTTTACATGATTAATTTGAATTTAATATCTTAAATCAAAACCTGATTAATTTAAATAAAATTTTGATGGTGCCCTGCTTCTAATATACATTGCAGTAATTAGATTCAGCTTAATGTGATTTTTTTACATAATTAAAAAAAAGAGCAAGTCAAGTGTAACAATGCAGAGTTGGTACAAATCTGTCCATATATACACATATAATACACATGGGATTTTGTTGAGACGTTGCTCAGGTACAGGAAAGATCACAGCTGGATGGCTGTGCTATAGCTCAGCTTATGGCATATGTAGGATATTCCCCTTCTATTTCACTGCAATATGAATGGCCGTCCTTAAAAAAAAAAAAAAGACAATAACACAGTTGAAATCACATAAAAAATAAGCAAAAATATTAGCAATTCAATGCTCTGGGTCAGTTTCTCAGTTCTAGCTCTTCTCACATTTCAGACAACTGTGCTTTAAGTATTAGCTCTGTGTATCCTCCAAGTGAACATCTGCAGTGGACTATTCACAACAGCCCATGGGCTTCTGTTTTTCATGAGGCTTACAAAAATTCTTTATAAAATAAATGGTTACTGCATTTTTATGTGGGTTCCCCTTGCCTGTCTCTGCACAATGGTCCTGAGGTAGCAAGCCCCAGAGGCAGCAAACAGCAGTTCTTATATATTAGGATCAGATGAAGCCCACCTGTGCCACACACCTGACCCTGAGGCTGGTTATGCTCAATGCCTGTGGCTGAAAATGTCCAGTACTTAGCAAGCAAAGCTTTGCAAGGTGCATTTCAGGTAGCACTCAGAGCAGCATTTCAGACATTTCCAGCTTCTTTGCAGAAGAAGCTATTACCGTAATCTGAGCAATGGATTCCCCTGCAGGTGTAGATGGAGCTTCAGAGAAGTTATACAACAAAATGATTCAGGTAGGCAAAATCATGGGGAATCTACAGATGGAGTAGAAATTTGGAATTTTTGAACTTGTCAGAAGGTTTATGTAAAATTTATTTTGTTTAAGGATAAAATATCCAGTTCATTACTGTAAACTTTGAATCTCTTAGTTAAAAAAAAAGTAGTGCAAAAAAAACCAAAAGCTGTTTCCCTGTCTCAAGTGACCAATTTGCTGATCAAATTATTCTTCAATAATTAGATCTTTCTTCAGCAAGGCAGAGAAACATCAACCTGACTCTTCAGCAAGGAGTAATTCCAGTATATATCAAACCACTTGATTTCAATGGGACACTCCACAGGCTTTAAAATGCTAGGCATGTGCTTAGCTAGTAGTAAATCACTATTAAAGAGAAGACAATGATGGAGAGTGAAAAACTCCTTTCCTGCCTGGGGCTAACAGCTTTCAGGGAGGTGCAACTACTGTTCATCCTTTTATGAAGGCAAGTAAAGTCATTCAGGTGTATTTGATAGCACCCAGCTTTCCAAAAGCCTTTCTATACAGTATGTTATAGATATTGTGTAATGGTACATAGACAATTTTTAATATTTATTTGAATTAAAAAAAAAAACAAAACTCCTCCTTGTTGATGAAGCTGGTGGAGCTTTGCAGTAATTCAGACAATTCAGACGATCTGGACATTCTCCCTGTCTTAAAACTTTTCCCAGAACCAATAAAGAAAAAAACAAAAACACTACATGTTGAAAGTTCAAGTCAGGTTTCAGCCAGTAAGGCCAGGTTAAATGCTTTTCAACAAAAATGGGAAAAAGCCTGCAATAGAAATTGAAGAACTGGGCAAAAATAAAGACAACTTTACTTATTAAACAGTCAGAGAAAATGAAGGGAAACTAATTTACAGACAAATTCGTGAACCAGATTTAGCTGCTGCAAAAGTGCTACACATAGTGATTTACAACAACTCTATTTTTCAGGCTCTTAACTATCTCTTCACTTTATTGAAATTGTCAAAATTCTCATTTTCACGCAGCATAGGACCCTCACAAAGTCGCTGTCACAGCAAGGGCTCCTATGCCATTCTACTTGGCTCCTCAAATTTACAAACATACTACCAGGGGATCACTGAAAATGTGTAGATACAAATTAAACTTCTTGAGTTTGGCCACTCAGCTCTCCAAGACTTTTAGTTGTGTGGATTTTGTAGACAGAAGTCAGTGAAGTTGAATACTGATTCCAAAGAACTTGCCGATTCATTATTCATTGCAGATAACTAATAATAAAAAAATGCCACCTATTATCTTACAGCTAAAACTTTTGATGACAATCAAATCATTTTTTTCATTCTAAATTTAGGCTTCTCTAGATGTCTGCTATTATATAGATCCAAAAATAACAGCATAGTTACTCTCTGGGGAGAAGCAACTTTGGAGCTTATATTCTTATTCAGAAGTTAAAGTCAAAACAAAATTAATCGTGAAGGTTTATCTATAATGTATCACCATTCATTTCAGAAAAAAAAATATCTTTGCCAGCAGCAGAAGGGAAGTACTTTCAAGCAGTTACATTAAACTATAGACTCCAAGGAGAAGATTACAGATCTTCCATATTCAGCAACATGAATCAAAACTCTTAGGAACTAGTCTAACTTTCTTTTCTTTTTTTTCCCCCCTTTTTTATTACTGCAAGGCAGCAGGGATTGCTTTTTGTATAGGCTATGATTTAGATGGCTAATTGAAAGTAAGCAGTGGTGAGCTGCTTCCTTGGTAAAATATTACCAAGACAATCTTATCTGAGTTTACAGAGTTATTTTCAATTTGTAAATGCTGTATTCATTTCTACTAGATAAAATACCTTTAAAAATCCTAGACCTAGGCATAACTAGATTTCTGTTGCAACTGCTCTGCACTTTTTCACCCCACACAAATGCCATCCAACCCACAGATATATATATAAACTTCCTCTCCTTATGAATAGTTTTACTGTTAAAAATAAGCTCAAACCATTTTATGGTAAATAAATTTAATGATATACTGAATCCTCACAACTTTGAGTTGATGTCACCCTGCCAGATACCTGCTCTGCAAGAGAATCTCCCTCATTAGAGCCTACACCTCTTAGAATCTTACCTTTGCAGATTTATCTCTTGCCTATAACACAGAGAAAATCCTGGGCTTTGTTTCACTGTCATAATAGATGTAAATTAGTGTTTTGCCATTGTTTGTTGCTGTAATCATAGAGGCAAGTATATATTCCTAACAGCTATCTTATTTTCAATTTGCAAAGCATACTGTGCTTAATCCCATGAGGCAGCCTGTGGTTCTAGATATGAATTTGAAAAGGTAATTAGACCTGGGGGGGTGGCAGGGACATTGTCCCTGAGATAGAAAAAGCAGATTCCTGCCAGGTCCAGAGGGGTCTTTGATAGGTCCCAGGCTGGTCACAGTTCCTGTCCTAGTTTATTACTTGTTTCCTTTGTGTGAAATAGCTTATTTGTTCATGTAAATGTAAATCATGTTGATACTAGTAGAAGGATCTTTGTTGCTACTTTTTTATATTAATCCAGAAGGGTCACAGAGTTATGTTTTAGGGACTGGCAACAAGCAATGTTTTTCCCAATGATCTGTGCATTTTTACAATCAAATAGATAGTAAAAGTGACATATTGATAAAAGTTTTAAGGCATCTCTGGTGGGTGGCAGTAATTTTAAATATCATACAATCATCATTAAGTCATTTATGTAAATGAAAAGTACTTGGCAACTCTGTATGGCAAGAAATAGCACCACTTTCTCTGCATCTCTGCTTCCTTTCTCTCTTCCCCTTTTGCCAGCTTTAGCATAGTGTACACTGTAGAGATGAACTCTCCTTTAGGGCTGTGTGAAGAATTTCTGTACAAAATGTCAGGCACCTATGTGAGACAGCATGTGAGGAGTAAGTAATGATGAGACAAAGTCAAATTAATCTATCATGAAAAATGTCTAAAGGAATTTCTATAAGCTGAAATCAATGTGGTGTATTGATGAATTAAAAAAAAAAAAAAAGGATATGTAGATTTATGTAGGTTTGGATTAGGTGGCTTTTTACCCCATTCTCAGGCTCACCATTTGAAACCTAGACCCAGATCTGAGTTTTGGGGCATTAGCACAAGCCTGGTTTGTATCCTGCAAATCTCAGTTTGGGTTAATGACTGGTTTCTAGGGGGGCTACAAATCTCCCTTCAGAGGAAAGGAAGGGTAAAGATCTGATCACTCACCCAGGCTTTACTTTCAAAAATTGACATTGGCAACTGAATTCTTTCTGAGCAGGAGAAATGGAAGCAGTTTGAGCTAAACTGTTTTTGTTTGCCCAGATGTCTGATAATATTTAAGGGCCAGATTCTGCCCTCAAGCTGCTTTGGTAGGCAGTGTGAGCGCTCACTCTTGGGAAGATTCTGTGCCTAAATGTTCTCACTTTTCAACACATTGTTACCCTCCCACATATCTATTCAGGCAGAAAAACAAAATGGTGAACCTCCCTCAGGGGTTTTAATGCAAGTCTGTTGAGTCACCCTGTTTTTGGATTGTGTTGGGGTGTAGTATTAGGTTGGAAGGTGATAAAGATGCCAAGAATGTATGAGGAAAACTCTGTTCTCAGGCTGGTAGATAGAGCATAAACTCTATCCCCATATCTGTGCACAGAGGCTGTTGCTAAACCTCCAGAGGCAACTAGCCAGTAGGAAATATTAGGCTCAGAGACCTAAATAGACAGTTGCACAGCCAGTTGGCTCAGTGTTGTGTCTACTGGACTGTGTCTGTGGCTTCCCTGGTGGGAGTCTGGGAGGGTGCAGGGCTAGCCAAGGCTGCTACAAACAGCTTTAGTGCATCAGTGTCTCTGCACTTCGCTGAGGCCATCAGTAGACACAGTAGCACAGGATTTACATCTTTCCCTAGCCCCTTATCCTGTTCTTTGCGCACTGTGTCTCTCTGAGCAGAGCATGTCCAGGAAAGGGTCCTGTGTGTGCCCGTAGTCCAAGCTTGCGTTTCCATAGGTAACTTCAACTCTGCAAGCTTGTTCTGAGCTGGACTTGTCTTGGAGCTTTACACCACTCTCCCTGGCAGAAAAGTGGCATCACAACTTCTGCTTTCTGACAGAACCTTCCTTTAAGATTTCATTGAGGATCACTTACAATAAACACCTCCCAAGAATGCTTATTAAAGAAATTAGAAACTATGGTACATCAGGAAAGACATTTGTTTTAATTGAATAGAATTATTTATTTATTGAAAGCCTGTATTGTTCACAATGCCTAGGGCACCAGTCTCCTTTTGCTAGATTTTTACCACGAATGCAACATTCATTTTAAGGGAGATATTTCTTACATTTTCCCAGTAATCAAGAATAGAGTAGAGTGCTTCATAGTTAATAAATACCAGTGTGAAGAATCCTGCATGAAACTACGGTACAGTTTGAGTAGATTCAAGTTCTAATTTAGTTGAAATTCTGGTTGGTGGCTTTGTGAGGGCTATAGCTAGTCCTACTCAAAATTAAAAGAAAAATTTAGATCAGGATAAAAGTTTGGTTTTTTATGTTTTTCCCTACAGATAAAGTGAAAATTCTTATAAAGAAAAGCATAATTCCCAGCTGAATATGTGGCCTGAGAACTGGTAAAACTGAGTTCTAGTAAACCTGAGGTCTGAAAATGCAAAAGGAAATGGGTGAAACATGATTAATTCATTAAGTCACAATTGGAGAGAGATGATTTCTCTAGTAACTGATTCAGAAACCCTAAAGTATCTTACAAATTCACGAAGGGCTCAGCATGTATGTGCCCCACTCAGAGGACTTGCCACATGAGCGTGTTAAGCTGTTTGCCTCAAAAAAGTTATCAGCTGCCCTTGATTTCCCTGTATGGAAGAGATTTCAGCATAGACTCACCAAAATTGTCTTGTATGCTTCAGACATCAACAGCACCCCAATTCCACAATCAGTCTTCTGCTTCCTTTTCCTTTGACCAAAGTATGAGCTTTAAAATGAATTAACCTCTAAATCTTGTCTCTTATCCCTATAGCTGCAGAACATCATCATACTCATCACTAGCAATCCAGCTGCATTCAGGCATTGGAGATGATCAGAAATCATGTGGATGAGCCTGGGTGTTGTCTACCCCATTCCAAACCAGAAGGCCTGATCCTAGAAATGCAAAGGTAGAAAGCAGGCTACTGAGTAGCACTGTAGCATTTTGTTCCCTCCTTACATTGTATTAAGGCTGGCTAAAGAGGCAGCCTCAGAAGTTAGGAAATCCCCAAACAATGTAATCAATCCTTCCATGCCTGTGGTGAGCAATAAAAGTTTATATGAAACCTACAGCACTTCACACTGAATGGCTGAAAAATAGCACACATTTATCAGAACGCCTGAAAACACACCCCATTCTGGTAGAGCAAAGCAATCAGTGAAGCCATTCTTCACCTGAAAATTTCCATTCTGTTTTGCTAACACGCTGCACTCAGTATGGATGTGTCTCTGTGCACAGCGCAGTGTGGCTGTGGCCGTGCTGGGCCAGCTCATTGACGTGGCAGCGGGATCGCTGCGGCGCTGCTCCGACTGCATCGCGCGGCTGCGGCTCCAGGATAAAAGCAGCACCCAGCAGTGCTGACAGACTAAAGGAGCTTGCCAGGGCTTCCCCCAGAGGATTTCATTTTTTTTCAAGGGGCTTTAAATCTGGCTGTTTTATCACTGACCGCAGGTCCTTAAAGGGATGCTAAATGGATTAAGTGAAGGTGTACCCTCTAATAGCCCTAATCCGATCATTGTACATGGGACTGGATTGCAAGATGCTGCCACATTTTTTGGGATTTCCCTAAACAGCGGTATCAGTTGTGGTGCCTGGGGACAGAGCACTGGGATGGCCCAGCTGTTGGTTTGTCCAGGTGTGCTTTCTTACATTCTTCCATAAGGATTTGAAAATCATATTGGGATCGGATCCATGTCAACATTCTAAATGGCTTTAAATCTCTGAATCTGTCCATTGGAAACATCCATAAAATTCAACTAAGGGGTTTCAGATCCTTTCTATGAACTTCTTTAGGATATATCCTTGTTTACCAACTCAGTGATAGTCAACCTTCAAAAGGTAGCACCTGAGTTTGGGATGCTGGCATATAAATCTCCTATTGTTAGTCTTTCTTACCAGATGTTTTCCACTTCTAGTCAGAAAGTGTCATTAAAAAAAAAAAGAGCAGCATTACATGGTATATTTGCTCTTGGGATTCTATTTAGCTCTAAAAGTAAAAAAAAAAAAAAGAAGTAAAACAATTTTTCAGATAGTTAACTGAGCACATCAAAAACTTTAAAAGCTTCATTCAAGATAAGCTTAAAAAAAATAAAACCACCACTAAACAGCTCGAGAGTTCTCTTTATAATAAATCCATGGCCACTTTCGAACTTCACAGTTCTCACTGTCCTGTACACAACTCCCACTCAGTACATCACAGCAACAGTACAGATGGAGTTGTGATCTTCTTTACTCCAAAAGCACAGTCTTGTAGCTAAAGAAGGATATCTGTTAGCAGCTCAGGGTCTATATCATAGAGCTGAGCAATTCTCAGTACAGTGGTACATCCCGATTCCACAGGCAATCCAATTCTCTGCTTCCTCTGCTGCACAGTTTCTCCATCAAAAAGGTTCTCGACATGCAAAACACTCAGCCTTCACTGTTGTTTTTACATAAAATTGATTTAAGTAAGCAGAGTTGTTTATCATTGAGCTAAAGATCAGCATAGAACTAGATAGCTTTGCAAGATTTTTACTTTGCACTCTTCCAATTAAAAATAAAAACGTTAAAATTTCCAAAAGGTCATTTTAAAGCCCACTAATTGATAATGCAGAGAGTTGAGACATTCTACAGTGATAGGAAAGAAAGGAGAGAGAAAGTCACCAAATTAGAAAACATAGCTTTTATGTCTTCTGTAGCCATGTTCTACTGGTGGTTTTGGCACTGGCCAGAGCAGCAGTAAAAGCTGGAAGTTGCTAATCACTAAAAATCATGGCCATGCTACCTCCAAGGAATGGCAAAGTAGGAATATGTTGATCTATATATCTCCTAGGTAACCACCATCTTGAATATCATGAAATTCCTCTATTTATAGTAGCTGAGCACCTCACAATCTCTATGTGATTAATGAATATCCTTAGGCCATCTGGGTAAGAAAGAGCATCTATTATCTTTATTTTAGACATGGGGAATGAAGGTCTAGGAACCTACATCTCAAAAGTACTTAGATGCCTAATTTATTTCAAATACATTTTTGTAGAATTTAGTATTCAAAATACATTTTAGGATATATACCCAAGCCTCAGAGAAACTGAGACTTGGGTATATATGTGGCATGTGTTCTCCAAGCAGTAAGTCTGTGATGTATAGTTTCACATCTGCACTAATACATTTTGCTTTTTGCCTCTTGAGGTCTTTCTTTGGGACCTGTGTTGAACCATTTAGGGAAAAAAAAAACCCAAAAACCTCAAAGAAATATCTGATGTCATACAGGACGGCTGCAACAAAGCAGGCTCTGAAAACAAATTTTTTCAGGACAGACATGCAAGGGACCATTTTCTCAAAAGTGTCCTCTTTTTCTGATACCAGAACAAATTTTTGTATTTTGTGCAAAGCCTTTTGGGATTGCAAGTAGAGTTCTCACAAAACCGCAAAATTAGTAGTTGGTCACTTTCAGTATTGCAACCAATCCCTGAGCACACTGTGAATGGTAACTTGGGCTTGTAATTATACATCACAAGTTGATATTTCTGCCAAGGAGAAAACGGACAATCCAGAAGGGCAAGGGGAAGGAGCAGTCCATGGATTCACAGCTGTCATTCATTCAGTGCAGCTCTGGGAGGCTGTTTGCAGCCAACTCTGGCCTCCCATGCCACAGCCACTAGGAGGTGCGCTTAATGCATAGGCACACAGAGGTGGAAACCTCCATTCCTGGTGAAGAAGGGATCATGTCCAGGACAGGGCAGGGGGCACTCAGGTAAAGGCAAAGCATGACACTAGTGAATCACTGGAGCAGCTCGTAGTAAGCTGCTGTAGGTATTTTGTAGATTTGAGCAGATCTGTGGCTATCCTCATGTAAACTGGTTGTCAAAAATAGCCTCTTTCTACCCCAGTGTGGAGAGGAGCGTCAAGGCAACTCATCATCCTCACTCCTTACTTCATAGGCACTCACAGATGATCAGACAAACATGAGGATTAAACTGCATGTATACAGATATTTTCTGTAAAAGGAATATGGGAAGAGCAGGGTTCCCTGGAGAATATGATTGCAGCCTGACTATTTCTGCCTGATAGGCATGTTGCTCCTTAATTGTAACTACACAAGGAATAACAACGTTAAAAAAAAAGAAAAAAAGGACAAGCAGATGTTCAGATGTTGAAGAATTTTCTGAGAACTGCTGTAAAAATTCCAGCTACCACAAAAACTCAGTCTATGTAGCCATATTGTCATACCCATTCATCAATATATAACTGGAAGCCTTTCTTCTTCACCTTTTTAACATACATGCTTAAATACATAAACACAAACACATAGCCCTGCTTATCTGGGGGCTGGGAGGAGAGAATGGGGCTTTCTGTTACCCCTAACATTTCAGAAATCTCAAAGGCAGAGCATGTATCTTATTCTGAGGAGTGATAAGTCCTTGATTAATTGACTATTCTCCTGTGCTGTTGTTTTCTATCTGCTTGACTAATACACCTTATAAGAAAAAACAGCTGCCAAAGAACATAGGCCATGAATGTCCCCGTCATCTAATTGTGATAACTGTGCATGGAAATCTATTTCAGGGTGGATTTTTTTGATATTTCTATGCCTGTCTTTTTTTAAATTTTCCTTCTCCCGTTGCTGTGTGCACTGGGAAAGAGTGGCTAAGGGATATGTTGCTTTGCATTTCTTTTTGAGTGTATGCTGACTGTACAAAGAGTTAAACATGAAATAAAGAATGAAAATAAGCACGAAAGACAACATCCGTTCTCATTTCAATTTCCTGGAAGGAAAGTGCGGTTGGGCAGATGGTGCTTTTTTGTTTTACTAAACTGAAAGATCAGATGTAAATAATATACACAATATAGACTATAAGGATCATTGAAGGTGAGGTTTCTGTGCACAGAGAATTGCTATACTGTGGAGAGTTTCTCACTCATTAGTGTATATGTCAAGGATTTTTTTGGTTTTAGCTTCTTAATTTTTTTTTGATATTTCAGTTTATCTGCCCAGTCATATCTGTTTCAAGCACTATATTCCAGAAGGTTGAGTTGTATATATCTTAATTCAGGCCCCTTCCACGAAGAGCCACGATATTTGGTCTCCAGTTGAACGGACAGAGGAGAGTGGCTGGTAATTTGCCATCACGTGAGTCTCAATATTTCTGTGTTGCTGTCTTTCTCCATGCCCTGGCTTTATTGTGTGCTATAAGAATTTGTTTTCTTTGTTGTTATCCAGTAGGATTTTTACACCTTTGGAGATCTTCTTTAATTTGCTTTCCAACACGGAACATTAAACATTCTTAAAGCAGAGCAGAGTTTGTGTTCTCCCATAATAAGAAAAAACATTTATCAAAGGAGAAAAACCTGAACCTTTTCTAAAATGTGTGTGACTAAACACAGCTCAGCAAAGCCATAATGCTGTCTTCCTGACTGAAAGACCAGAAAAATATACTGTGCTATGACTGGAAAGAAATAATACTGTGTTTTCATTCTCAGCCATATCAAAATGAGTGCTCTTCATTGCCCCTCATGTCCTTTATTAAATTGGTGGGACTCAGACAGAAGACATTTTCGTGTTTACACTGCAAAAATGCCTCTAATCAGTGCTGACAAGCTAAAAACTCTTCTGTGAACATCGTGGTAGGTTACTGCCTCTCTGAACCTCCCTGGTCAGGGTGACCAACGTGGATGAACAGTGAGCTTTGGCTGGAGCTCAGGAAAACAGGAGAGTTTATGACCTTTGGAAGAAGGAGCAGGCCATTCAGAGAGACTAAAGGGATGTCATGAGGTCATGTAGGGGGAGAATTAGAAGAGCCAAAGCTCAACTAGAATTTAATTTGGCTACTGCCATACAAGACAATAAAAAATATTTCTATAAATGCATCAGCACATAAAGGAGGGAAAAGGAAAATCTCCATCTTTAGTTGGATGCAGGGGGAGATGCCAACAAAGGATAAGGATAAGGCTCAGGTAATTCATGCCTTCTTTCCCTCATCCCTTACTTTAAGAGTAAGACAAGTTATCCACAGGTGCTCAGCTCCTTAAGATTGGAAGACGATGATGGAGAGAAGAATGGAGCTCCCATAATCCAAGGAGAACAGGTCAGCAACCTGCTACACCACCTAGACATACAGAAGTCACTGAAGCTGGATGGGATCCACCCAAGAGTACTGAGGGAGCTGACAGAAGTGCTCACAGAGCCACTTTCCATCATTTATCATCAGTCCTGGCTCACCAGGAAGGTCCCAGTTGGCTGAAAGCTGGCAAATACAGCAGCCATTTACAAAAGTCAGAAAGAAGATCTGGTGAGCTACAGGCCTGTCAGCCTGACCTTGGTGCCAGGGAAGGTGATGGAGCAGATCATCTTCAGTGCCATCACACAGCCCATACAGGACAGCCAGGTGATCAGGTCCAGTCAGCATGGGTTTGGCAAAGACAGCTCCTCTTTTTCTATGACAAGGTGACCTGCTTAGTGGATGACTGAAAGGCTGTGGCTGTTGTCTACCTGGAGAGTGTGCTCAGGTGGCCAATAAGGTCAACAGCACCTTGTATCAGAACACCCTTATATCAGAAATAGTGTGTCCAGCACAGCCAGGACAGAGATCATACTCAGCAATGGTGTGCTTGTGTTAGTTTTGGGCCCCTCACTACAAGGAAAACATTGAGCACATCCAGAGAAGGAATCTAAAATTTTGGGGAAGCACTTATGAGGAGTGGTTGAGGGAGCTGGTGTTGTTCACCCCAGAGAAAAGAAGGTTCAGGGGGGACCTTATTGCTCTCTACAAATGCCTGAAAGGAGGTTGTAGCCAGGTGAGTGTCAGTCTCTTCTCCCAGATAATGAGCTATAGGAGAAGATGAGATGACTTCAAATTGTGCCAGGGGAGTTTTAGACTTAACATTAGGAAAATTTTGTTCACTGAAAGGGTGGTCTAGCCTTGGAACTGGCTGCTCAGGAAAGTGGTGGAGTCACCAACCCTGGAGATATTTAAAAGACGTGTAGTTGCGGTGCTTAGGGAACATAGTTTAGTGGTGGAGTTGGCAGTGATATGTCAATGGTTGTATTTGATGTTTCTAAAGGTCTTTTCCAACAAAAATGATTCTATGACATTACAAGCATAACTGCTGTGAGTTTTTTTATTTAGCACTAATTATTCTTATTAACCTTAAAATGGGTACAGTAGAAGGAGGAGGAAAAGAGGTATTCTTAATGAAAGAAAATCACTTTAATCCTCAGGAGAAATGACTCATATAAAATTATAGAACTTGCATATCAAATCAGAACGACCAGATCTGGGGAAATCAGAAGACATAGCCACTGCTAAGATTTCTGTATAAACCAAGAGACTGAGGTAAATCAGAGAACTGGACTAGACTAAAACTTACTTTTTAGTGTTAATTAAAAATTAAATGTACACTACTTATCTTTTTGTAAAACAGATAATGCTGAATGTAAACTATAAAACTGCTTGTCCTTTTGGTTTTTTTTTAATTTGTCTTGATGAAAAATTTCTGCCTATTAACCTGAGAAACCTACTGATAGTTGTGAGAATTTCACTGTGAGTTTTTTATTGTTTTACATTTGTAACTACTGGACTCAAGTGCTTTCAGAAGCATTTTAGATCTCAACATAGAAAAAATGTTTTTAGCATGAATTGAACAAATAGAGCTTGAAATTTTGACGAATATAAACTCTAAAATGACTGTAAACAAAGAAAGTTATTTTTTATGCCACTCCTACATTTCAGAGGGTTTACACGTTTTTAGGGTGTTTCATTTCATCAGTGCAAGGAGTATGAAAAGAACATACAATATCAAGAAAGTGAAAGAAATAAAAAAGAAAACTGAAAATACATCCTTTAGTCTTAAGCAATACTGAAAACATGAATGAATTAGTGTTTGGAGAAAATATGCTGCTGGAACTAAGATTTTATACGTAAGAATTTTTAACATTAAGTTGTAAGTGAGTAATAAAATAGAACAAAAATAAAAAGGAAAGACTTCAGTTTGCAGAACCTCCTAAAGCCTTAGAGCTTTCTTGAAGTTTAAAAATCCCAGAGAGGGAGTTTTGTCTCTTCACAGATAGCTCAGTAATAAATACAAAAAAAAAAAAGGAAAAAAAACCAAATAACTGAAAGCTCCAAAGAGAGCTTTTACCAGCTGAAAAAGAAATGTCAAAGCCCAGGTACTTCAGCTCAAATGCTATCCTGCACCCACCAAGAGGTTTTGGTGCACTAAAGATGGGGCAGGTTTGCTGAGAGCCATGTGCTGCTAACAGGTACTGCCAGAAGGAAGTGGGGCTGAGGTGCAGACAGGCACTCATAAACAGGCAGGGCTTCACTCAGTTCTTCACTGTTTCCCACAGTTAAAAGCTGATGGGCTTGAAACAGTTTGGGGGTGATAAGATGAGCTGTAGTTGAAAAGGAAGGAAAGGCTCAAAACACCTGGGGCCAAACCTCTATCTGCCCGTTGATCTCAACTGGAATAAAACAATATCTACAAGCCCAAGATTTGACTCTCAGACTCTCATGCGCATGCTGTAACCCACAGAAACTGACCATGGGATATATTTTTGGCTTTCCTTAGAGACATGCCCACAAAACCTCCACAAATATCGCTGTCCTTATGGACAAAGATTTCTGTGCTTGCAAGATAGAGCTCTGGGGATAACTAAAGCATTAGCACACACTTGCATAGACACTTATGGATGGCACTCTAAACAGAGGAAGGCAGAGACCATTTGCAAAGAAAAGAGAACAATCCCAGGTTAAATTATGAAGTTACCTAACAAAATGGAGGCAATGCACAGGCCCTGACAAGCAGTTGAGACTAAAACCTGTTGAACTAGTAAGACACTGAATGTCCTGTGGCATCAGAAAGTAAAAAAATCTCATATCTGATTTCTCCTTTTCTTGAAAGAAACACTTCATCATGCAAACTCAAATCTTTGTTCAATGAGAGAGCCTGGATTGCCACTCTTCATTATTACAGGGGTTGATGTAGGAGTCAACACAGTAATGCCTTTAATCTCCTGTGTTATAATAATTCAAATTTAATTTTTATTTGAAATAAAAATTTCAAGGCACAGCTACACAATGCCTTATATTGTGGTTCTTGGTTGTGTTCATCCCTTAACAACAGCCTTGAAAAGAGATACAGAACATAAAATTAAACCCCTATTTTTCCCCCCCAGTAGACTGTTTCATCTTGCAAACAGTAACAAATCACCATGTAAAAGTCACAACAGTAGTAAGTAGAGTCTACGGAACATTTTGCTCTTCTTAAAGTTTTTTTTCTTTCTTTTGGAGCACTGATATACTTATCTGTTCCACAAAATCTGGGACCTACAAGTTTCAACCACATGACACCTTTGCCAATGACATACTAATATTCTGAAAACCCTTCTTAACTCACCTACCGTGGACTGTGTCACTTTTTCTTCTGCTCTCCTCAGGAGTGCAGTGTTGGGCCATGGGGAACCTCAGCCCTACTGTCTTTAACCATGAGCTGTGGCCTGATAGTCACAAAGATGTGACTGGTGCTTGCTGACTTCTCAGTCACCAAGCTTTGGCTCATGTGTCTGCAGAGAGCTCTTCAAGGTTTTCAGTTGAGGCTTTGAACATAGACCATATGTAAGTTGCTAAGTGTAATACCAGTCCAGAAACACTAACTTTCTAAACACAGACTTTGAAATGGTGTGGTCATCGTTCCTCTGCTTCTGCATATGAGCCTGACTCAGCAACCAGTTGTCAGTTTTGTGGTCAACAGACTGTTTAATAGAAAGTCCTTTAAGGGGACAGGTGGCCCAGTGGATGGGCTGTTCAGTTAGGTATAAAGGCAACTAAAATCCCATCGGTCTCAGCAGTGATCAGAGCAGCAGAGGAAACAGAACAACACATGAAGTGTAGGGATGGAGACATCACAAGTAATCTGACTGGTTTATATAAAGAAAGGATTTGACAGACCTGCTGGGTTTCTACTTAATGCCAATCAAGTGTGAAAGGGACCACTCAAGTTCAGGTATTTATCTCAAACTGATTTGAATTATCCTCTCTTCTTGATTTTGAGAGTCCAGAAGAGAATACCATGAAGAGAGTGTGTTGACATTTCCTACATAAAATGAAGTTAAATCCATTCAAATCAAGGAAATACAGTGTATGTGATATAAGAATCAGACCCTTTGAAATGATAACAGAAATAGAGCTTCATTGGGGCTATGCGTTCTCAGAAAAATCTTTTGGGAAGTGAAAACCTGATGAATTCTTCCACATTGCCCCCTTCATAGCAATTAGGATCAACAAAATGCATACAGGGCATATCATACATATTATTACATCTTTTTCTGCCTAGTCAGTATAAGCTTTATATTTCTTTTGCAGACATGTTAGCTAAAGAGCAGCATTTGAGGTCAAGTCTGGATTGTCTTTTTATTAGGCTAATGCTGCATATATGAAAACTTACTCAAAAGAAATTGCCTCAAATTATTACCAGCACTTAAATGATCATTGCAGAAATCACAGGAAAGAAGGATAGTGCTTACCAAAACCCCAAGAAAGTACTTCAGATTGTTTTTCTTTCATTGCCAAGCAGCGAGGGTCAAGTGAACTGTATTATTTGCAAATATCCACCTTCTCAGAATGTCACAAGCAGCTGTAACATATCCACTAGCAGCAATTTCCACTTGGCTCTATCCAGAGGGGAGAAAATTACCAGGAGCTGCGTTGTTTATAATTCCCTCAACCCTGAGGGTAATTCTGTTCACCAATTACTTGAAATTAAAGTTAGGTAATTCGACACGTCTGTTTGATACCCGACCACAAACTCTTAAGCAAACCAAAGAGTTGGATAATTTACTTCCCCAATATTCCACAGAAATTCATTATTGCAACCAGGACGGGAAAAGGAAAAATGAGAAATTGTACAGACTTGTGAATCAGTAGGGCTTGGGGGTTTTTGGTCACCAAATAGATCCCAAGAGGGATAGATCCCAATAGATCTGAGAAAGAGGAGGTTGGAAGGCAGTCTTCCTCCTGGGATGAGGATTCCTATTTAAACGTATCAAAGATTGTAAGAATTGAACAACAAGAAGCCTCCAAGTGCAGTGAGGAAAGCAGGTTTCTTGACAGGAAAAGAAACCTGCTTTCTGTAGTGAGATGATTTCACACCTTTTGTCTTTGCACACAGTTACAACGCTACCCAGAAAAGGATGTGCACATGCAGAGAGAACCTACATTATCTGCAGTATGTGTTTTTTGATCTCTAGGGCCAGTCATTTAAATCACGTAGTTGAATCCTGAGCTGGGTTATATCTGGACTTGGAAATTTTTAAAGTCAGGCATACCTGTTAAACATTTTATTGGTGATGAGTGTGTGTACACTCCATTTCTGTATCTCTTTGTGAGTAATGAATTGGCTGCCAGGTACTGTGACTGAACCGAGTGACTCACTCCATGGATTCATTTTACAATCTGGTGAAACCAGAGGCTGGTAACACTTATCCTTTGTAAGAACTTTTTACATGTTGTAATTCTACAGATGAACATTTTCTTTTTCCATTTTTTTTTAACACAAAAGACTACACTGATAAATTTTAAAAAAGTGCAAGCTGACTCAAAATTCATTCATGTTATACTGAGCTGTGTACTAAATTGTTCAGCCCAACATCTGTAAAATGTGGCTAGTTCTCATTTCCATCAAGGTATATCAGGACTTATTTCAAAGCATTCATTATCCTTAAACATTCTAAAACAAGTGAACAAGAAATGCAGAGGTACTATCTTTTCACGGTGCGAAGACTCGACTTTTAATTGTGAGATCTCATTCTTGTTGGCATAGCTTTCTGTTTGGGAAGTTTAGTGCCAAATAAGTGCTTTGTTTTTTAAATCTGAATATGAATACCCTTTCAGCCATATTCTGCATTTCATTTTTACTATAAAAGTTGTTCGTTGTCCAATTTCAAGCGGAAAAAACTATAAAAGTCCATTTTGACTTCACTACAGCAGAACTAAAAGATTTTTTTGAACTAAGATTAAATTGATATACCTTCAGCTTCTGTCATTGTAATATGACATTAGGAGCATAGTCAAATACTGGTTTTGACTATAAGTGTCCTACTAAAGTAGTAGTCTACTGCAGAGTGCTTTTTGATGTATCAAAGAAATGGTACTATCTTTCAAACAGCATTCATATTCTCCTATCATCAAGGCAAAGTAATAGCAGGACTAAAGCATGATCTTTTTTACAGCTTCTAGAAGTCAGTGCTATAAGGGATTGCCTAGCCTTGCATTAGGTATTCATGTTTAAATGAACCACAGATAGGCTTTCCAATCTACAAACTCCATTAATCAGATTTTATCCTTTTCTCTGTCTTTTATTTTTTGGATTCTTTACCCTCTTCCCTGCTGCTATTGCTATAGCTCCCCTAATGACAGGCCAAGTAATTTATTTTTTTCTTTCTATCTTTCTTTTCCTAAAGTTGAGATCCTCTTTCTGGTGTCATTCACAAATGTTTCTGTGTAAAGCTGATGACCATGACTCCCATCGTTCAGTGGGTAAATAAGATTTTACTTTATTATCTCTCAAACACATCATCTCTCATATGGAATGTCCTAAAAAAGACTGGTGTTTGTTTTTCAAAATGTCTTGGTTAGTGGAAAAAATGTCTTTTAACAACTCTTAATATTTAAAGTTCTGTTATGTTTAGGTATACGGCTCATGAAAAACACAAAAAACAAGGAGCAGCATTAGTACTGAAGGAACAGAGCTGGACAGTACAGTGAAAGGCCAGTTAGGCATGTAAGACAACACAAGAAAAGTTTTGCTTTTTTTTTTTTTTT
>VWZV01011130.1:804768-1081562 GCA_013397155.1 Irena cyanogastra
TCTTTTTCCTGTGATACTTTTTCCCATTTTTCTTCTGAAAACAGCCAGTTTTCATCCTAGGAATAGTGGAATGAATCCGGACTTTTTGAGTTTTCCCTTTGTGCCTATCTAGGACAAAATGTAGAACTCCACATTCACAGAGCAACAGAAGAGAACTTCTAAAGGTATTTATTTCCAATAAGTGGAACAATAAATTTGTTTTGATATTGTTAAATTGCATCAGTAGAGTAAAAAAAATTCTCACTGATCAGTTTGAAATATTGGATATATATCTGATCTAAAATGTTCATACAGAATAAAATACAAATGTTAAAAGGATCAATTTGGAAGACAAAAGCAGAAATGAATTATTTTATTTTGATTTTAGCCACTGAAATATTTCCCTTAAGAAATTATTAAAATCAACATGTTCTTATGAAACATTTAAAAGAACACCCTTCTGAAAACAATTTTTTTATCAAGTCTATGAAAACGATATTATTTCCATTATTTTTTATCATGAATTCATTAAAGACATTGCTAACGATAGATTTGTTGCTAATGGGAAGAGGCAGTTTGACTCTTTTGAGAACAGTAGGTCCTCCCCACAAGGCAAACAGGTAACAGCCATCTTCAAAAGTGCTCTTCTATGCTTGGGGATGTTTTAAAACTGGACCAACAAACAGTTCAAAGTTCAGTTGCTCTTATTAGGTGAAAATCTATGCAATCCCAGTGTCTTTTCCTAAATGCAGTCCGCAAGAATTATAAGGGGGCTCCAGTAAAAGTATGTATATACTGTAGATGTTGCAGGAGCAACATGAAATGAAATTAAAAAACAAATAAAAAAAAAAAAAACAAAAAAAAACAAAAAAAACCCCAAACCCCAAAACACTTAAGTGGGAAAAAAAACCTCCTTAGCACAGGTGGAAGGCAAAGTTTTTTATGTTAAAATGACTCTTCCATTGAGTGTTGCCAAATGGAGTCACCAAATGGACAGACTTCATCTGCAGAAACTGTTAAAATTGACTGAAATTTTAGAGGTGGTCAGTAAGGCGAACTCAGGGATTGAGAAAGGTGGTTCATCTCTAAAACCACAACGCCCTGTCGTCTGAGGAGGTCAGCCAGTGCAATACACAACAAGGTCTCAGAACTCTCTTTGCTTTCGCTTTTTCCTTTCAGTGTCAGAGAATTGCTGGTATCCATTCGTGCTGAGTCAGTTTGCAGTGCCTATGCATTATGAAACACTTCCTCAGCTACCCAGCTTCTTCCACCCACTTTTAGATGCACAGACTGAGTTTTCCAAAATTCATTCTTGTTGTCACACTGAATCGTGAGCATCAGAAGCACAGGCCTGAGCAACTCATAATGTGCACGTAACAGCAGTGGTTCTAGATACCGTATTCAGTGTAATAATAGTGGATGCTGATACTGGCTCAGTTGACACTGTATGTTGCCAAAACTTGTTGTCACACCAGAAACAGGAGGAGAAAAATTGGGAAGAGGTGTGAAGAAGGAACCTTCTGTCCAAATTCAAATCACATCATGCTATTATCAGTGGAGAATAACAGTGAGAGATTAAATGGATCTGCTTTGGGTGGCTGTTAAGGCGGAAATGACCAGAGAGGGATGTTGGGCTGCACTTCTCTGAATGGTGTTGCTCCTGCAGCTCACATTCTCTAAGTTATGGCCCATGACAGTGAAGACATGAGGGCCTGGTCCCACTCCCCTGATTCACATTGTTCTCACATGTAGCCCTATTTTGCCTGCATAAATAGGGAGGAATTTCCAATTCCGTGGAGATACTACAAGTTTAGTCATGAAGATAATTAAGTCCTTTGGGCTTGAAATACCCAAATATTTCATACTTGAAAGAAATTCAGATATGGCTGTGAATGTCTGGACTACTGCCATCTAAACAATTTGGATTCATTTGAGGTTTCAGATTCGCTCCAAATTCCTCTTCACATCAATTAATCATTCAGATATTTACTATTCTTATCACTAGTATTATAGAATGGCTAGAAATTCTAAGATACTGTATAGCCTAGTTCTGCTGAAACACAAAAGCCAGCATCAGTCTCTCAAAAATGTCAAATCTAATAAGGAAAGATTTAAAAAAAAAAAGGTGGAAAGAAGTTTTATTATTGACATCCTTTTCCAAAGGATAATGGAAATAGTAACTTATCCAAAACACCTCACAGAATATCTGTGGCAGAGCTGAGGAAGGGCTCTATGACTGTTGTCTGTCTCCCAAGGCAGCAGGAGACTTAGTCAGCAGATTGCCTTGCCCCAAATATTTTGCAGCAAAAATTGTTTCTTACTGTTATTGCTTACTGCAGTTAAATGAAAAGATATCTAGCCTTTCCAGAACTTTTAGAATTCAAATATCAAACTCAAATAAATACAGTCCCTGTAAATAATGGACATAAATGGAATGCTAGCTCAGGTCCTAAGGAACTTAGAAAAATGTAGGTGTCTTCTGGTACTGCCCTGGTGGTCAGATAAAAGGGACCTTGAAACAGAAATAGGGACATTTGCTTGAAATGAGCCTTAAATGTCTAGAGATCTTTGAAACTAAAGAGAAAGGCACATAAAGAGCTACATTTATCTCCAGGATCAGAGAGCCTCAGGGAGATATCTTTCTAATCTGTAGTTTTATCTAAGTTTGTAATTTCACGTATATTTCTAAGTAAAATAAGTGGGACTCACTCTTAGGGCTTTTTATTGAATTTATGAGTTTATTTTTAACTACTAAATATCACTCATTTACATTTACCAAAAATTTACCTGATAGTAACACCGTCTTGATTAAATCTTACTTTCTGTTTTGTTGTTTTGTCACTAAGAATTGTGAAAATCAGATGAAGACTCTGAAAGTAGAACTGCTACAATTGCAAATATATTTAAAAGCTTCACTTTCTTTCCTGAGGTCTGACTTTCGTGTCTGTAAGTGTGTATATGTCAGAAAAGGGGAGGGTGGAGAGTACAACATGACCCGCGGTAAATATTATCAAACGGATTTTAATTAACAGCTCTGGTGAGATAACAAGAGAGATTGAACCTCACCTCCCAAAACTGTACTAGTTTGCTCTGTTGCTGCTGCTGTAAAAAATTCTTTTTGCTGACACTTTGGAAATGATTGTGACGAGTAAAAAGATACTGTCTTTGCAAGGGCAATTTTGGACTAAATTTAATCTGCTTTAAAAAGCTGAGGTAAAACAGTAAAGGGAAAGACAAAATTCCGATGAAGATTCTGCATTGAATTTGACTTATTTTGAAACTTTTATTAGTGCAGTAACTGAAATGGAGCACAAAGATCTTCAGCTTTTCTCAAGACACTGCAAAGTGAGAATATAACTTAAGAAGAGATTGAATGCAGCAAACCAGAACATAATTGTCATGGGGAGGGGTGAGGGGTGTGGAGTGGGAGGTGGGTAAAGAATAAAAAATTAAATTAACTTTGCCAAAAATTCAGTAAAGAGCTCTGATAGAAGCTAGATGTCTTGTGGCAAGCACATTCCTGATGCTGGGTATGATATATTCCCATCCTGCATTGGAAGGTCCCTATTAACAAAGGAGAAAGGATGGGAGATTCAAATCATGGTTTATATGAACATAAGTACTTAAAATAAAAGTTCTTCTAACTTGATACATCAGAGTGCTGCTCTTCTGGTTATTTGTATTACCTGTGATTGGAAATAATTGTAGTAGCTTATATACTAGCATGGTAATGTTTGATTAATTTTAATTTATCACTGACAGTGAATGTGTATATTGGTGTGTATGCACCTGTTAAAATACTGTATTTGTGTTACTTCATCAAAAGGACCAATATTTTTGGGTTATTATAATAAGCCCTTTCCACAGCATGATTTCCAAACCTGAAGTGAAATTTGATTCAAATTTTATTGTAAACTTAAGGCTAAGTCTGAGCTAACTGAAGCCTGGATACTTTTCATACCTATCTTCGTCACATGGCAAACATAGATAATTGAAGTGTAGCTTTCTCATACAAACACTTTTTTCAGCCCTGTACAAAATGCTAAAGTAGTTACAATGGAAAATGGATAAATCATTTGCCAGCTCTCTTTTTCTTTTTTTTTTACTTTCCCATAGTCTAAATTTTAGTTCCAAACTAATACAAATCCATATTTTACTCTTGATCAATGTAAAACTAGAATGACTGAAAGGTGTAATTTGGATCACTTGTATTTAAGACTGCCAAATGAATACCTTTCAAATTTTTTTTGCATAGAAGAATCTTCTGAAGTGTTATGTGATTCAATTTTCTCTCTCTCTCTCTCAAAAAAAAAAAAGAAAAAAGAAAAAAAAAACCCAAGAAGAAAATTCAGACTTGAAATATCAACACCATAGAAACAGGTAAGAGTATGTCTCTGTCATACACAGTTATTTACATTACTTGCTTATCCTCCTAGTCCAGACAGTAATACCTTGGTTTTGACTGATATTTTTGTAACAATTTCCTGTTTCTCTAATTTCTCTTTCAGTTACCTAATTCACTATAAAATGAAAATATAAGACAAAACCTCAAAGACCTGAGAAAATACTGTCCAGTAGGTTAGCAACAGAAGGGATTCTCTCTCCTTAAAAGATTAAATATGCCCAGCTAATTCCTATGACTACAAGCTGAGTCCTGCTGGTTTTGAACTAATCATTTGCAAAATTGAAGGGGGGAAAAAGAAGTAACACAGGAAAAAAAAAAGGCTTCTGGTAGGTGAGCCACAGCAGGGCAATTAAGATGATATGGCAGAAGTAGACATCTGCTCCTAGACAGATACAGTTCCACTGATGCTATCTATAGCTGCAATCTTTCTGAGAGATAAACAACGCGCGAGAGCAACGCACAGAAGGAAATGCCACACTGAGAAAGAGGTGATTGTGTGGCCCCTGTGGTCTGAGAGAGAGAGAGAGAGGCAGCAAGAGAAAAGGGGAGGGGTGCCATGTAGGGCTGTACCAGGCACATGCAGGTGACAGCAGCCATAGGACAGGCACGCACCAAAATGCACAGATGAGAGATGTGTGAGAACTGACACTGGAGGGGAGCAGAATAGCAGCAAAGATGAAAGCACAACAAGACCAAGGAAGAAAGAGATGGAAAACCCCTTTCTAAGCTCTAGACATAAAGTTAATCTATACTGAAATTTAAAAAAAAAAATAAAAGGAATCATTATTAGATTATTTATTCTCTCAGATTTGAAGGCTTGAAGGGTTTTTCAGAATTCCAAGCTTGCATTCAGGTTGCTCACCAAGTTAATCTGAGCTATGCTCCCAAAGTAGACATTTACTTGCTGCTGTTTCGTATTACTCTCACAGAGATGCTCAGACACAGCAGAGGCAGTATTGCCTCTTTCCCTTGCTGACAGGTACAGAGACAGCCTAAAGGAGGATGATATCTACTGCATCTACTGCTATCATCTACTGATGATATCTACTGCAAACAAACTTTCAAGCCACGGACTGACACTGTTTAATTTAGGACAGACTTGAAGCAACAGTACACTACACAGCAAGCTCCATGACCTCATTGGACACAAGTTTTCTAAAGGCATCTGGCCTTTACTGGCCATGCCACTGACTCTTCATGTCACTTGTCACTAGGTTCCTTGTAAGGAGAATTTGGTGGTTCTTCTTTGATGCCAGGGGTTTAGAGTCCCACCAAAACTGGGGGAGCATCCTTACTCTCTCTAGCTTTCCTAATGGCAAAAAGGCTTAGCATTCAGTTGGCTTAAGAAATTCACCCAGTTTCAGAAGCTCTCTGGAAAACTCACAGCAAGGATTTGAGGCCAAGCAGTTTGCAGAGAATCACTGTTCAGAAGCAAATGCAGAAATACCCTGCTGAGGGCAGGTCTGACTCCTGTGCTGTGCTACCTTCTACTTCTGGGCTGGACCTGAGACTTAGTTTCCATCAGCAGAAGCTGAAGAATCAAAACACCAAAGTGTCATTCTGTCTGGTGTTGGAATCTCAAGCCCATAATTACAAGTTTTCATAATGTCTGTTATTATAATTCTTCAGCCTGGTTACTCTGTGGTCTCATTCTGTAAAAGAACTATTTCTTTTCTCTGTCTGTGAAGAGAAAAATATCAAATGGAAGAGCTTAATGTAAAATCAAAAGGTGGAGTGAATCACAAGCCCTCATGCAATATTGTGCTTTGGAGAGCTTTTAAATTGCTACTTCTGAAAGCTTCTTACCAGGAAAACCTGACTCTGAAATGTACTGTTTATCTCAAGATGGTAGAACTGGGCTTAATGCCTTTAACGAGCAATTCTCCTAAGGCCAGACTTTGCTATCCTGACTCAGTTCATACCCCAGAGAGCATGACAGATTTAGATACTTCTTCTGTCCACTAGATGCTCATAAAAAGACTCATCTCCAATGTATTCACAAGGGAAACATGTGCAAGGCTTCCTGTTTGCCTAACTGCACTTTTGTCTTCCTTATTCTTCACACAGTGAGCATGAGCATTCAAGTGATGCAGCTGTTGGCTGTTGATTACTTATCTGGGGCTTTTTTAGATTCTTACTTTTCATTCTAGATCTTTTAGATTTCACATTCACTCATGCAAGCATCAACATTTTTTTTCTGAGACATGTATTCTGTAAAAACTCAATCCAGTGGATATTTTCAGGAAATGAAAAAAAAATTAAGTATAGAGTTCTAGTCTACATGACTCAAGAAATGTAATTTTTAAATATAAGCATGAGACTGGATCACTAATTTATTAAAATTTCCCCTAGATCTGCATAATATTATCAAAACAGGAACAAGAACAGTATCAGCAAAGAACTAAACTTTTCTATTAAGGTCTGTGTAATGTAAAATTTCTGCTATTATTAATTCTGCATTTCCAGTAATTATTTCAATTACTTGGGGAAGCCAAGAAAGGTCTGATCATTTGAGTTCCTCAGATAAAGCTATTATTTTGGAGAATGGAGTTTTCCTCTTTTAGAATATCTAAAGCAAATGCCTATCCACAGAGAATGTCAGTTCCTAAGTCAGTGCTCTGCATAGCCATCAGAGTGTAATAATTTCTGGACCTTAGAGGTGCTAATGTAACTTTGTTATTTCCCATTTATTGACTCTTGAGGAATGCATTTGGTGCGCTTAACTCTGCAATATATACTTTATTTATAACTATTTTGATTTTATTACTCTGTTCCTGATTTTCTTTTTTTTTTTTGTATTTTGAAAAAAAAATGCTTTAGTATAGCAAAGAAGCACCCTTTCTTTATCTCCATTTCCTCTTCTTAAAGCAGAAATATATCTGATTTTTTAAAAAGTCACATAAATATCTTAAGATTATTTTAAATCTATTTTTTTGTATATTGCATTGTTTGATTCTAACCCACTGAGCAACTTTCACAGAGCAGATTGTTGTTTTGACTGTATTTTGCCTTTTCACTGCAGTCTATCACTTGAAAGTGTGTCCCTCCCCCATACCAGCTATGCATTGCAAGCTTTTTTATCTTTTCCACCTTGCTAGAGGCATTATTAGGGCAGCTCACCTTTGACCAAACGGGCAGATGAACATTCATCCTCTGGAGCCAGTACTAGTGCTGTTTGGTAGATCAGCTCTCAAATGGTACTGAACTGTGACCTCTTCTTCTGTTCAAAGACTAAATACATAAACTTGAGTTTCCATTGGTGCCAAGCCTGGGAACCTGAGCTGCTCCCTAATCCCAGGTCTCGCAGCCAGCAGCACAATGGGCAGCTCACCATGCCAGCCGGCCAGCCTGAAAGAATGCCTTTATTCTCTCTTCCTCAACAAATTGCTTATTGTTTGGCCCACAGGCTGCTAGACCTTGTGAACTGTCCAAAACTTTATTGCTTTTCTGTTAAACTTACTTCTCTTTTCCCTCTGATTTTCTTTACAAATAAAATTAGTTCCTATTTTCATGTCTTAATAATCAAATTTTAAAATATGTCCGCTTCTTTTAATTTTTTTTTTTTTTTGCAGAGTTTATCTGCCTCTTGGAAGCCTGTAGGAGCCACAAAAATTGTACAAGCCCTGCAGGTTTAGTCTCTTTAGAAAGAAGTCTGTGGAAATGTGAAGTGTTACTAGTATGAAGTGCTCTATATTACTGAGAGAAAAATGGAGCCAAAAGCTTAAGAGCATTCCTAAGTTTCCAAAGATATGTACCATTTTTTTGCTCTTGGCCTCATCTTCACTGTGGCTACAATGTGCTCATTGTATAAAGAGTGACCATAGGACAAAACACTTATTTGAGGTCATTGTGTTTTGGAGCTGTTCAGGAGTAGTTGCCTTCAGACAAAGTTAAAGCAGAGAGCCTAAATTGATGTATTATTTATCTCTCAAGGTATTTCTGGAAGCACCTTGTGTTTTCAGCAGAAGTTTCTGGGAACGTGGTTGCAGGACAATCATTGTGCAAGCTGGCACTAGGCAGAGCATTGGCAAGATATGGCTGATATTGCAAAATTCAGCCAGACCTACTCTGGGAAAAGAGGAGCTTCACAGGTGTGACCCCAACATATAAAGAGAGAAATTGCTTCATAAACATGGCCAAAAAAACAGGACCGAGGGCACCCCTGTTGCTCTTCCTTAACCTCAGCAAACCTGTGCTGAGCCATGTTCATGTGTTCACTGGGCAGCCTTGTCCCTGTTTGGAGATAGGGAACTAGGAGGAGAATATCCTTGTGAACAGTTAGATTGGTTCTGATCACTTTGAGAGTGCTAATTAGGATCAATTTAAACACTCATGCAGCTCTTAACCATTTTTTGCACACGTTGTTTAGGAAAAACAAGTGAAGTGCACAGCTTTCTGGAGCCACACATGAGCTAAGAATCACACAAATTTCTTAAAAGTGCCAATATATGTGTGTGTGTGTGTGCACATGTACATATATATATATATGAATATATATATATATAAGAATATGTAAAATTTAATAGTCTTTCAAGTATGAGAATGGCAGCACAAGAGTAGAAGAATTGCAAAACTTAAATGTCCACATTAAACTGATATATGGTACATACTGGATGATATATACACTGCCTTATTGTTCAGTTGTGGCTCAGGAAGCTAAATGCATAGTTTAAGATATATGTATAGTCTAAGGGTCAAATGCTGTCAGTTACATGAATGTAAATCAAGAGCAATTGCTCCAAAGTGACTGAAGTTTCAGTACCCTGGATTTACACAAGTGTTGCTGAAAGCAGAATATGAGTCAATACGTGTCATCAATACAGCTGAGTTAGTGGCACTGAGGGAATTTTATGATATGCATGCATCTAAATCCTTCACTCTTTTTTTTTTCATGTTTTATACTATTACATGTTATGTTTCAAATTTTGTCTATGTTTTTAAAGGAATAAGGGACTCAAATCCTGATTTTGTAAGTGAAATGTCCACTTCCCTCATCTAGCACATTTTCTCAGTCTTACTTCATAACGGCAGGATAAGCATCTCACATTCATGGAAGGATTACTTCCCTGACTTACATTTAAGGCCAGTCTTAGTTTATATAAATGCATTATTCTGGACTCAGTAGAATGTCGCTAGGCTGGCTGGCTGACTGCATGCAGAAATGCATCCTTGTCATTTGCTCCATTCTGTCAGCAAGTGTTCAGGCTGTTGTAGGGTCAGGAGGCAAAGTTTCCTAGGCACGTAGGAAGCAGGATCTGGATGCAGCAGGAAGAATCATGGACCTGGTTGAAGTGAGTGGGTATGAACAGCTGGCAGCCAAAGACAAAATCAGCCGTCGTAAAAGATCTCAGACAATTTTCTTCACTGATATATCCTGAATTTTTTATTGAGAGGTTCAAGGAAAAAAAAAAAAAGACTATGCATGGGACACTGCTTGAAAGATACTGTGCAAAACAAAGAGGTATAAAAACTCATATTCTGTTAGGGAGCTAGCAGAGTACCTGTCAAATACACCTAGTCTTCAATGACCTTATTTTACATGGAGAAAGAATATATGAGTTTCTGGGTTGAAAGGAGGTTTTTAATTCTGAAAGGAGGTTATATGTTAAATATATGGTAGCACTCTATTCAATAATAGAAGTCAAGTCTCTTACTTGGGAGGCAGAATCTGGTATTCTATCACATAAAATAATGTCATTATTTCTCTAACATAATTTTAAATTGAATGTGTTATTTTAAATCACTTTTTTATTATATTCTTGAATATATAGAAAGATTAAAAAAGCTCAAAAGTAGATTCCCCAGTATTCAAATAATCAAAAATGATTTTTTTCAAATTAATTTGAAATTAATTATTAATTTAAGACATACTTACAAAAAAATAATTTTAGATTACAATGATCAACTGTGGGGGCTTACCACTTCAAAAGAAACAGAAACCTCCATGTGTGTTCAACACACGCACACTCCCTTATCTAGTTAGAACAATATGTAGGTATAGATTTGGCAGGATGGTTTGATCCCAAAAGGATTCGTATAAGAAAACCTTCTCTTTCAGAGAAATGATCTCTCTAGAGACTGATAGTGATGATACAATAGGCTGGAGTTGCTATTATTAAAAAAAAAATTATTACTTTTTCTGACTATGTTTCTTTTCTTCCCGGTGGGATTCTGACTCCAGACACTCAACTAGCCTGATATCCACTGGGAAAGTGATGACACCATAAATTATTTAAAGGTTTGAAAACCACAAGAACTACTGTATATAACCAGATTGGATTGACTTTTAAACTCTTTTGATTAATAATACATAAAGCCTTAGATATGTGAATTGGTCGAGTGCTAACCTGTTAACAAAAGGAGTAGAAGGGATGAATTCTATCGTTTCTCATAAGTTATTCTACTTAACACATTGGCCAAACATAACAAACAAATGGAGAGCTTTGCCTTAGTCTAAGACCTTTAATGCATCATCAATATTTGATGACTACCTAATGTCTCTATATATCTGGACAAAGATGATAATTTGATCACCTGGGTTCCCAGTTTCAAATTTCCCAAATGCTTTCTCCTACATTCATCAAAACACACAAGTAGAAAGTAGATGCAGTTTCAATATCCTGGTTTGGTTTTCACTTTTGTTTTGTTGGGGTTTTTTTTTTACTTTCATTTTTAACATTGCTAACTACTTACATTGCTACTACTTAAGACAAAAAATTATCTCAATCTTCGGCAAGAAACGGGGCTGGAATTTCCTAAGTTTATGATATTTTGTCCTCAGCAGCAGGATGAGAGTAGATATGTGTGCTGCTTCAGACAGATTTCTACCCTTCCGCTGCTAGCTCTGTTTTAATTATTCCCCAGGCTCCTAAGTTTTGGTCTCTCATGCTGTTTTGAGTGGACCTCAAAGAAAAGAAATGTTGTTCTTTGCTCTTCAAGTACAGATGAAGGTGCATGGGACAGCCTGCATTTCTAAGAAACAAGAAAACTCTACAAGAGACAGACAGAATACTTTTCTTCCAGATTACCCAACCTGTGCTTCAAGATAATGCAGGTTATCGCAGTTCTCCGAGGTGACTTCAGTATATGTCAGTTTACACCAATAAATGCTGTATTTTCTGGGCAGTAGACAGGTATTATCCCTCTGGATTATTTCCTGTTACCCCATATGAAGCTTGACTCCCCTATATGTAGGAAAAATAGGAAATAAATCTTTATTGTTTTCTATTTCATCAATAATCCTTTAATTATGTAATTCAACTCTCAATTTCCTTCTGCACCAGACACTGCCTTGCCATCAAATGCAGTGTCCAGACACAGAAACTCTGATCAATTTTTTTTTGCCTCGTGACATGTCCACAGAGCCATCCTTTCTTGGTCCCCTTGGCATATACGTGTGGTTTCCCATGTCCCACTTTCACATATTAAAACTTCTGTACTAGCAGGCAAAGTGTCATCCATCCTCTGGCCTGGACCACTAAAGAATACCTCACCTTGTTTTGAAAATGTTAAAATCTATGTGAGATTAAACAGTGCATAGAGGAAAAAAAAAAAGACATTTCAAATCAAATGCACATCCCAACGTTTTTTTCAGTCCGTCTTCCTTGGTTTGATTAATTATTTTGGTGTGAATGTCAATTGATGTCATAAGTGAAATTCAAATGAATTTATTTTAATATGAACAAAATTAGAATCACATCCCAAGTCTGAGAAAGAAATAAGGTTCAACCTCTTATTAAAATACAAACTACAGAAAATTTTAACAGCTCACAAATTATACTTGAATTAGATTTCATTTATGATGCTGATAATAAAAGTAAATTATTTATCAACATTTATTAAATCTTCGTGGTTCCCATCACCTGACTTTCATATACACAATTACTGTGTGGAATCTGTTACCATCTTCTGTTTCCCTTTCTCACTTTAAATATCACCCAATTAGTTCATAGCTCCCTAAAATATAATGGAAGTATAATCAAATGCTATTAAAAATAATACGAATCTGACTTATAGCTAATTTATATCCATACCTTTTTTTCCTTATACCTGCCATATCAATAGTAGTGTAGGTACATTACTTTGCTAGCTGTCATGATTGTACACACCACTTGAACAATCCATTCCCATTATAAAATAAAATTCTAGCTACAGTGTTATTTTTGCATGTTTTCTTAAGGTATTTTAAGATCTAACATGGGCACTGAGACCAGCACATGACTTAACTAAAATAGCAAGTATGTTTCCCATAGTATCTTTCAGCTGTCATTAAAAAAAAAAAAGAAATCCACATTTGTTTTCTTTTCCATCTGGGATTATGTGACAAAATGATCTCCTGCATCTAATCAATTATTTTTTCTTCTATATCTTTTGCATTTTCCTGCAGAACTATTTGCAAGTGTAACAGGAAGATCCTTCAGAGATAATCTGGTGATTATTACAAATTCAACCTTGGATGCTGTAGGCATTAAAAGATGAAAATTGCCTGAAGTCCACTGTTGTACAACAAATCTGTACTTCTGGACTCCTGTCTTGAGGTGAAAATGCAAACCAGAGAGATATTTACAATCACTTTGACAGTTCATAAAATTAAGCAGGGATTAGGGATTCTCTCAGAAATAAATAAATAAAAAATATAATGCCACAGGGGCCAAACAGCATTAATCACATCTCCTTGCAACAGGTATTACTGCAACCAATCCACTTTTGGGAAGAAAAATAAGTTATATAATTATTTCTGGCGTGTATTTAACACTGATGATGCCAATTTAAAAATCTGAGCAAGTTCAATTTAATACAAATATGGATGATTAATGCTTAAACTACCTATTCACTCTAAGTTTATGCAGCTATAGTTTCCAAGAAAAATGTTGTATATTTGTGTATTCTATTTTCTTCTCAATTTTATGGGTTAGTCCTGATATTACAAACACTTGAACATATGCTTAACTTTACATAATGAGAATGTCTTGCTGATTTTAGGATAACTCTTGATCTACATGAATTTAAGCAAAATCTAAGAGTCTACTGAGAATGTTATCTGTGGTGCCAGTCATTTGAAACACACATTTAATACGAAAAGAATTGAAATAACTGCAGCAGACATAGATTACTTTTGTTCCTGCTGTGTTAAAAGAAGGTAAGCAGCAAACATGGCTAAAATGAATTATTAACTGTGCAGCTGCATGTAAATACATTTGGGGTGAGCATGGAGTTTTACAGTTACCCTCCCAAAATTCCCCACCCACTTCACAGGCTTTTCAGTACAGTTAAAAATATTTCCTTTTCTTTTTCAAAACCGAAAGGCAGTGTTGAGATACTAAGCAACTGTGCTAGTCCACTTATGAGGGTGCATAAACTTTCCTTTCTGGATGAAAAAACTTTTTTACAATGCATTTGCACAGATTTTATAATTAAATTTTCACTGCACTAGATTAGTATCATGTTTCAATATATTTGGAGAATATTGAAGTTAATTTAACATTTTCTAACAAGCTAAAAGTCTAAAATAGAACTAGCTGCATCACATTAAAAAAATTGAGAGCATAGAAATACTTTTCAAGTTTGACTATATGTTAAAATTTTAGTTACTGAATTTAAGCACTGAATTTTAAACATATTTTTTTAATGATGTAAATACTTCTTTGTAATAGATGTTAACAAATTTCTCTACTCAAAATATAAAAAAGAAATCATTCTTTACATAGTACAGTTTAGGCATTTGAATTATAATTAACTTCCATCTTTAAAAAATTCTTCTGAAAATTATTTTTCATCCCACTTTATTTCAGAATGCTGACTGGAGCTAGAATAATACATCACACAAATGTTGATTTAAATATTTAAACAAATTCACTTACTTTGGATTTGCATCCCCTTTGGGCTCTACTTTCCATGAACACTCTGATAAATAAACTTACTGTAAGAAGGATCTGCTGGGATGACAAATTATAAACAAAAATTGAAGAATACATGTGGGATATGAATTTTTGAATTCTAATCATCAATTGTTGCACCAGCAATTAAAGCTGATTGGAGGACAATAATTCCATGCTACATTAATTTTCAAGACTTCACGTCTTCGTGTCTAGTTTTGTTTGGTTTGCTTTTTTTTCTTTTCCTGGAGAAAATGGTGTAACAGCCAGGGACACTAAAAGACCCAGTCTGAAGTCTTTTCTCAACCTGAATCAAAAATTACTCATTTTCACCACTGATTTGTCGATGTGATTAGTCAGAATTAGCTAGAGGAACATAATCCTGGGCTTTTTGTGTCCAAGGCCACTGTGAAACCACAGGGTTGTCAGCAAAGCCAAAAAGTCTATTTTGCTCCTTCTCATTCTCCAAAGTATTTCCATTCAGATGAATTACGAATGTAGCTTTCAGAGCTGAAAGGGCTGAGATAAACTTCTCCTGTCCAACATGGGGGTTCAACAGTCACCACTCCCGAGATGAGGCTGCGTTCCTGCCCCCTCTCAGGTTTGCAGGGGGAAGACCTCCAGTGGGATTCATCCTGCACAGTTTGCCAGGGGCCCCAACACGCCTGGACATCCCTAAGGACTCCCAGTCACAGAGGGACATGCTGTCCATCCTGTTGCTTTGCTGATCATCCTGAAGGGCCAGGCATGGCTGTTGGTGTTGCAATATTGCTTTGCTCTGGAAGAATGGGATTGAGAGAAGATATTGGAACTAAATGCTACAGGCAAAGAGGCTGGCCTGAGCTCCACATCGCTGCCAGCCACCTCCCTTCCCTGTAGGAGCCAGGGCTTGCACACAGCAACCTCTGAGTTGACAAGCTTTGAGGACAGACAAAGCAAGAGAAGTTTCATCTCTTCTCCCCACGATTTCCTCTGTCTGGGCTGGGTTCCCAGAACAAAGAGCCTTTTCACCATAGCTTCATTGTGAGATGGTACTGGGTGATGCAAATAGTATTGCTGTTTGTCACTCTCTGCACAGCCCCATCCAAATCATGATCATGTCACTCAGTTTCAATACAACCAACATGAACTCTTAGTTTCACGGGGCAATTCATATATCTCTGACCCTAAATTGATGCAACACCTCATACGTGAAATATAAAGATCATGTTTGCAAACAGACTTTTCTTTAAAGGAATTAATGGGGTGTAGGTTTGTGCATGCGTCAGTGTCAAATTTTTTTGGTGTCCCTATATGTTAGGAGAGCCTTAAAAAGGCTTCTGTTTGGGTTTCATCACTGGTTGGACAAGTAGCCATAGTGACTTCAGCAAGCAGACCTTCACTTTTGACAAAGCAGCTGGCACATATCTAAGTAATTTTAGCCAGAAATTACATCAATAGCAAGTTCTTCTCCTTATAGACAGCTGGAAAGTGAGCTTTGATTTATTTTTATTTTTGTCCTCGGGATAATGGTTTCTTACTTACTTATGTCAATGGTCAATAGCATAACAAATCCTTCATCATGAGAATGTATGTATCACTTTTCAACAAACCCTGGCCTTTTGAGGTGAAATGATATACTGCCACTTAGTTTCAAATTGACATCTCTCCTGGTTGCCAAGGCAAGTTAATTTGCAAATCAGCATTTTGCATGAAGCTTTTAAGCCAATCCAGCTAGGCAATGGCTGCCATTGCTGTGCAATTAGTGTCTGAAGCACTTAAAATTACATTATTTAAAAAAAAATAATTCAGAAAGATCAGTGATTTTGTTCTGTACATGGCCAGAGACTATGTTGTTGAATGAATAGCAGATCTGGACTTAGAAAATTATAGCAAGGCTCCAATCTGATTGGAAAGGAATGAAGAATGTGCACATAATGACACTGGCAGACTTGAAATGAGAAATTTTAGTTTCACTGTTCCTCAGAAAAAAAAAAAAATACACACCCCCTCATAATTAATTCACAAACTGCCTGACTTAGATACCACAGAACAGCAGCAAGTGACAGTTAGAGGAGGAGAAGGTAGTCACTGCAATTGGATTTACATTCCGTTAAGGCAGGTTTTTTTGAGCACACAAGTGAACTTGAAAATGGCCTAAATTTCAGATTTTTACTTGAACACTGTCAAAGACTTGTAGACTTTCTGGCTCTTATTTTGGCTTTTGAAGGCAGCGTCAAGAGACAAACATGTTTAGATGGAAGTGCTCTTTTTGGAAGATATTTTTCAGTTGCAATTTCATCCATCTTTAAAAATGTCTGTTTTTTTGGACTTCTGGCTTGAAATCTATTAAGTACTGATGCAAAACATTTGAATGTGAATAAATAAAATAGGGGCTATTTTAGAAGAGAGTCTGCTTATAAAGGAGGCAGGTCTGGAGAGAAAAAAAGTTAAAACCAAAAAAGTACCACATGGTTTGTAACGGACTAAATGTATTACGCCTGTTTTGATTTCTTTACATTGGCTTTTTAAAACCTTATTCAAAATTTTCCATCCTTTTGTGTCTGTTTGGTAATTTTTTTTCTTTATGTCAGCACAGATGTGGCTTTACATTCAACTTCACTTACCACTGAATGTCTTTCAGCTATATACTACAAAGATTACAAGCAGTTCATTAAAGTGTAAAAGTATAAAAGCCATCCATTACCTCAGCTTTCCATGAGTCTGAGTGTCTTTCCACCTGCCTTACTAGCAAATTTACTTGTATATTAGACATCTTGGATGAACACTGGCTGTGTAGAGTGTCTGCAGCAGAATTCAGGGAAAATTTCCCCTTCTATTGTTTTATTTGCTTTTGACAAATTTTCATGAGGTAAGGTAGGGGGAGAACTTGCATCACAAGTATCACAAGCATCTGTCCACTTATTCACCAGCACACGTCTGGTAGCATTACACTGGGGTGTCAGCGTGAGCACAGGCAGGTACTGTAGAGCAGCTGACCCTCTGGATTCTCATAGACCAACAAACCTCTTGGTAAGACTTACATCTGCCCATAGGTTTGGTCTCTGCCCATCCTCTCTTTGCAGTTTTTGTTTTGTTTTGGTTTGTTTTTGTTTTTTTTAATGTGGAATTCTTCATCAAACTAAATCCATAACCCAAGTGAGATGTAGAACGTCAGGAAGAGTGACTTGGATCATCTCCAGGAAAGCCAGTTAACATAAATACTGTAGAAAAGGGTAGAAATTGAAGCAAATTGGGGCCAGGCTGTTTTTCACATGGACATTTTCCCTGTAACAAACATAATGCTAGCTGTGCTAGCTGGCAAAAGGCAAGGTTTGACACTGTTATAAGTCCGTGGGTGCTCAGTCTTTATGTTGTTCTGATGCACATGGTTGACATGTCAGGGGTATGTGGAAAATAAACTGCCCAATCTCTCCGGGCCTGACAGTTTACAGACCTCAATGATATACTGTAAAGGTGGTGCTGTTGATTCCAAAAGCAGTAAATCAAAGTGCCACCAGAACATGCTGACGAAATTAAACCATGATTGAACAGAGAAAAAAAGCTGTTCTGCATAAATAGTTATTTCCTATTCAGATCTCCTAATATTTAATTTATACCCTTATTCGTCTTTTGTGAAATTGCTTCAATTCTGAATGGGCAATAGGTTTATAAAGCAATTAACAATACAATCATAATGGTCTCTAGTAATGTATGTAGTTCCCAAACTAAGCTTCGTTAAGAAGCATTGGATTTGATATCATTAAGAAAATCTTATATTTTATCGGAAAAAATGCAAGAGATTGTTGAATAGCCATTGATTCGTGTTAATCCCTATATTTCATAAGTAACATCTGAAAAGGCCAAAAATAAAACGAGTTTGTTGGTTACAGCTCTTTTAATTCTGTCAGGTAGAATTTCTTTCATTTGCTCAGAAGGAATGATGTCTCTTTGTGTCCTGCAGCTCAACAATTCTTGTGATCGGTATTAGTGTGGATACAACCTAAAGATATGAATCTGAAATCCAAACTCCGTGAAAACCTTAATACAGACCTCGACAGTGTGACTTGATGCTGTTTATTTTCAGTATTCACAAACCTGAGAGAAGGACGAATTTTAGTTTGGACCTAGATTTTATGGATTAGTATGTATATGGATTAGTACGTATGTGTATCTACTTCGCTCTAGAGAAACAGATGAGGCTTATTTGGTATTTGTGAGAGTGCTTAAATATTCCTTCAATCCAGAGTCAACATTTATCTCTCATAGATAACACCTTTATCTTCATGGAGGGAATAATCTGAGGAGACCTTTCTTCACCAGGAGTCTGCCAAAAGTTACCCAGGAAACTACAACTTTTACATGAAAATGAGAAACAATGAGACACAAACTCCTGTCTGCTGAACGAAATTGAATGAAGATAAAAGGCCTACATTGCCTGCCTTAGTTGTTCCAGTGAAGATGTCAGCTGTCACTAGCAGCTCCTGATGTACAGCATATTTGAAGCTGATTGTAAAGGCCAGTTCTGAGGAGAATGAAGAAACCTACTGCAGTACCAGCAACTGCATACTGATCCACTCAAGCCAGGACTGGAAATTAAAGAGATGATAAATGAACCCCTCTCAAAATGCATTGTCAATCTAAGCTGCTAAAAATCTTTTCTCTCCTTCTGAATCCTTATCTGAAACACCATAAGTAGAATCAAAGGGTGTCATCCCCTGAACTAAAATAGGAACCAGCCACTCAATCTCACACCATCATCTATTGACCTGCCACAAGTAGATCCCAGAGTTTCCTCCTGCTTGTACAGCATTGGAGCCCTTCTCCCAGTCTGCCTTTTTAGGTGATGGCATGCAAAGAGGAGCTTAGCAGAATAGCAAGGGGCAGATTCTGTTCCTCAGAGAAAATGAAAGCAGGACACAAGACAGTGTGTCCTAGCTGTGTCTGTTCTCAGCCTGTTCCATTGCTTCTATTCTACCACAATCAATTTTACCCTGTAAAAAATCATTTGAAATGAGCTTTGAATGTTATCTCTCTTTTGGCAATGTAGATGACTCAATGACCCTGGAGTTCCTGATAAGAAATAACAAAACAAAAATACAAAAATACAAATAAGTAAAAATAAAATTTTAAAAGTCCAACATTTAAAAATACCTCGTAGTTCCCAAAACCACCTGAAGTCAAAGAATTTGAAAACAATACCTCACTCTCATGATGTTCACAGACTGCTCTTCTGCTCACAAGGAGTCCATGGGTTAGTAAAAAAAAATAGGTATTATGAGTGACAGTGGTCTAGCAGAAACACAGGTCACTCTATGCTGTTTCTCTTTCTGTCCAGCAAGAAATGCCAATTACAAACTCCCTAACCCACTGATGTTGTAGATAATAAATTGGTATGAGACTAATTCTCCTTCATAGTTGATCTTTTTTGGTTTTTTTTCTGTGCAGTAAAGAGAGAGAACTGTTGCCATTCGACCACTTTCTCTATCATCTCAGGATGAGACAGGAAGTTGAGAGCTGCCACTCTACAGCAAATGAATGAGTTTCTGCAAGCAATGTCACCACCTCAAGCAGGCAGAGCTAGTGGTCTGCAAAGGTGATTATTTGCATTGTTAGGCTAGACATTGACACCCTGAATCCAAAACTGCCTGACCTTTCTCAAGTCTCCCTAAGGTTTACAAAGTATAAAATGATCCATTCTGAGAAAATAGCAAGGAAAAACACCAGAAAACTTCTTAAGAAGAGAAAAGTGATCTTTGTGCATCAAGGATGTGGTGCCCTGGTGTAACCCCAGACAAAAACGAAATCAAGAGCACACGTAGCTCTTGTAGGACAAAAGGATAATTGTCTGTCACAATTAGCTAGACGACGTGTACCTCTGCAACGCTGGACATTTCTCTCTTTCTTGTCTCATTGTATGTCTATGCTTTTCAGTCTACTCTGTTCCTCTTCACTGTGCCATCCTCTCCCAGGTTATTCTGTGTGGGCTTTTATCCCTGTTCCCAATTTCCCATGCTCTGCTGGCTCAGGTTTGAGTGGCAGGGAGGAATCTGTAAGCAGGTGTTGTGGAAGTGAAGCGTGCCATCCGGCCAGTACATTAGGTAAAGTAACGTTCCCCTGGGAGCCCTAACGCTTACAACTGCATCAGCCCCAACTGTTTTTGCAAGAAGAGGAAGAGGCCAGTCTTGACCTTTTCTGACCAGATGTTTTAGAAATGCACCCATTTTTAGCAGATATAATAGCTGTCAATTTATCAAAACTGTAGTAAATATTAACAGAGCAGACTATTTACAACCTAGTAGTAAAATGCAAAAAAAACCAGGGATATGGAAGAGATTAAGTTTGAGTGCATGGGACCATATTCAAAACTAGTTTAAGACAATTTTCAAGATACTCTTCTCTGTATAATAGAAATGATATGACTGGTTTAGACATGAATGCAGAAAAAAAAAGATCATTTTCATATTGATCTATGCCAAAAATGTTCAGGAATCTGTACAAACTAGACAGGAGCAAAGAAGCAAGACCGCTAATGTAAAAACTCATGCTGCAATGAAAGCAATAGAATTACAGATTTTGAGGCTCATTTGGATACCCTAAATCTTCTGCTTTGACCTGTGGAAGAAGGGAATCCGTATTCCATACACAAGAGGAAACTGTGTTCATGTCCTTTTATCACTATCACTTCAAATTGCTGAAATGGGAAACATTTACAAAAAGCATTTACAAAGGAGTAAATATTCTGCTTTCCTTCCTTCTCTTACCCCTAATTTAAAGCCCACCAAGAGCTCACCAATTTTCTTACTTTATTTTTTTTAACAAATACTTCTCCCCAGCATAAATATATGAAAGCAATCATTTGCATTATCACTTAAAGAGATGTCATTTCATTCTGTTTCCAATGTCCCAAAGGGGTAAACACATTTTTTTTTTTCTTTTGAGAATCAGTGGAATTACAGGGAGCTTGCACTCTAAGAAGTGAGAACAGAATGGGGTGCCGAGCGGTTTTGATGGCTAAAGCTTCTGCATTCCTGAAGCACTTAGTCAGGCTTTTTCCTTCACAATTGTGAACAGTAGCTTGCTGATAACCAAAATGCAAATAACCAGAATGCTGTGCTTAAAATTAGAATTTCTTTTTCTTACTGTGATGGTCTTGTTGAGCAGTAAGGCATTTTACACAAAATAGAAACACTGCACTAATAAAAATATTAATAGTAGCCGTAATGATGCCTTGTGAAGGTTCAAAGGTTTTAATTTAAAAATAAGCTTTGTTCAGCATTACAGTTTTACATTTGCTTTGTCTGACCAAATAAGAAAGACAGATTTCACTTCATCTTTTCATCTGTGTTATTTGAAGGAAACATTTCTTCTCACTGCATCTTTTGCAGTGTACAGTGCCTATCTGTGCATACAAAGCATCCCATATGGTTGAAGTAGGCTGCAGGGGTTGCTACTAACCATCTTTTAAAAAGCAGATGTTACTAATCTTCTAAATATTACCCCCAAATGATGTCACTTGTGACTGACAACGGTTGGGCTCATCAATCCCTCCCAAAGTCCTTTTGCATGCATGTAAGAGAAAGCAAATTTTAACCAGAAAGCATGGCTTTGAAAGGGCAGAGCACTGCATTATTGAAGTGTTAAGCAGAACATCCGTTCCTACAGGAAGAGCTGTCTATATACTACAGGCAAGAAGGAAATGAAGTTTGCCTGCAAAGAGGCCATACAGGTAAACTTTTAGGACAGCCATTTCAGAGTCAGCCTACACTGTGACAAGCTGAGGTTTGTAGCTGAAAGTGCCTGTCTGTGCCATGCAGTACACGAAGGCAACTTCCTTTTACATTAACAAAAGGCTTCTTTACAGGTTTGCACATGAATGTAAGCTGGTGCTTCTGCATACAAAGACAATGTCAGCTCCAAAGTTAGTTTTCAGTCAATGGCACTTAGAGTAGTAAGTAAAAAAAATGAAGGGTAGCACTGAACATTTTGACCACAAATGTCACAGAAATGAAATATCTGCTAGTAATATTCCTGAAATAATTTTGATAGCGTTTTATAAGTAAGGTTTAATGTTTTTATGGCAAAAACATAGTGATTTTTTTTTTGTTAGCCTTATAATTCCTTCTCATTACCAATCCCAGAGACTAGCCACCAGTTCAGATGTGAGCTAGTGCCTTTTCTGAATTTCTAGAAAGATTCACTCACAAAAATTTGGGTTATATCTTTGTGAAGAGTCAATTAATGCACTAGTGGTTTGTAGATATGATATAGCTCAAGTTCTGTTCTCTGTGCTCCCTTGCAAGGCTCACTATAGGTCTTTCCCATCTGACTTTTTCTGTTACCATCCTAATATTCTTCCTTACAAGTAGTGTGCTTTGACAACTCTGCCTGCTTCCATACACACTTCATGAAGATGTTTGCATTAATAATATTCTGCAAAAATGGTTCTCAGATATTAAGAATTATGCCCACCCTTTGGGAAGGGTTAAATAAGGGCACTTCCCTTAACGCTATAGTATAAAACTTTATATAAGAATCAGTGTTTTCCTTTTTTGTATTATTATTTTAATGTCTTTATTGAGGGTTTCATTACCTGTTTAGTTACAAGGACTGTATGAAGTCCTATTTCTCTGAAAATATGAGGATAGAAAAGCTTCTTCGTTCCTAACTGGAGCACTTTTTGGCTAAAATGTGATCTAAATGCTCTATTACAACAACTTTTGCCTGCACATGCAATTAGTATCTCTCTGTGTTTTTCTTTACACACATCTGGTTTTTTACAGCCAAGGACACAAACTCTTACAAAGAAACATGACAATGACATTTCACCCTCCTATACCTTTTCATTGCACAAACAAGGTGTTTTTTTGGAGGCAGATGTCTGGTTTTACAATTGAGGTATCACTATTTTATATTTATACTTTTTATTTATCAAATAAAAAGCAATTGCTATGCCTATAATTTTCAATAAGGTCTAATCTCATTTGTAAGAGTATAATGAAATTCTCTGCTCTACACTTACCTTGCAAAATTGTATTTTTGTCTTTCATAACAGACATGAAACGTATTTACACTTTGCTTAGTCTTGACTTGTTGTCAGCATGGACTTCAACCATTCAAAGCAGAAAATGAATAGAAGTTGGGAAAAACTTGTGTGACTGGAAACAGGCACACATGCTTAAATGTCAGCATTTTGGTATGTCATTTACTGGTCAGACACTTCAGTGCACTGCCATCCAACAAACCTATGAGACATATTATCAAGGAATATATGCCAGCTCTTTTCCAGCAAACTGCTTGATGCCTGATGCCAAGTACTGGTGGGTGTATACCTTTTTATGCTGTCACTGCATTCAGCCTCCAGGGTGTTGCGTGAAAGGATCACTGGATGTTAATGAATAACAAAATGTGTCATTTCCCCTTAGAATTTATCTATCTATCTATCATATACAGTGAAAAAGGCATGTTTGTTTTCTTCTGCCTGTATTTACATGTGTGTCAAAATACGTACTGTTAGAACTGGCCACATGCTTAGACAGTATGTTGTCTTGTTAGTCTTTTTTTTTCATTGTTACTATTGCACACCATCATACATCCCATTTCATATAAGAAATAAGTACCCCAGTAAAGTGAGTTTGGACACAAAGATCTGTCTCGTCCTGGTTAGACTAGCACCTTGTGTTTAAAACTGTAATTTCCACAGGCAATGAAAAGCTCTTAGCCTATTTAAGTATATTGGCACTCATACATCAGCAACATATGATAGAAAATAAAAATGTGAGAAGCATCATTATGGATCTAAACTACAGCAGAATAAATAATATGAAAAAGCAATTTGTGACTACCTTGTAAAATAAGTATTAATGTTTGGCACGATCAAATTCCTTTAATGATATACTATTGCTGCCCAATTTATATATTGAAATAAAGAGTTCAGATCTGCAGATCAGATTTTTAAATAGTTTTGAGAGAAAACACATTCATTTTAGACACAAGCTAAAGCAATCCGTGAAGGTCAATCAAACAACCCACAAGACAGTATCGGGCCATTGAAGTCTGACTGAACAAAACCATGGTGAGGCACTTTCTGATCAGCTAAAAAATAAGTGAAATACATAAATATTAGAAAGTAAGAATTGGAAGATCCTGTTTATTATAAGTACTTCCTTCAGTTCTTTTCAAAACCTTCCTGACTTGAACGTTTTATTTTTTAAGTATTTGCCCATAGGTTTCCCTCGACTAAACCATGTTCAGAACATCTGGGCATGATAAAGCTATCTAAATAAATATTCCAGTGCCACTTCTAATACTGTTTTGCAGCTGTACAAAAAAATCAGTGTAACTCCTATATATGGGAAGAATAGTTGCAGGTATCAAATTGCACTACATACAAGTAATTTTATTAGACAATCTAACAATTGGAAAATATTATTTTTAATTTTCTTTGCAAATTTTAAAGGCTTTATGTGACACCAATATTTTCACAGGCAATATGTGCTGTTTCCTAGAGAAAAATCTTTGGGTTTGGGTGCGTGCAGAGTTTTAACGAAAACTCAATTCACTGTGGGTCTTAATTGTGTTTTTCAGCAAACTGATTTAAAGTTCCCTGGGGCACACATACTGTAGGATTGTGACATATCACACCAGGTTAAGTCAAACTCAGAATGCTATGTGATATGACAGCGTGTAAAACACATGATTAACGCACCCATTGGGAAACTTGGCTTTATGAAAAATGGTGCAAAGGGAAACACAGGGCACTCTCTGGTAAATTGTCCTTTTAAAAAATAACAACAAAAAGAAAGGGCTCAAAAGTATAGTACTGTGTTACCTTCTGTTTGATATCTACATCTTTCTCCTTTGGATAAAATGTCACTGTCAAAGATCAGCACATACTTGTGGTCAATGCAGAAAGCAAGAAGTTGTATTCCCTCGGAAAAGAATTGATTTTTTGACAATTTAGAGTATGACTGTGATGAAGTATCTACAAAAGGCCCACAGACTGTAATTTCACTTCCTGAAATTATAGATGCATACTAGACCTTTTCCACAAAGGATATAAAGGTATCCTTTGCCAATACAGGAAACCAGGTACTCCTCCCTGTGTAGGAGTAACCATATCTCGTGTACACATTTTCTGGACAGAGAGCACCAACTGTTACAGACATGTCATGAAACAGGAATTTTAAGTAGATTTCAGATTCCATTTACTTCCACCTGTAGCACTGTAAAGAAGCTCCTAAAATTGTCTTCCTTTGTGATATGCCAGCCCCAGTGTGGTGCTGGGCAGCACAACTGTTGGTCACTCTTCACTGATGCACTTAATAAGAAACAACAGGTTTTTAAATTTTTTAGCAGTCTTTCGTAGCAGCAAACTGGGATGCTATTTGACAATTTTAAAAACTGACTTTCTATTGGAGGTTTTCCATCCTTTCCCTGCTCTTCTCATCAGGTTTGAATTGAATGGTCAATTTCAACTAAATTTAATAAGGATAGAGTTTCAAAAATATTGGCTTTCTCTAAGGTTTGTCAAAATATACGTCTGGCAGTGGACAGAGATTGTTTTGCATAGTTTCTCAGAGAAAAGTTCAAATACCTCTCAAACTTTTTTAGACAAAAGAGAATCCATAGTGTCACTTACCTTCAGTGCTCGCCTGGATTGGAAAGCAAACCCAAAATTCTTGAAACTCCTTCTTTTTATTGCTATGTGTCTGACAAAATATTAGTTTCCTAGTTTACTACACAACTGCTTCTTGCAACGCAGTAGAAAATGGAACCACAAGAAGCCTGAGGTGCTCAAAAGAATCACAAACATGGGATCCTGTGTACAATGGGATGCTGTGTACCAAGACTAAGTGCCAGAATACAGCCAAGCCATGAGTGAGAACAGGCAGATCATTTCCAACAAGGAGAAGATGATAATCAGTGTCACCCTGCTTACTTTCATCATCATCTGTTTCAGCTTGTGCTGACAGACCTGAACAGACCCCAGCTCTGCCAGCTGCTGAGGAAGGGAGACACATATCCTTCCAACAGAGGAGGTGTCCAGCTTGTGCTCCAGCCCTAATTCTGCAGCTGTCCTCTGAACTCTTGGCCCTGAAGGTGATACAGAGAAAAATTTGTCAAGCTACTAACCTTCCTGAGCACAGCTACCACAGACATTGTGAGCACTGCAAAGCTCCAGGAAAAAGAAGGTCTGTGCTTATGGGAAGCAGGGGTGGATGGAGCTGGGCACTGAGGGGCTCTGTGTGAGTCACTTGCCTGTGACATGCTCCAGGGTGAGGTAAATTAAACAGAGCTTTGCAAAGGTTACAGGTCCCTTATCCGTTCTGGTACATTCAGATTAGCAGTAAAGTCCAATACTCAACTGCTGATATTTAGGCAGAAGATAAAACCTTATCAGTCCGCAGAAAGAGAAAGGAAAGGTGTTAGACGTATCTAGTGCCCAATCTGGTACATTTCAAAAGTAATCTAGCTTTCAACTCTGTACTTTTTGAAATTAAGGATCAATTAAAACTTAAGATACTGGCACTTGCAGGTCCCAGGATCTTGTCCTGTTTTGGTTGAACTTCACAACCTGAAATGCTAGGACATTTTAAGGATGGCATTTGGCTAAGGCATTATTCACTAATAGTGTGAGTTTTCTACAATCTATACAGACAGTATAGATTCAATTAAGGGCAGTCAGGGAGGGTGAGTGAGGATCACTGGGGATGAAGGGCCACAAAGAGAACCAGTTGTGCAGAACTCCTACTGTTCTGTTAAAGATTTTGTGTTCTGACTTGAAGCATCCAACTACTTTGGACTGAAATTGTAGATCATTATGAATTATGTTTATCATATTTTGAGATCAAAAAGGAAACATTTCCCTCTTTCTCTTCTTTGAGAACAAACAAAGCATATGTCCTGCTCCCATCCTCCCACAAGAACAATGAGAGTGGCTTAAAAACCAAGTGTTGTGAATGTTCAAGCTGTTGATTGGGATGTGTAAAATTTAAAGGATTTATGTCTAAAGTAGAGCTTGCCAAAACCAGATTATCCCTTATAACAATAGCAATAGTAATAATAATTAATAAAAAATTTAATTCATCGAACGTTTCAGTCCTTTTATTAAAAAAAATTAACTTTTCTTCTGAATTCTGAAACAATATCCCTCTCTTTTCTTTCTCCTCTTAAATATTTTTCTTTATGGGAACTTTTTGTAAGACAGTTTGGAAATTGTTCTATTTCAAGGAAGCCCATACTTGTGATTGCAAAGAAATATCCCAGGTAAATTGCTTTGAATTGGTGGTGCTCTTGAAGTGATCTTATAAGCAGCTACTGACATACATATGCACAGAGTAATAAACAAAATATATTAACCCACTTCAGGTCAATAAAGATGTTTCTGAGGTCTAGATAGTTTTCTGCAGAATGCTACAGAAAATTAGGGTGCCTGATACTCTTATAAAAACTCTCTGCTTTAAAAAGCGTTCTTAGCACTGTGCCTGTCCACCAAGCTAAAACCTCGTTGGAGCAAATATCCTTCAGTTCTGCAGGCGCCAGATAAATGCTTCAAACGTTTTTGTCAGAGGCAGAGGTGGGGAGGAGATCGGATTTCTGTAAGAAAACACCCAGGCAGAAGGAGGATTTGGGAGGCGTCGCGGGAGCCTAGCAGCGGCAGCAGCGGCAGCCGCGGCAGCAGCGACAGCAGCGACAGCAGCAGCGACAGCAGCGACAGCAGCGACAGCGCCCGCCCGGGCTGGCAGAGGGCTCAGGTTGCTCGCCCTGGGCCAGAGAAGCCGGGTGTGCTGCAGAGGTCACACACGCTGGCTCTGGCAAGAGGAGGCGGGGGACGGGGGCTCTGCTCTGCGCGGCACCTGTGTGCGTGTCTGTGTGTCTGTGTGCGTGTCTGTGTGTCTGTGTGCGTGTGCCTGTGGCTGTGTGCGTGTGGCTGTGTGTCTGTGTGCGTCTGTGTGTCTGTGTGCGTGTGCCTGTGTGTCTGTGTGCGTGTGTCTGTGTGTCTGTGTGCGTGTGGCTGTGTGTCTGTGTGCGTGTGGCTGTGTGTCTGTCCTTTTAACGGCCTGCTAGGCAGGAGGCTCGGATGATTTTGGGAGACAGACGCTCACTGCTTCGCTGCTGCACCCTCACGGCAAAGCCCTCTGGTATTTAACAGGGCTGAAACTAGTTGGATTATAGTGAGATATAATATACTCCCACGGACTGGATCTTTTTAAAAAATAATTTAAAAACAAAACCCCAACACATATAGATCTTAGGAGCAAGGGTTGTCTTGTTAAAACATTTTAAAACCAACATACACATTTTCAATGTAACATTTTATCTCTGCTGTATATTCCTTTGAGTTGGCTTAAAAATGCCATAGACAAGTTATCATTCTCTGCCCAGCTATATTGGATTTTTCTGTGAGAGGCAGTTGAAGTGATTGAGTAGTAATAGAAATGGACATCTCCATTAAGGAATAAGTAACCATGCAATTGTGCTGCCAGACCAAACAGTGCTCTTGCGAGCCTGATCCTTTCTTAAAACAAGATGGTGCAAAAAAAATCCTGGCCCAGTCTTACTGAGTATACTACGAGTATGCCTTTTCTTTCCTAAGCCTGTGCTTTTGCTAATTTCATAAAGTATGGTTGGTGCTGAACAAATACAGTGAGAAGAGGGACTGTATCCCCAAAGAACTTGCTATTTGAAAACGTAGCACAACAAAATATAAACAATACATTATGCAAAAACATCAATAAGAAATGCCTTTGATTTATTAGCATGATTGTGGAAATTGCAGGACTCACATTTGTTTCTGCTACAGAGAGGTTTCCTCTAGTTTGAATGCATCATTCCTTTCTCTGCTGGTCTGCCAAGAGCTTCTTCATGAACATGAAGGGGAAAAGGCTCACTACAGGATTTCGACAATTTATTACATTATAGGGGCTTATTTTTGCCCATTAATCCCAGGTGTCTTTCAAATGAAGATATCAAATTATGCCAAGATACTGTATGAGTTGTGATATTGCCAGCTCTTAGCTGAGGAAAGAAAACACGACAAATTATTTCTTTTGGGCCTGAGATACAAACTTTTTCTGTGAACTTGCTCTCTTCCCTAGTTAACCACTCAGTTTTCATAGCTTTATGTGGTTAGTCATTGCCTTAACTGCTGAACTGTGGGATCAACAGTATCATTAAATGTAGCTTTAAATACTGCTAAAGTGAAAAATTTGCACTCAAGATAAAATCAGTGTCCAAGAAATATAAGCTTTATATATAATGGAGTTATACATATATGGAGGGGAAGTTTTTTAGCTGGAAACCATGTTTTATAATGTTATTGGATACCTGAGCAGTTTTTGTGGAAGACTGTGTTTTTCATAAAAACCTCCAAGGTGTTCTAGGCAATCCAAGAAAGAAGATAAAGAACTCCAGGCCGTGAAATAAATGAAATCTTATTATTCCTTATTAAAAGCAAAAAGCTTTTAATAAGGAATAATAGATCAGATACAAAAAGATCAGATACAATTCAAAAAGAGTCCTGATTGAATATATTTAAGTATATTCACTGATGGAATATACATAAGGCATTTTCACGTAACTAAGAGTCGCAAACATCAAAACAAGCAACTGGGTATGTGAATCACCAAAAAAACCCCAGAGGAATTAACTGATCTGCTAAAGTGCAAATGATTTCAAAGTGAATAACTGGACCTGTGTACCTCTGAAAGGAGGCTGGAGAGGTATACAGCTATACATGCATATAAAACATGGGCATGGAAATTCAGATCTGTATTCAAACTTGGCAAAACTGATAAATAATAGATTCTGTTAACTGAACCTAGGCTAGAGAAATAACCACCCTCATTACACACTCGTGAATTGAAGTTCTCCTTGCAAATTACAAAGCCTTGGCCCTGTCTGACTTTTCCCTGCCATGGGAGTTGATACCTCCACATCTCACCTTCAATTCCTTCTGTCGGTATTCAGTGTCATGTACTGTACCTCTTTATATTCATGTCAAAGAGGGACTGGAGGAAAAAATGGGGAAAACTTTGTTACCTACTTTCATTATCCCACCTGAAATACTAGTTCAGCTAAACAAGAATAACAAAATATTCATACCAGGTGTGCAAAAATGAAACCTCCGAACTTTTTTTTTTTTTAATTCTGATGCACGGCAAGCTCCTTATTCTGTCCATTTTTAATTTGCATCCATTTCACATACAGCTGTTCTCTGCTCTACCATACATGAGAATTCTCTCGGCAATGTGTTTCAGTTCTGTGCCCAGAACCTTCTCCAAGGAGCTTTCTAGTGAGTGTTGCTTCTTTCCAGACTTTTGAAGAGCCTGCCAGAATCAAGTCTTTGCTGTGGAGGGATAGGACTGGGGAAAGGCTGGCCCATCTGAAGCATTTGGTAAACCACAAGAGAACCCTCTTGCCCTGTTCCCTTCCTCAGAGCCTGCCACTGCACCATCTCACCAGCCCTGGACCGTGCCATGTCCCTCCTGTCTGCTGGCCCTACAGAGGAGTCTGAATCACCAGTGTACAGCTGGCAACCTGAAAGCTTTCTGTGGGACTAAACCTGAGATTAGAATCTGAATAATCCTGCCTCAGATAAAGGATGCCCAGACAGCCTGAAGCTGACCTGGTTAAGAGATCCTGACCATCCACCAGAAGCATTGCCACTCTATGTGGCAAGCAGTGATGTTTTCGTACAGCATTTCATGATAGTCAATGGTGACCAGATTTTGGCTCCAGGACATGGAGTGCCACAATGACCTAGTCAATAGGAGTTCAGGTTTCAGATGTTCTCACATCTGAAATGTGATGCCTATTGCCCTCTTTATGCAGGAGAAGAAAGATTAGGTGTGGTTTGATTAGACTCCACTTTCATTAAATTGTCCGGGAAAAGTGGATCCACCTTATAGAGTAAAAAACCTTTCTCTCTTTAATCACTCACAGAGCCAACCTGGACCCAAAATCATTGCTGGGACCTTTGGCCTCCTTCATCCTACGATGAAGACAACTGACAAAAAGGAACATAATTTCCTCCAAGAAACTAAACATTTTACCAAGTGCCTCTTTTCTTTATCCTCTCCAGGGGCCTTTTCCTGTGTTCATTTCCATCTCTGGTTTACTAATGAACCACACCTTCTGTGGATAGGTATCTGCATTGAACTCCTTCAAAATTGTGAGAATTTGGATTTAACCTCTTGACCTATCCAATATGTCCTTCACCTGATGGGAGGAAGGAAAAAAAAATTAAAGAAAACATGGATCCAGTTTGCTCCTGGTGGTGAGACAAAGTGCTTTGGCAGAGCAACTGCAAGAGTATGTTGCTTTTTTCTGGGCTTTGAAGAATAGTGGAGATTTTGAAGCTGAATGGGTTTAAGGAATACTTAATGATGAAATGGCATTTGCTAAAGGGAGAAGCCGACCAAAATGTAGTTGGTTTTCGAATGACACTCGTTACTATTTAGATAAACAAAGCATAAATTTGGGTAGACCTTCCATCAAGAAAAAAATAAAATCATGGCCATTTGTAAACTGGTAGTTCACACATTTTTGGTCTCTTTTTCATGAATTGATAACATGACACGCTTATGGAAATAGTGAAATAAAGGGCAGGATTTTTTAGGAGTACAAAAACGATCAGCATTTATTGCAGCAGATTTACAGCTAATTTTTGTAGTACTACTGACACATCCTATCAAATTTGTAGGTTTTCAAATATTATATTACTAGATTTTTGAATCTTATTAGTGGGTTTGCATGCATTGTGTTATTAAATTTGTTGTTTTCTAATATGATATGAGAAATTGTTATTATATCAATCTTTCCAATAATATCTGCAATTTTATGTCCTTATATCATGCTCTTGTTGTATCACAAGCAGTAATAAGATATATGTACTATTTTTAGTATTGATTTTTCACTGCAAAAATATCAGCTTCCCATAGTATTTATTCATTTTAATTGCCCCTATGACTGCACTAAGTTAGTAGGATGTTTGTTTTGAAATGCAGAGGGAAAGGGAGGAATATTTTATCAATTTGCAGAGAGCTTATAAGACTGGAAATTCTGGAGTCATCACAACAGCTTAGGGCAAAATCCTACTGTTATGCAATATGGTTTTTGAGGAAGGGGCAGTGGAGGGGAGCTGGCAGCAGAATCAGTCTATTTGTGCAGAACTGGGCAGAACAAAGCAGCTGGGGGGAGAAAATGTTCAGGGAAGGTACCCTGGGGTAGGTGCTCTGCGTGCTGCCCAGTGCCCAGCAGGCTGCAGCTGCCGCTGGTCTCAGAGGTGCTGGCTGGAAGGGCAGCAGGTCCCAAAGGAGGAGCAGCCTGTGGGTGGAGGGAGGGCCCGGCTCCACCCCTGCCCCGTGTCCCAGCACCCAGATGTATAAAAGGCTATGGTTTACTAGTGAGAACAGCTAAAGAGATCTATCTTAGTGATTTTACACTATTTTACACACATCTTCTGACACTTCTATGTATTTTGTTAATGCAAATATCCATGGATGAAGATAAATCAATATTTTAGAAGTGAGTTTATGTGTTGTCTTTAAATCAAATTCAAATGATTATGCATTTCCTCAGGAGATACTGTTTATTCTTATCCTTACAGAAATTTTCTAACTTTCACTTATTTATATTTTTACTGTTCTCATACCACTGTTGTAGTGAGTTGACCCTGTCTGGATGCCAGACACCCACCAAAGCCTCTCTATCATTCCCCTCTGCAGCTGGACAGGGGAGACAAAATATAAGAAGTATTCATGAGTTAAGGAGACAGATCACTCACCAAATATTGTCATGTGCAAAATAGACTCAAATTAGAGATATTAATTTATTACAAACAAAATAAAAGCAGGATAATGGAAAATAAAGACCTTAAAAACACCTTCTCCCCGCCCCTCTCTCCTTCTCTGCTCTACCTCCTTCCCTCTGGCAGCCCAGGAAAAGGGGGTTGTGGTCAGTTCATCACACATTGTTTCTGCTGCTGCTCAGGGAGAGGAGTCCTTCCCCTGCTCCAACACGGATCTCTCCCATGGGAGACAGTTCTTCACAAACTGCTGCAGCATGGGTCACTCTTCAGTAGGATGCAGTCCTTCAAGCACAGGCTGCTCCAAAGTGGGTCCTCACAAGGTCAGAAATCCTGCCAGGAAACCTGCTCCAGTGTGGGCTCCTAGCTCCACGGGTCTGCAGGTCTGGGTCAGGAGCCTGCTCCAGCACAGGCCTCCCACAGGGTCACAGCCTGCTCTCAGGCATCCACTGCTCCACCATGGCTCTCCTCCAGGGCCTGCAGGTGGATCTCTGCATCCCCATGGACCTCCATGGGCTGCAGGGGAAGCCCACTCCATCACCTACAGCCCTTCCTCCCACTCCTTCTCCACTGACCTTGGTGTCTGCAGAGTTGTTGCTCTCACGTTCTCACTCTGGTGTTGTCTGACCACAATTACATCTGCTCAATAACTTTTTTTCTTTCTTAAATATGTTATCACTGATGTGTTACCACCATTTCTGATGGGCTCAGCCCTGGCCAGCAGCACATCTATCCTGGTTCTGCTGAGCATGGGGGAAGCTTCCAGGAGCTTCTCACAAAAGCCACTCTTGTAGCCCTCCTGCTTCCAAAAACCTGGCCATGCAAACACAATTGTACTAAATATTTATATTCTGGGGGCCTTAGACGAACTTTGACAACAGACTTTGGACTGAGTTTCCTTTCTGCATAACTGTGAGAATATGCACTACTGTTCAGATCTAAATGCATGCTGCAGTGTAGAACTTGGTGATGAATCCTAGTCTGCAAAGTGAAAGAACTCAAAATAAACAATGTCCTTATGAGAAGATAACATTTTACTCAGAAATTCATCTTTTTTAATTACTTTATAATTTCAAACAATTTCAAAATTTAATGGAAACAATATGATGTTGCTCTTGATGTTGGCTTCTACAATCAGTGTGTTATTAATTAAACTCTCAACTAATGTAACAACTCAACGGTTGGAACCTCTCTTTGTATTTAAAATACATGCAGAATCTGGCTCCAATTATAAATAGACCATAATTCTAAAAGCTTAAAACTGAAAATTAAATTATTCAGAAACAAATTGTTAAACTTAGGCTGTATTTCTGAGAAATCATCTTTGTGCATTTTAATTTTATTGCACGTACTATATCCAATCATCCTTTTCCACCAGGAGATTTTTTTGCAGTGTCCACATGCATCTCTCTCTATTGACACAAGTGCATACACACACACACGTGCTTGCACACTCTTACAGTTAAATATAATTTCCTGAGCAATGCTCTCTGCACGTGTCTAAGCTGGGATAAGTTGGTCTGAGATAGAACTATCTCCTTTTTGACAAGCTGTTCCACAGAACTCTGTTTAGCCACATGACACTGCNAGCCTGTGGGTGGAGGGAGGGCCCGGCTCCACCCCTGCCCCGTGTCCCAGCACCCAGATGTATAAAAGGCTATGGTTTACTAGTGAGAACAGCTAAAGAGATCTATCTTAGTGATTTTACACTATTTTACACACATCTTCTGACACTTCTATGTATTTTGTTAATGCAAATATCCATGGATGAAGATAAATCAATATTTTAGAAGTGAGTTTATGTGTTGTCTTTAAATCAAATTCAAATGATTATGCATTTCCTCAGGAGATACTGTTTATTCTTATCCTTACAGAAATTTTCTAACTTTCACTTATTTATATTTTTACTGTTCTCATACCACTGTTGTAGTGAGTTGACCCTGTCTGGATGCCAGACACCCACCAAAGCCTCTCTATCATTCCCCTCTGCAGCTGGACAGGGGAGACAAAATATAAGAAGTATTCATGAGTTAAGGAGACAGATCACTCACCAAATATTGTCATGTGCAAAATAGACTCAAATTAGAGATATTAATTTATTACAAACAAAATAAAAGCAGGATAATGGAAAATAAAGACCTTAAAAACACCTTCTCCCCGCCCCTCTCTCCTTCTCTGCTCTACCTCCTTCCCTCTGGCAGCCCAGGAAAAGGGGGTTGTGGTCAGTTCATCACACATTGTTTCTGCTGCTGCTCAGGGAGAGGAGTCCTTCCCCTGCTCCAACACGGATCTCTCCCATGGGAGACAGTTCTTCACAAACTGCTGCAGCATGGGTCACTCTTCAGTAGGATGCAGTCCTTCAAGCACAGGCTGCTCCAATGTGGGTCCTCACAAGGTCAGAAATCCTGCCAGGAAACCTGCTCCAGTGTGGGCTCCTAGCTCCACGGGTCTGCAGGTCTGGGTCAGGAGCCTGCTCCAGCACAGGCCTCCCACAGGGTCACAGCCTGCTCTCAGGCATCCACTGCTCCACCATGGCTCTCCTCCAGGGCCTGCAGGTGGATCTCTGCATCCCCATGGACCTCCATGGGCTGCAGGGGAAGCCCACTCCATCACCTACAGCCCTTCCTCCCACTCCTTCTCCACTGACCTTGGTGTCTGCAGAGTTGTTGCTCTCACGTTCTCACTCTGGTGTTGTCTGACCACAATTACATCTGCTCAATAACTTTTTTTCTTTCTTAAATATGTTATCACTGATGTGTTACCACCATTTCTGATGGGCTCAGCCCTGGCCAGCAGCACATCTATCCTGGTTCTGCTGAGCATGGGGGAAGCTTCCAGGAGCTTCTCACAAAAGCCACTCTTGTAGCCCTCCTGCTTCCAAAAACCTGGCCATGCAAACACAATTGTACTAAATATTTATATTCTGGGGGCCTTAGACGAACTTTGACAACAGACTTTGGACTGAGTTTCCTTTCTGCATAACTGTGAGAATATGCACTACTGTTCAGATCTAAATGCATGCTGCAGTGTAGAACTTGGTGATGAATCCTAGTCTGCAAAGTGAAAGAACTCAAAATAAACAATGTCCTTATGAGAAGATAACATTTTACTCAGAAATTCATCTTTTTTAATTACTTTATAATTTCAAACAATTTCAAAATTTAATGGAAACAATATGATGTTGCTCTTGATGTTGGCTTCTACAATCAGTGTGTTATTAATTAAACTCTCAACTAATGTAACAACTCAACGGTTGGAACCTCTCTTTGTATTTAAAATACATGCAGAATCTGGCTCCAATTATAAATAGACCATAATTCTAAAAGCTTAAAACTGAAAATTAAATTATTCAGAAACAAATTGTTAAACTTAGGCTGTATTTCTGAGAAATCATCTTTGTGCATTTTAATTTTATTGCACGTACTATATCCAATCATCCTTTTCCACCAGGAGATTTTTTTGCAGTGTCCACATGCATCTCTCTCTATTGACACAAGTGCATACACACACACACGTGCTTGCACACTCTTACAGTTAAATATAATTTCCTGAGCAATGCTCTCTGCACGTGTCTAAGCTGGGATAAGTTGGTCTGAGATAGAACTATCTCCTTTTTGACAAGCTGTTCCACAGAACTCTGTTTAGCCACATGACACTGCAGAGGAGTGCCAATGCTTCTGCTTTCATTGAATCACCAGTAAAATTGCTAAAGTCCAAATGGTCTTTGTGGAAGGTTCATGGTTTGGCAACAAGAGATGTTTCTGTAACTCTCAAACATCAGGTTGTTTTCTTGTATGAATTAACAGTTATTATGGGAGTCACTGCTCCTTTATCCATGTCCAGTAAAATGAATTTATGAAAGTGTTTTGCCATGCTTATCCTGTACTTAACCAGACTTAACATCTGTTGTGATCAGCAGAGAGGTTCCCAGGGACTGAAAAAATTTTTGGTTTAAGAGCTCTGTTTAAAGACTTTACATTGTAAAGTCGTTTGTCAGTGATCGGGAATCTCTGAATTAAAAGTGACCAAAGAGATTGGTGCTGTCCAGAAACAAGGGATACTGGATTAAAAACTTGGCAGTCTTTTTTGAGAACATTTGTTCAATCAGCTAAAAAGTTATGCCAACCAGATCTATATAGAAAAATTTAATATAGAACATTTTGTTAGAAAAAGAGGTTTCAAGGCAAGTGACTTCTTTTTTCCCCTCAAAGTGACATGAACATGATTAGGTTTCCTGTAAAATGAGAAAATGTTTAAATAAATTATTTTTAGACTTTAAGGCAGATGCTACTTAGTACTGATTGAAACATTCTGCATCATCCCAAATTTACAAGTTTGCATTTTGTTACAAAAACAATGAACAAATGAAAAGCAATAGAACATTTTAACCAATGCCATATTATAATCTGTCAGCAGATTATGCATGACTATTTTTGGCATGTGTTGATATAATATAAGAAACTACCAAATTAAAAAATTATCTTTAAAAAAAAGCCAAAAAACCAAAAGTTTCCAAACAAAAAAGTTTTTAAAGGGGCATTTTTTCAAATTTTATTTTTAAGAATAGGAAAAAAAATTAAAATATTTTTATTTTCCCACAGGTCAGAAATTCATCATTTTGGCCAGATTAGACATCCTTCCATTTTAATTTCGGACTTTATTCAGCTGAATGTTTTTGTGCTTGGTATTAGAAGATGGCAGAGAGGAGTTATGGATAAGGCTACCTCAATCTAGTATTGGTGTCTTACTATTGTGTTTTCAGTGAAAAAAAAGGAAAAAAGAAAAAAAAATCTAATTTAAAACATATTTTAGAACTAAGGAAATTTAACAATCATCCCTCACTTGAAGGGAACGCATAAACTAACAGCAAATCTTTATCAAGGTAAGAAACACATTTATTGCTATGAGTTCAAGTGCTGAAACCACTGAGGGGGAGTGTGCTAGCATCTGTGGATATTATTTTTATGTCTCCACCATCAACAAGATATCTACTTAACTGCATTGCCAATACAAAGCCAAGCAGCCATGAGCCAGCTGTACACAGCTGTATGCATTCCTCCTGCAGAGCCATCTGCAGATTCTGCCACAGATCCTGTGTTGGCTCCAAAGGTTTCGGTGCCCTTGGGGAACTGGGGAATTTCTGTGCCTCCAAGCACAAGTTTACTTATTCAGGCACAAAACACTGTTCTGTCACCAAAATATTTCTGCCCTCCATGGTACCCTGTCTTACAAATATTAATTTATTTTCTTCAGCACCTCAGAGGCGTTGTTTTGTTGGTTTTGGTTTTTTTTCATTGAAAATCCCAAGCAATTAAGGAGTATGTACAACTTCTATTCTCTCATTTGTCACCTTCCCAATTCTGCTTATATTTTGGAGAATGTTTGTTGTCAGATAAGAGTTCTGGGTCAAAAGCTTTCCACTTCTCACACCCTTGGAAACAAGAGCCTGATGCTGCTTTTATCATTTTGGATAGATTTTTCAAAAGTGCCCTCCCCCCAACTTCTTTTGCAGGAGATGCTAATGTGGCTCCTCAAATGTAATAGTTCTGCCACCTAGGATGACAAATCTTCACCCACCATGAGACATGCTGATAACGATAACAGCACCCCAGGATATCATAAATGTCCTGTAAATTGGCCATGGACTTGGCATCTAAGATAGAAGAATCCACTCACCTGCCTTTTGCCATAAGAGCAATGGCTATGAATTAAATAATCTAATCTTGGAAAGGAAGCATGGGAAGGACTTCCAAAGATCAGATAGCCCTTTCTCATGTCTCCAGGCATGATCAATACCTTTATATCATCTCATAGATAAAACAGGGGTAGGATCATTAACTTCCATTATTCTTAAACATCTAAAAGGACTTTTTGTGAACAGCATTATAGGCAGGCAAACCTGCTAAGAATGAGTATAACTCTTAGTTTCGAAAAAATGTTAACTTGTATGCAATATTGTTAATTAAACATTGTTAATAAATGTTAAAATGTATGTAATATTGTTCCATGTTTGTACACAAGAAGTTTTACACGAAGAATAACAGAAAATTCAAAGTGTTTTCTCAACTTTTAATTCTAAGCATTTATAGCGATTAAGTGATTTTGAGTGCATAGCCTACAAATAATTTTCTGAAGTACATTTAAAAATATTCATAATGATTAGGCCATAAATAGATGTATTACTAACATTCATTGGTCCCTGGATCAACAACTCACCAGGGAAAAGAGCAGAGAAACATGAAAGCTGATTCAAGAAAGTTGCAGGGGGAGAAAAAAAAACTTAATGAATATCTAGTGCAGTTGAAGATGTTACAAGGATAAAAATCACCTAATTAAAAGATAATCTCTCTTACTTTGTAGTATTGGAGCAATAAATGACTGCAGAGATTGAGTAATCAACAAAGCTAAAATGGCTTCTTTAAACAATCTTCAAACTTGTTTAGCATGCTTGTGACAACACAAGGAAGATTACTCCAAACTCTCTGGTGATGTAAATAAAAACAACTCCATTGATGTTCTCTGGAATGGCACCCTGTATGTCAGCACATATCTTAACCTAGTTTTCTTTGCTCCCTTGTGAGGGAACTTACTTATTTTGCGATGCCATGTTGGTGATTGCATGCTGGATATTCAAGCGCCTGGCAGAGGAGGAACTGAAGTGGTGCAGTTACCAGGTCCTGAATGAAATTCCAGCCCCATAACCCCACAGAGAAACTTCAGAGACCAGATTCCTTACATCAGATGCACAGGATTCGTTGGCCTCTTTGTGAAGGGATGAAGTTCATACCTAAGTGCTTACAGATACACTTCTGAATTAATAACAGAGGATTGATGTTCCAGCAGGGAGTATTCGCACATCCAATTAAAATCCAAACTATCTATGAAAATTTGAAAAGCATTTATCTCTTTATTTTAAGAAATGTCTTCAAGGAATCCAGAAATCAAAATGCTGACCTCTGCCTTCCTGAGTCAAATGGTGGTTACGTACTGGTGGGAAATAATGGTATTATACAGAAAATACCTTCTCTTCAGTGGTAAAAAAGCCCAGAAACCCGTGAGTTTCCATCTTTCATTTCTTAATTGAGGTGGACATATGCTAAAACATTAAATATCCCTTCAACCAGCTCTCTGAATTCAAAGTTTGCAGGTTCAGTCTGCCTCTAGTTACCATAGAATTCAGCATTGTATATTTTTTTCTTACCTTTCCTAACTAATCTAGACTTCTTTGCTCATCAAGGACTTGAAATCACTTAATTACCCTGTGTCTTACTCTGGGTGTAGTCTTAGTGATATTTTACCTGGCATACGTAGTGTTGCCATATTTGTGCTATAGATGATTAGAGATTATTCTATCAGATTGTCATATCCTAGTTCAAAAAATGGTCATTTTTTAAAATCATCGGCACTATATAAGGAGATAGTCTTTGATTTAAATGCTAAAAAACCCCAGTGTTTAAACAAACAAAAAACTGTTGATATGAAAAGTTCATAAAGATGAAAGTTCAGAGACTAAAACTCTGTTTGTGAGCCAGAGAGTGGGAAGGCAAAACTTGTATTCTGTCTCCTGCTCAGTGTGTATTTACTTTAAACCTAACTTCAAGGTAGAAACTAAAGTCTCCTGGAAAGAGTAAAGAAAATATCTCTGTGTACAGCTTTCAAATTAGGTTTCCTTTAAGCAGGCACTGCTACAGGTGCCAACAGTGTGTGTAACTCATGTTGAATAAGGTCTATGTGAGCCTTAGCTGCGATCAGCAAATTCATTTAAGCACTCAGGTTAATATTAAGCTCAGTCATTAGCAGAGGAAAATGCACTCCCAGAGACTCGTTTCTTTGAACAAATGAGTTATACAAGTAAATAGCACTTCAGCTATTTATATTATTCTATAAATGGCATCTTGGCTACACCTTTTGCATGGGAATGGGAGTACATAAGGAAAGATTTACCACGGTGTTTTATATTAATTGAACACTTTCTGGTAATTATAGACATCAGGATGTTCCCATGGAAACAATGGAAGAATCAATATGTTGGAATATGCTGTAATAGGGATGTAGAACCATAAATATGGTAGAAATCACAGCCAAGTTCCTTACTTGGTGTCCCTTAATTCCAAGTAAAATCTTTAACTTTGTTTGGTGGATTATTTTCACCTGAAACATGTCAGGCTTAACGAGAAGAGAGTGTGTTGGAGATAAGCACAATGAAAAAAGTAAGTTATGCCTTTAAGTTACTTTTGAATTACAGTTTGGATTTACCAATCAATACAAAAAGTTCCTTTGAGGTTCCTAGCACTCATGCTGACTTCTTAAAACACATTCCAAACTCTGACTACTCTCACAGTTAAAAAAAATTATTTGTGTGCATTATTCAACAAATTTTCTAGCATGATATTCTTAAACTTCACATCAAAGAAGAAAGCAGGAAAAAAATGAGAGAAGGCACAAAGTTCCTGTTGCTTATCCTTGACAAAGGGACAAGAATTAATGGAATTCTTGTGAAATTAGGTAAAAAAACAGTGACCAGGACACTGAGATTTCCCAACAGAAATCATTCCAAGAAACTTAGAGTCCTTCCACCAGACTTTAAGTTATTTTTGTTATATTTTAGTGCATGTTCCTATTTATGAAGAAGTTGAAGCACCTGGTACAACTTATGAATTTTTTTTGTTTAAGTTTCCTCAGGTATAAAGAAAATATTAGGCAAGCACAGAGCTTTTTTTTTTTCTTCAACTCAGTGGAGCAGTAACCTGGCTCATTGGAGTTAGATAATCTGAAGATATACAAGAAAAGCCCCGAGATAGGAAACTGAGGCACAGTCAAACCCTAGGAAAAAACTTGAGTTAAACCATATGCTGTCCTTACAGTTAAAGTCTGAGAGCAAAAGGCAAATTCCCATTTATAAACACGTGGCTTTTAAGCAAGTAAAGAATGAGATAGCATGTGCACCAAACAGCAATTTAATTAAAAAGATACTCTTTAGCATTTTAAAATACAGAAGCAAATTTTTGAAGGCGTACAACTGCCAAAACAAACAAATAAAAGGAACCATAAACCTGGCAGTGAATCAATGAATTATTTCCTGCAAAAATGTGATAATTCTTTTGTTGTGTGCAGTGTTATCTTTAAGTATCAACAACAGTGAATGTTATTACAGATGCAAAAGCTAGGCATGGTGGGCTGTCTGTGGGAATATGATCAGATCACAAGGTTGAAGCCAGTCCATACTAATGACATTTATTTAAATTATCTTGTGTGAGCTTATTCTTTTAAATTAGCTTTTGACCACAGTCAGATGAACACCAAAGTTTCTGGTAGAGCCTAATTTTATTAAGATGAATATGGACAGACAGAAAAAAAAGGCAAGAAAACTGGCAGTTTCCCTTGGAAATTGTGAAATCTGAAAAACATATGACTGAGAGGCCCAGAAGAATAACTCAGGTATACCTGGCCTTGTGGCCCACGTACAGTTGACCAAATGGCCCTGGATATAATCATGTCCCTGTTGGATTCTGTTTCAATGTTCCTCCTGAGGATAAAAGAGTTATGATTTCACCCTGCTTGTGAATGTTAGCTGTCTGGAAGTAAATCGCTTTCTGATATAAGTTTTATGTTTGTTTTTCTATGAAGGAAACATTATTATTTTTGAATAGCATTAACAAACACAAGGGAAGTAAGTTTTAGTAGTTTGAAGACTTTGACTCCTGCTACATATTTTACTTAGAAACACAAACTCTGCAGACCCTTCCAACAAGTCCTCTAATCCCTCTGCTCCCTCCACTGGCTTCCCACAGAACTCTGCATTCGTCTGAAGGCCTTTATTCACAAAGCCTTGGATCATATTATTAAAAGATCAGTGAAATCGCAGTCCCCAGACTGCCCTTGGCAACTTCATGCCCCTGGCTTACTGAGTTTCTCCATGAGGAGAACATGAAGTTGTCATTTGTATTGAGAAGTGAACTTCATACAAAACTAGTTCAAACAGACCCAAAAGAGCCTCAGTTCCTCATTAACCTCACCTTTCGTAATGCATGCACACATACACACACATCCACAGAAATCTTTTCGTGGATTGAAGTTTAGCAAATATAAAACAATGCACTCAACTTAAGAAACTCATCTGTCCAGAAGAAGATAGGTAAGCAGTGGTATATGCTACAGTATTTTCCTTTTACACGCTATTGTAAAACACACAGTGTGTATGATGCAAGTTGGTAATAAATACGACATGAGAGCTTGCACAGAAGAAAGTAAAGGAAGACCAGGTGGAAAGAGATCAGTCACCTGGTCTGTCCTTCTGCTCTAGTGGAAAGTCCAAATAAAGATGAATAAATATTTTTACAGTAGGCCCAATCCTGACTGTTAGAGTTGAAACACCTCATCACAGAATGATTATATGCAGGTGCTTTTATTGAAGAGCTCTGGGAATCAGAGGTACAGACCCAAATCTGACTCCAACATGAATACGAGATGGATATGTTTTTATACTCTTTTGTTATATAACTATATGTTAATCATTGAATTCATATTGTTCTATTGCATACATTGATTTTACCCAAGCATGAATCCTTATAATTATCATCAAGCCCCCCCAAACATTGCTTCTCATGATTCTTGTTGCAATTACATAGTTTCTCATGATTCTTATTATGATTAAACAATAATTCAATTACCAAACAATCATTACATTTATCATATGATGATTGTGCAGGTGTAGTTTCACATGATCTAGTAAAACAAAGCTCAACCTTCATTCCCAGGGTCTAGATAGTCCTGGTTCCCTTTCCCAGCCTTACCCAGGCCCAACCTTTCCTTTCAGCCCCCTGAATCTATTCCCATGATTTTAGAAACATTTTTAACCTTATGCTATCATGATCACCGTGACATAAAAAATTCCTACTCAGCATCCTTCCTGAAAAAACCATCTTGGACACCCTTCATCTTCCAGGATTGTGTACAACAGTCAGTAATCAAGCATATTCTGTCTGCTATTGAAAAGAATTTTTAGCAGACAACTCCACACAGAAAAGGTTCAGCTTTGTGGATAAGGATCAGGTTTCCTGTACAACAGTAGGCTCAAACCCTAGTCAAAAAGGAGCATCCAAAGTGTTGACCAGGGTAAATATTCTACTTAGTCTCAATGGAAACTGGCAGTGCTGTGAGCTTCAGAGGCCACTGGTTCTAATCAAGCTTGTCTCAATAGTTTCCTCCTCCTTGTCAGCAGCTGGACAAAAGCAGAATTAATGCCTAAACCCATCTGTATTAGCTCAGTACTAGGAAGAGCAGTTTCCATGAAGCCATGGGATAGACCTCTGGGATTAGGCGGGATGCTCTAACAGACAGTGTGCTGAAGGCAAGACACGGAGACCTGGGGTCAGAAAAGGAGCTGGTTTTGTGGCTACGGGCCTGAATGAAGTCATGTCTTAGCTGAAGAGTTTATGTGCAGACTTGCTGGTTTTGCCAGCTCTACTTAAAGTGAAAAGAATTGGTATATTTACTGTGTTCTAATAATAGTTAAGTCTTCACCCTTGGTCTATGCTTATATGGCCCAAATCCCATGTAGATTTTGACATATGCTTGATTTGGCACATGTAAAACATCTCATTCAATTCAGTGCCTGGAGTTAAAAGCATCTGTGTGTCTGTAAGGACTCAGTGCAACATGTTCTCAGGACAAGAGCTGTCCCTCCCACCATGCTTGGACAGCACCTAGCCCAGGCAGTCATCTCATTACAGTAGAATAAAAGCAATGATGTGCAAGACCAGGAATTGCTCTGAGTTTCCCTTCCAGTAAGAAACTGACCCCATCTCAAGTTCCCAACATCATCATAGAGCAATGGAATGAGATTATTGTTTCCTCTAATTTGAAAATTGATGGTAAGACCCAAATGCCTCTACTCAAATTCATTTTGATAGGTACTGCATAGCAAAGAATAATTTTCATTTCTTCTCCAAAGAATTAATCATCACTGTTGGTGGCATAGGCACTAACCACTACCATCAGCTGAAAAGTTTATTATGGATTGCTTCTTGAAATAAAACATAACTTTTATTGGAAGTTTAAAGATAAATAAAAACAGCTGGAGGGAAAATACTATTAAATACTCTGATGAGCCCCATGATGTTCCACTTAAATAAAAAATTCCTCTTGCCTCATTTTAAGGGCTCTTGTCTGCTGTGTTAAAGTTAGCATTTCTTTCATGTGGGACAAGTGAAGCTGGAAAGGGAATTTGCTTAAAACTGTGTCTGAAATTGCAGCTTACAGGAGCTTATGGTCAGTGCAATTCCAAGAATCCTTCAGTCTCTCTGTAATGGATGGTCCTTCAACTTATGCTTCCTCTATTACTTTTATGTAGCTTTCTAATTAGACATTTTAGCTGTTTGCTTTCTGTGGACAGACAGAAAGCCAAATATTCATAGTCCTCTCATCTTTGAAAGTGACACTGCTCCACTGTGAGGACTGGGTTTAAATTATTAACAGAAGATAAGCTCACATACTCAAATAAAGGTTGGCTGAGACTAGCCATGGGATAAGAGGACAAGAAACAGTTCATGCCAGAATACCCCACATTTTCTGCACCCTGCAACGGGGTCACATTTCTGTCTGCAAGAACAGTTACTTGGAATTGAGGAATCACCCAGAAAGAAACTCAAATGAAGTTATTTGGCAGGAACACACAGATGGGGAAAGGATTTACAGGGTACAGATCATATCTCATCACATTCATGTAATGCACCCAGTGTTATCAAACATTCAGTTTTCCTGTTTCTTGAAGATACCCTGAAGACCAGTCTTGCCTCTTTATGCAGAGAGCAAGCCCAAGAGACCAGCTTCTGGCGTGGCCAAAGTGCAGAGACTGGTGCATCAGTGACCCTGCAGGCTGAATCACCAGCTGTGTCCAAACTGGTGGGGGGTCAGCAGAGGGTGGGATGTGGAGGATGCCACACTTACAGCTCACTTGATGTGTCCCTCCAGGAAAAATTCAAACCACCTCTCAGGAAGGGCAACTATACCTCACAGTGAAATGTACTAGGAGCCCAAAGGACAATGAAGTTATGCATCTCCTCACTTCCCTCTCAAGGGAAAAACCTCACCCTGAGCCTTGGAGGATGTCCAAATTTCAGAAGCTGCCCTGAATCTCAGAGTAATTAATAGCTTCAACTGGAAGAAAGTTTTTTTTGATCTCAGAACATTGCCTCTACGCATTTCCTCTATAAAGACAAAATTGAAGTTAGTTTTTTAAAACCAGCATAGTTTTTTCATCTTTCTTTGGATGATGGTGTGTTTAAAAGAACTCAGGTAAATTTCATGCCTGTATGGAATATTTACTGCTTCATGAAGGACTGATTACACTTGTCAATAAGGAGCTAAGACTCTATCAGGCTGTCTGGAATTCCCTGGTGAGTAAGTAACTGAAGTTTGCACCAGTGTCCTGATGAGTGAAAAACACAGCCTGGATCCAGGTTGTTTAAGAGGGTTTCCCAGACTTGGGTCATCTTCTTCACAGAGTAGCTATGCTAATATTTCACAGCTCCTTGCTCTCTTTTGGTGCAGGCTACAGAAACTGGAGACTACTGGGGCATCTGACCATGCTTGTAGGATTCAGAAATTTGGGTGACAGCTGAGAAACGGGATGGCTGGCTGAAATGCAACTTCTCTCCCCAGGCTTTGGGTAGTTTGCTGTGTTTCTCCTATTTCTATTTGTCTTCTTTTGGAAAGTCCAGCTGCATGACCTTCCCAAGCAGCATTAACTGGATTTCTTGGGCAGAAATAAGTAGAAAGAACAGAGAGCAGACACTTAAAAAAACCCAAAAAACCAACATACAAACAAATAAACACTTCTCCCTCCCAGAAACCAAACAAAAATAAAAAAACCAAAACAACAACAAAAAAGAAACAAAACAAAGACAAAACAAACAAACCAAAACACCCACAAAAAAACCTTCTCTTTACTCTTTTTTATCATCATTACTTTGTCAGTAATTCTCGTGAATTATTCTCTTTATGTTTCTAATTTTGGATATTGAGGATTTAATGGAAAATTTTTGTAAGCTTGTTTATCATTAATGTGATACCTTGGTTACTGTAAATAATAGGAAATTAAATAATTTGATGCTGAATGCTTTCACCAACTTCTGTTACTCAAATTTCACTTTTAGAGGAATTCAAAGTTACCACTTTAGCATTTTTAAAAGAATAAATAAATAAGCAAACAAAACTGAAGATAAACTAATCTGTAATAGAAAAGCCATCAAAATAAACACAAACATTTCAGGGTTGGATTTTTCTTGTTTTAATTTATAGCTCCTATCATGCTCCCAAACAGTCTTGAGTCTTTTCCCCTGAAGATGCTCTGTGTTCAACTTTCAGAAAACGTATTTTTCTTATAAACGAAACATTGCTGTTAAATTCCCTGTAAAGTCAGTGCAAAAATGAAACTTTCAAGTATTACAAATCTTCACCATTATTTCCCCAAAGCATTAATTTTTAGAAATATTTTACTGGATCTTATATTACCTCAGGTTTTTTTTTTAATGCAGGGCCTTGAAGCTCAGATTTTTTTTGAGGGGCTTCTATTTATGAATAATAGCAGCAATTGAAAACCTCTTCTGTAGGGATTTAATTTCAAAGCCATTGAAATCATATAGGAAATGCCAATATATTTTCTAGGGAAGTGAGGAGGGGGTTACTATAAGGCTGGTAAGGAACTTGAGTGAAATCCCAGTTTTATTGTAAAGGGTGCAGGCTTTCCCCTGACATTCTAGATTCCAGAAGTCTAATACCTATCACTGTCTTTAGGTACAAGGAGATGAGTTGAACTGTCTGATAAAACTATCATAAAGAGTTAGTTAAAAAGCATATTCACAACCAGATGTACATAGGAAAGGAGTTTGCAAGTTGTTTCTCCTCCTTCTAACTGTGACACCAAAGAACAACAACACTCTCCTCAAAACCCCAAAAGGTAGTCAGGGAAAGAATAGCACCAGGGCTCTGCCATGGCCAAAGGAAAAAAAAAATTAATATGGAAAGAAGAAATGTAAAATGTCTCTGACTAGAATTGGAAGATAAAGTTTTGTTATGCATTGAGAAACACAGGAGGAGAGAGGCTCCTGAAGGACATTGGCTTCAACAAACTTCAGTGAGAGTGTGAAGAGCCTGAAGGAAGAGTTCAAGATTGGGCCTTGTTCTCTGAAGGAAGAGAGCAATATAAATGTGTGTTCCCATTAGAGGCACTGTACACAAAGAGAGGAGTAAGAGCTGTAAGAGTAGCATGCTCTCCTCCTCTCTCAGCTGTGTGATCAGAGAGGTCAGAGCCTCCCTGTTTGCTGTGAACAATGCCTTGGAGCAGCAGTCAGGAATCTGTCACTCCAGAGCCACATGCTGCTCTTTGGAAGAAAAATCTTTCCAGCCTCTGGCACCAGAGCACTTGGGAAAGAATTGGAGTGGGGGTGGGAGTGGGTGAGCAGGAAAAAAAATAAAAATAAAAAAAAAAACCAACAAAATAAAAAGATATAAAAAGATAGAAAGAAAAGAAGAGCAGTCATAATCTTTGCTAGTGATTCATTACATCTCTTCTTTGGTACCATCTTCTATAGAAACTGAAGTTCTTCAGAATAGAGCTAATAACCAAGTGGAACTGATCACAAACAACATTTTGTTCCTCTGCCTGAAGTGCACATGTTTTCAATTCACTTGATAGCTATGATTGATGCCACCAAAGAAACACGCTCAGAATACTGTCCTTAAAATAATAATCACTTGGTAGCAAAACGCATTTCCATAGCTGGATCTTCAGAACAAGTCAAGTAAATGGTAAGTTTCAACACTGTTTTTAGCTGTGAATCCCTTAAGATCACTGAGACACTCTCACAAGTTGAGAGAAGAGAATGGACAAGAAAAAGGCCAGAGAACAGGCCAGAGTGAAGTAGCTGTAAGACATCTGAATACCCCTTCAAGCCATTCATCACACTGTAACAGAGAGATCCCAGCCAGGTGCTCTTACAAAAGCCCAGTTCGTGCCTTTAGTCCTGAGAGTGTATGGCCTTATCCAATGGATTTATGCAGTTTAAAGAAGAGCAGATATGGCCCCCAAAGACACTGAACTGTGCCCAGACCTTCTTGCTAGTGGCAGCAAGCCAGTCACAGTGCACACAGAGAGGTGTTATTTACCATGTTTGAATCCTGATTTGGTTTCCGGCACTCATTTCATCCAAAGTTTGGGGGGTGGTCGGGTGCTAATTCTTGGTGCCAGCTGATTTCAAAGAAATTTTAAGAAATGGCTAGACAGACATTTGGCAGCAAAGGTCGTTGACTTTCGACTGCCTTAAAGAATGATACATCTGCTTTGTTTGACTGCCAATAGATAAGGTGCATATGAAATTCCCCCTGTAAATTAGCAAGATAAAAGTGATTCTTGGCTCCTTGGATTGATCCTTTTTCCAGTGTTTTAATCATGTTGAAGGCACACCCCTATTTTGAAGTTGGTGGAGAGCTTTGCTGCCCAGAGAAAAGCCCCAGGAATAATTCCTACCTCTTCCTTCCTGGGCGAGAGTCCAGGCTGTTCTCTTCTGTCTGCTTCCTGCAGTTTGTCCATGGAGTATCCAGTAGGCCAAAGGCAGTCAGGTTAAGTAGTTTTTACATGGCTGGAAATGCAGGGATTTTCATCCTCATCAGAATTCACTTTTTATCATCCTTTACCCCACTAAGACCACTCTCTGCCCCACATCCTAGCAACGTGTCAGAACACATTCTGGTCATAAGGCAGCTGAAAGTGTAATTCATTCAATTAATGTGAGGACTGGAGCGCGAAAATACAATTCGTACTTACTGGACACTGTCAGGAAAGGGAGCATTGCAAAGTACAGTCTAAAGTGGACAGAGATCTATATACAGCATATAAAGCCAAATTTATCTGAAGATGTCCTTAATTTGCCAACACTATTTGGCACACTTGATTCTAAGCTAAGATGACTACAACTTTAAGTTAAGAAAATGATTTGCAATTGAAATACGAGCAAATATTTTGTTAATGCCAAGGAAAGTGGTCTGCTAACATTATTTATTTCAGTTTCTCACAAAAGAAAGAAAAAGAAAGAAGAAAGAAAAAGAAAAAAAGAGAAAGAAAGAAAGAAAGAAAGAAAGAGAGAGAGAAAGAGAGAGAGGGAAAGAAAGAAAGAAAGAAAGAAAGAAAGAAAGAAAGAAAGAAAGAAAGAAAGAGAAAGAGAAAGAAAGAAAGAAAGAGAGAGAAAGAAAAAGAAAGAAAGAAAGAGAGAAAGAGAAAGAAAGAGAGAAAGAAAAAAGAGAGAGGAGAGGGGGCTTTTTTTTATGTGTTTGCCTTCACGGCTTTGGAGTGCTCACTAATTCCATCTGTCCACAACAGAGCCATCGGAACGGCGAGAAAAAGCATTTCCATATGTGCAAATTAGCATCCAGCCTCTCTTAATCTGTGCAGTGCTCCTCTGAAGTAGATGGCGCGGATGGCTGCCAAACCCACTAATGGCATTCAAATAAAGGACTTTATTGGCTTTAGCTGCCACTTTTTCTTTTTCTTTTCTTTTCTTTTCTTTTTTTTTTTTTAAGATAGAAAATGCGTTCCCCCTCTTATTTTATTTTTGTTCTGATATTGTCACTTTGTACTTCAATCATGAAATAAAAAGGCTCTGCACAGCTCTCTAATGGGATCCGTTTTCTCTTACAGATGCATTCTTTTACTTTCTAATGAAATCTCGCTATTATTTATTGCACTATAATCAACACCTAAAGTATATTATTCCCACTTTCAGCCAGCTTGTCTTCCCCAAAGAACTTTTTCCTCTTTTCTCTGCTTTCCACCAGCAGAGACAGGGCTGAGATGAGAGACATTTTGCTTGGGATCCTGCCCGCGCTGTGAGTTCATATGAAAAGGAATCTGTTTGTTTGCTTGTTTGCTTGCTCCTCAGATTGTTTTTCAAGGTCTGGCACACACACAGCTGCAGCCACGGACAAGGAGAGGTTCCAGCCGTATCCTATTCAGGGTCACTGTCCCGACGGGTGCCTCTGCACCCAGCAAGGGCTACCATTTGGAGCATGTTTTGAATTTCAAACCGCTTGGTTAAGTTGATGGAAAACAAAGGAAATTATTTAATCCTAAGAAAAATGTAGCCCTTATAGCAAAAGTATCCCTCTGAATATACTAAATTAATCTTTACTTTCACCCATCAAAATTTGTCCTACTTCTGGCTAGGGTTAGGTAACCACACCTGAGGCCTTGTGATCTCAGATCTTGCTGAAAATACTATGGTTGCTAATCCTGACTTGACTAGTGGTGCCAGCAATAAAACCACAATCTCTAGTGTGTAGCAGACTCCATATGTTAGCCCCCTAGTCTGCTAAGTCACCACGCCAGCCTAAATTTGAAACATTTCTAAAGTGTTATACAATGTTGTAATAATGTTTTTACAAAACAAAGACTGAGTTACTGGAAGCCATATTCATCCAGTCAGCATCTTATTGAAAGAGGAATCTTGATGGTAGCAGTGGTGACACAAGCTATATATAAAAAAAAAATTAAAAATAAAAAAATAAAAATTGTGTTGAAGTCTTTAAAAGGGAGAATTGACCTGTTGGGGAGTGGAATCTGGAGGAACTACTGCAGAAAAAGAAAGTCTCAGTTGAAAGTTATCTCACTTTCCTGGGGAAGAGTGCACCCAAAAAGCCTCAAGCTGAGAACACAGTCAGCTTAATTAAAAAGTTCCTAATTGCTAAAATGCTGCTTATAAAAACAGGAATGGACACTGCTAATTGCATACTGAGCAGTGTCTGCCCAAACAGAAAACCTTCACATAAGCAGAACTCTCTCAAAATACTATTGCTGCTGCGTGTTTCCCATATAGGGGGGAGAAAAAAACCAAAACCCACAAACCAAACTGATTACAGATTGAGTCTGCACCCACCAACTTATGTCTGCATCATGAATGATAATCAGAGGGCATGAATCTAACCTGTTACAAGGTTTCTGTATGCACTCAAAACTGGAACCACTCATCCCCTTCAATGATGTTAGTTGCATACTTACATGAGATGATGGAAAAACAACAACTTGTGTCTTATATAACGTCATATATGTTACATTACTTTTTAATGTATCCAAATCTTTGGAGCACAAAAATCTTAAGACTCCCGATGCCAGGCATGAGATGAAAAGATCACCACACTAAGTACCAAGAAGCTGAATAGAGAATATACAATTTAAAAAGTTTTATATAAATTTTAATAAAATACTAATATTTCTATGAATAAAAAACAAGAATTGTTAACCATGTTTAATATACTTTGGCTGTTTTTCTCCTTATTTACTCCAAGAATAGGTACTTTGTTCAACAGTCACAGTGCTCATTTACAGAAATTGTTGTTCTAGGGGTTTTCTCAAGTACTTCTAGAACACATTCCTTTACATTTATTTTTCAGAAATATTTGCACCAGAAATTTGATTTTTGTTACTAACTTGTACGAGAATACTAATTATTTTAAAGAGCCCAGGGCACCATTTCTGGGGGCATTGTGCAGAGGTTGACTAGAACTTAGTTCTTGATTTAAGAGGGTTACTGTCTAAGGTGTCAAGACAAAGAGCTAACAAGCATTGTATAAGCTATGTTCCAGTATTCAGGACAAAGAAACAATTCCTTGTGATTTCAGTAGTGATTTCACTACCGAGCAATTGAGCACACAATGAAAATACTGAGGATCACTTGAAGTAAATGATGCTTAATTGCAGGGGAAAAATTATCAAATTATCTTCCTTGCTATGAATCACTCATTAATCTTTATTTGCATTTCTTATGGAAAAGAACCTTAACTACCTGATCTGCATGTGCAAATAATAATTATTATTAAATAGTGAAAGTAGTGCAATTATTAAATAATGCAACAATATCAATCATTACTCTTATTAATAATAAATTATAATAAGTCTCTTAGAACTGTGCATGGTCCCAAGCTGCAATATGCAAACACAGATATGAAACATCTGCTTAGACTTGGAGTTGGGGTTCATACCATATCAGTCACTGAGTCACAGTTCAGAATACAAATTCTTTGGCATTTTGGACTTTAACCCCTCCTTTGCACTTGTTCTTCCCCTGCTCCATTACTAGCTCTGAAATAAAAAGTAAGAAACTGTTCTGAAATCATGGAGACTCAAACTTATTCTCGTTTTTAATCAGTTTAACAATGAGTAATTTGGGTGTAATGACCCAAATTTACAGGATTTTACAGTTTTCATTTTACCTAAGGAAAAGAAGGCTGGGAGAAAAAGGAACAGAAAGTCAGTGACAGAACTGTACTGAGTCTCTGAATCTCTTACTTCTTTCTGTGCTCTTTTTGCTGATGTAAATTTAGCTGACAACATAAACCAGTAGGAAACTTTTATCTTCAGAATAGTTACAAGAAACATATTTTTGTTTCCAGGAAATAAAGAGCATTCTCATGGCAACAAGATACCAATTCTGACATACTTAATCATATATGCTTTATACGTTATCTTTCTGAAGAATCACAAGATGACATATAAATTTGATGTAGTTAGACAATGGCATTAACATGTTGCCTGAGTCTGTTCTAAAAGCAAGATCTACACAGGTTTTGAGACCATAAAAGTACTTTAAAACAATTAGGAAATGTACTTGATTGAAACTGCTTGAAAATATTTTGAAATTTCTGTCTGATTTTCAGAAAAAACAGTTGCCTAACTAATCATGTAAATTTGATGGTTAAGTAATTTTGTTTGATAGTCTTGTAAGGATTGTGACTATACAGGGCAAGAGTCAATGAAGGGGAGGATTGGTAAGTAGCAGTGTATAACTTCTAATTTTACACATTTAAACATACTTTCTCATGGTGTCTTTTCTGCTTTACCAAAACATCCTCTCTTTGACATAACACCCACAAAGTCTGCTGCAGAGACATTTTCTACGGAGCACAAGTCAGATGAAAACAAAACGATTTCAGAACTTCACCTGTGCACGAGTGCAAACACAAGTGGCTTTTCCTGTTTGAAATTAAACTCGTCATAACTTTGGCCTTTCTCCCAAGTGAAACTGATACAAATTTTGTTAGCACTAGTGTTTCTGCAGCATGCACATCCAACTCCACACACAGACAGTCATGCACAGATGAACAATGGCAACAACAGAAGAAAAAGAGAAAGAAGAATTAAAGAAATGCAACTCTCATTTTAAATCCAAGTCTCAGACTCCAGTGGAGCTGGGCTAATTTACACCAGCTGAGAATGCTCATGTATTTATTTTAGAAAAGATGCAATTTTGTCCTAACAAGCAGTTTGCAAGGCCTACTTGATTGATTTAGTTAACTCTGGCTTTATTACAGCTTAATGTGTTCACATCACTATTGTTAAAGTTGTTTCAGCACTTCTATTATTACTGCCTAGTTTTTGGCATTTGAAAGTTTATAATAATAATAACAACAGTATTTTGTACTTTTATAGCATCTTTCTTCTGAGGAACTAGAAGAGCTTTGCAAACAATAATTACTCCTTACAACCCCTTGGTATAGCAGATTATATTGTAACACATTTTACTGGCAGCTCAGATTCTGATCTCAGTTCACATCAGTGCACATGCAAACTATCTACACTACAAATGTGGTTTAGATTCCTTATAAAATAAATACAAAAGAAGGAATGTCCTATTCAAGAGCTGCTGCTACCCCAGAAAAAATCTTCACAGTCCTGATTCCCTCTCCCCAGTACTAATATTTAAAACATTGGGTTTGCTCCAAAACCCATGCTCCTCTCTGGTCACTGTAGCAGCAAAGGCTTGAGGAAACTGCCTTAAGCAGGTGATGAGACAACCCCTTTTACAAAGAAAATTTCTCCTGGCTCTACAGAATCATCTCTTCCTATTTCTACTGGGGTCTGTACTGTAAGGAAAAAAAAATGCTGTTGAGAAATCTGGAGCAAGATGCTTGTTATTTTTAGCAGAAATAAGAGAGATTCTGAAGCTAGTCTCTTTTACACTGATGAACAAGCTAGTCCTATATTTAGTGTTTGGGACTAAGGAATAGACAGCTAAGCATGCTCCACTGAAACACAATCACGTGAGAAAATTGGATCCTCTAGGAATACAGGAACTGGTAAAAAAACAGGATTTGGGCTAAATATTTGCATTCCATTTCTTCGAAGATACTTTAAAAAGTGAATCAAAGCGGAAAAAAAAAGGTTTTTAAAAAAGTGCATACAAAAAGTTCTCAGCACTGATGTTTTTTCATTCACTGATGCAAACCACAACAACTAAATAACAAACACAAAAAATAATTGAAGCACAGTAAAAGCTTTGAATTTAGCTACCCTGAATGAGAACTGTGAATAAATTAATTTCTTTGAGTTAAGCTGTGAAAATCAACTAGTTAGAAATTATTTTAATTTCAGATCAACCTGAATTTTTTATTTTAAAATACTGACGCATATGGTTTAACTTCGAAAGTTTTTTTTTTTTAATTTAGATTCAACTAATGCCGAGTAACATTTTTTTGGAACAAAAAATTTAAATTTCAAAGAAGAATACTCTTCATTTTGTGAATAGTTCAGGTCCAGTGAAAAGTGCATTTTTCTGTCAAAAGAAGAGTTAATCAAAAAGAAGCCTTCTGTTCTGATTAGAGTGAGATCTTATCACTTTCATCATTATAAGAAACATATACACAATTCAAGATGAACTTGCTACTGTTTCACCCCTTACAATAAAAGTATTTACAGAAAGGAAAAGGATTCATGAGATAATTTGTCAGAGCACAGATTTGCCCTGCATGGCCTTGACCAAGCTGTGATAATCACTGTGGACTCCTCTGCTATTAAAACTGGTACTAGACAAGAACTTGAAGTGCACCAACACATTCCAATGGCAAGCAAAAAAAAAAATGCAAATAACTCTCCTGCCCTTTTTTTCAATAATTTGACAGCAGGCAATAATTCAATTAACTCTTCTACCATCCTAAATACCACTGGTAAGAAAACATCTTTGTCAGGCTGGTAAAAAAAAAAAAAAAGAGGTTTCATGGAGTAAAAGCCACAGCTTTACCACAAGGGAAAGCTTCTGTGCTGAAACCAATGGATATTCTGTCCTTGATTTTAAGAGCCCCTGAAGATGTCTCCAGCCATCTTTGAACACAGAACAAAATGCTGGCTCTCAAAAAAGCAAGCAGAAATTTTTCATTTCCATCCAAAAAGTTGGATTTTTGGCTTTTGGAGTCATCTTAGAGAGAAGCACAAGGATGATTCTATGGTTCTACAGAATTTTGAAGATACTTCAAAGCAATATTTTAAAAATCAATCAATATCATGATCTAGGTGTTGGACATTGCAAGAACATTTTCAGATCTAGGAAAGCGAAATGGACAGCTGACCAGAAACAGTGGGGAATATTTGCTAAAACCTGAGGATATAGACCCCTATGAGTAGTGTTGATTACCTGAATTATAATTTCTTGCAATTTACTTATAATTACCTCCTCCACACAGAAAAAGACCTGAAATCAGTATTGAAGAAAGTCTTTGGTAAACAATTACTTTTTGGAGTTAAACTTCACAGATGAGTATGTTAAAAAAAACCAAACAAAAAGACTAACGGAAAATCCACAAACAAAGAAAAAATGCAGATTAAATCTTTTGGATTGATCTATTTTGTACTCCAAGTTCTGATTTAAGCGTTAATATTATCATAGTCTGGAAGTAAAATAACATCATTGAGACTTCAAAATGTTTGTCTTTACATACTCAAGGAGAGCTGCAGTGCATTAAATTCAGAAAAAACATAGAGCAATCTTAACTCTATCACTTCTGACTAGAGTGCAAAACTCAAATCAATTACTCATAAACATTTGTGATAAGATTAATTTAATTTTTTTTCTTAAACAAAGAGGATAAATTAAAAGAATCAGCTTATGCCTTCCTACTCTGTAGTGACAAGATTAAAAATTAAATTTATACATATTTCATTTCTACATAATAAAGCCTTTTGCAAAAAGAAAAAAATACCACGGTTCATCTAATTAAATCAAAGAAAATTGCCTGCAGCGATGCTAGAGTATTACAATTAGATGTCTGCCAAAACCAGCCGTTTGAATTCTTAAACACCATTCCAGTCTTAAATGCAAAACATGGGTTTCATCATTTTCTGTGATATCACGAAAATGAGGGGGTTTTTTCATCACTATTACGTCAGCCTGGAATGTCTTGCCAGACTCATTACATATTTTCTTCTGCCTCACAGAAATGTTGTGTGAAATAAATGCAGAATACTTTTGCTTCATTCGCTGTAAGTCTACACGTGAATTTTGGTAATAATGTTGTGGAAATGAAATAACATAGTTTAAAAAAATCTGCATTAAAAATTCAAGTTTTGTGTAATTAGTGTAATTTATGTACGCTTAAATAGTCTGGAACTAGATATGAAAAGAATAAAAACCCAAACACAACCCCTACAAGTAGTTGAAGATGATTATTTACAAGAACTGAGGCTATCCACATTTACTATTCTTGCACAGCCTGATTAGTAACTGTAATTTAGTATATATTTCAATACATCCAGACCCCAAAGGCCCACACCAAATGCTCAGCTCACACCCAAACTTCGTCTGTGATCTTGCACAAGTCCCAATATTTTTCTATGTTTGTAAAATGGGAGAATAATACTTCCTACCTGACAGGGGTGTTGTCAGGTTAAAATCCACAGAAGAGTATCAGACACTGAGATACTGGATGTAATAAGGGACAGAGAAAGAGACAGGCTGAAAACACTGAAGACTGGATAAATAAGTTGCTATGCTACAGTAAAAGGCAATTCATTTCAGCATCATTCAGTGAAAGCAGAGTTGAGTTACAAGCTACTGCTGACTGACAGATGCAAAGATGTACTCCAAAAACACTGAGCTAAGTTTCAGCAAAATTATTAACCTCCCATTTAAAAAAAAAAACCACTCACATTTGCAAAGCTTTGTGGAGTATAGACAGTAAAATAATGGAGATAATACTTGGCTGATTACTAAGTTTGCATGCTCTAGGACCTTCCTATGCAATCACATTTTACATGTAACTAGGAAAACTACAGCAATGTTCACCATGTCAGCTTCTGCTTCCCTTGTGTTTTCCAGGTTCTTATGCTCCATGAAGTATGTCTGTAATCTCTGGTGAGCTCTCCCAGGTCACATACAGGCCTACTCCCTCTAGATTCTTCCAGTTGACTCCACTGAGCCTCAACCTTTGCATGCTGAAGTAAAATTGTATCCAGCCCTCCAGGGAAAGTTCCCATTCACCATCTGATGATACCACTTCCACTGATCTGTGTTAGAGGAAAATGCTCATACTCCAGTTTCATGCTTGCCTGAACAAAAATTGGTGCCACGTACAGGCTCAGAATAATGAGAGCTTTGCAAACCATTTGGTATCAACACATATGTTTCTGAAGTATTTCTCTGGATATGAGACAGATGTTCTGTACTCTGTGCACTTACCTTCCACTATCCTCCCTACGATGAAAGATGTTTGAGGTGAAAAAAATCTAGAAAATACAAAAAAAAAACAAAGCCAAAAAGCCAACAAAAAACCAACCAACAAACAAAAATAGTACAATAATCTCTGGAGAAATTGATTTTTTTTTTTTTTTTCTGAACTAGATGCCAGAGGCAAGTGACCAGTACTCTGGTCAAGTGAGCAACTCCTCTTAAATGACTCAGTCAGACAGAATCCTCTTGCTTCATTTTGTCCCCTGCTGCTACTGTCTCACATGGGATTACATGCACTACAAACGCCTGGGGGATCTATACTCCAGTTTAAGAACAGACAGGATGTGCAGGCAGAATGCACAGCATTGGGCACATTAAAATAGCATGTTTAAATGAGACCTAGATGCCATCATGCCTAGCAAGTGATTAAAGATGTTGTCTCAGGCTGGACAATTAGATACTACTAATAAGTGATAATATTAAAGTTCCATTATTTGGCTTCTATTTTTTATATTTTTCGTTCATACTTTGTGTTCACGCATAACGCAACATGTGAATTCTTTGACTGCACTAGTGAGAATGTTAGGATTAATTAAAATTCATTATGAATAATTGGATAAATGTTGTCAAATAGCTGAAGACCAATCCTGGGCCTTAGCATGGGATACTAGTTGCAGAAAATGTTGATAGCACAAGGAAGAATGGGAGTTGTAGGATGCAGTCCACAATAAAAGTGGCCACCTGCATTTCAATTAGTAATCAATAGGACACTTTCAGAAATCCATTACTCTTGACATTGTCATGAAAGCTCATTATCTAATTCACCACCTAAAGCCACTGAGCCTCTACACAAGGTGTTTTCCCAGAGGGATTCATCCAGTAGGTTTGCTTGCAATACAGCCCACAGATCTGACTCTAACCAAAACGTGACTGGAAGGCAATAAAGCTTCCTATTGCAATCCCAAAGGACAAGTTTTTAAAAGTCAGGTTGAAGTCCTCTCTCTGATTTCCATCTGAGAGTCAATTCCTGATTGCAGCGTTTGTACATTTCTGTAGGGCCTCATGTTTCTCCATTCCCGTGGCAATGAACCTTTGCAGTACAAGCTTTCAGCAGTACACCAATATCCAGGTGGGTCAGCTGAATATGCTCAACTTTGACAAAAGGTCCATATCCCATTTGGTATGCTGTTTCATCACACTGTCCAATTCATCACCACTCATGACTGAAAATTTTAGCAGACGTTTCCAGCAAACAAGAAAAAACTGGTGAAATAAATCATCAATATTTGTTTACTTTGTTCCCTTTTTTTGCCATCCCCCAGCATTTGAAAATCCATTACTAAAAGAGAAGATGAAAAATAGCAAATTCCACTCAAGAAACACAGGAAAAAATTTACACAATACACTTGTAGAGAATTGTGTTGTCTTTTTCACCTACTTACTTTTTATGTTGCTCCAATTTTGAGAGAAGCTAACATAGAGTATTATTATTCACATCCTCATTATCATTTATGTAAAAAATGTGAAAGCAAGATTTTAGTGTTAGAACAAATATTTTGTAGCTGGCATTTTACTATCACATTATGCTTGTGAGAAAGTTTGTGAGATTGCAGATTTTGAACTATATTATATTTACCAAATTTTGTACTAACTACTGAAACTCAGTAGCTTTTTGAGTCCTTAGAGTAGCTTATAGGAGTTTCTAAAAATGGAAAGTGTCCATGAGTTACTTGATGACAATCATTGTATCTTTCTATTCAAGACCAGAGAACATTTTTTTCGCAAATGACATATTTAGAATACACAATGTCATTATGTCACTGAATTCTTCTATTACCTGTAGTGTGGACAAGGCTGGTCTAGGAATGGGTATTAAAAGAAAAGATCTGTTGCCAGAACTTTTGACACAGGTACAGAAACTTCTCTCTTCAGGGCTTCTAATGCCTGCTTTATAGAATAAAAACTCAGATATACACTAGTAACCTGTTAGGTCACTAACAAGAATTTTCTAAACAAAATGGTGACACATAACTAAAAATTATTTCCAGTGCTTGTAAATGAGCTGCATTTCCTTTACCATCTGGATTACTCTTAAGAGGGTGCCTATTCATGCGGGAGCTACCTATGCTCACAGAAGAGCACTTTATGGAGCAAGTAAATCTTTTCTGATCAATCTTTGTCTTTCACAGGGTTGCCAGTCGAATTGCCAAAAATTTGTTGTATGCATTTCTTCAAGGAAAAGTGTATTTCTCTGCCTTTCCCAGCTTTGTGTGCATAGCTGGAGAACCCTACCATCAATTGTAGAGTACAGTTCCCAGTGGAAAGTCTCTCTTTACCATTCTGGCAGAAGGTTGTGCGCTGGTCTTGGCTGGGGTAGAGGTAATCTCTGCAGTTGCCAGCTTCAGTTAAACCGCAACAGGTTGTTCAAGAGCAATACCAGACACGAACAAGACACACGCTGCAACTTACAAAGGCAGAGCATTTGGGGGCAAGTATAATACTTGGAGAGACTGAACAATAACAAAAGTAAAAGTGAACCATGTTGTTATATAATAAAGCTTAGCCCTTTTCATGAGTTAAGGATTACTACTTACACATTAAAAATAGAGAAGACCACAGAGACCACTAAAGCTGGGATTAGAATGTGTAAAGCCCTGAATCCCAGATCTTGCCTTCAACCACTAAACCACATCTTCTATAGTTAGGCCTTTCTTTGAGTCATGGAACTGCTTATTACTCAACATTCTGCAAGTACTTAAGCACCCTGCTGAATCAAGACCACCTCCTGGAGACTACAGACTGCAGTTCTTAGGCATTTAGCCTCTGTAATCACACAACTGGAAACTACAGCAAAGCACACCCTTTTTCTGCCCTGGAAAAATAAAGTCATGAGTTCCTCCAGAGTTCCTTGCTCTGTTTTGTCGTGCATCACTCCAGTCTTAAGCCCTAATAACTCCACTGGACTCATAATGATTGCACCAAAGTGGTCACAATGTAACAGAGTCGGGCCCAAAGTCTCCAGCCAAATAGATCTGCAGTCTCGATGAGAATATCATACTTTCTTATCTTAATCAGCTGTGTTTGCTACTGCTGTCTTCACCCTGCTGCTAACAGAGATCTGTATTGGTACATTTCAGAGGCACAGAATCTTACCGAGAATGTGGCCATGCAGTTCTTTTTCATTTGACTATATTTGATTTGAAAGAAATAATATATTAACCTGCCTTAAATAATTATCCACAAGCTGGAATCTGGTCCTGAGACTTTGATATATGAGTTTTGAGTCATGCTTAGCTGGCTATAATTTTTCATCTGGAGGATGTCTTCACTATGCAAGCTTGATGAACAGGTTATTTTATGTTAGATCCTCAATGAATACCCATCACTGGCTTTAAAGCAAAAAAATGAAGAAAATGTATTGGCTCATGTAGACTCTGTCTTTCACACTTCCATTTACTCAAGAGCCATTCAAAGTTCTTTTAGTGTCTTCGCAGGCAAATGCATGCATAGGGGCACGATGAAGGGTGTTTGGTAACCACACGTGTGATGAGTTTTGTGAGATCCAGTCACCTGCAAGTCCACCTGCATGTTCAGTTTGCTAGCCTTCTGATCTCTTGAGTACTGTCCACGGGATATATCACACTAAGAAGGCCAGTTTTGAAAGGACAGTTTTGGACTCTTCTGTCTCTTGCTGGTGCAATGGTAAGCAAGATTAAATCCGATGGTTTTCTAGGGCATCTTATTTTGTGTGAGAGACAGATTTAATCTAATATGAATGACTGCAGAGACAGTATTTTGCCATACAAGCATTTAACTTGTTCAGCATATTATCCCAGTATGCAGGATCAAAATGTGGTTGCCAGGTAGCTCATTCTTGCATCATAGATAGAATTACAGTGAAGCCTGTAAGAAAAAAGGTCATAGAAAACTTTCATATATTAAAGATCTTCCAGTAAATTATCCTCTTAGTTGCCCTCTAAGATGCTGTTCTGCAATCTCCCGATTAACCTATTGCAGCTGAAATTTACAGGTAAGCTCAAAATACATACTTCTGAGGACTTGTATAGAAGACCACAAAATGTTTGATGAAGGGGTGAAAAGCTTGGAAAGGGATCAGTGTAGATGAATAGCAATCACTCTAGTATATTCTGGTTTTTTTCCTAGATTTGAGGAAGTCTTTCTCTGCTCAGCATCTTTGGTTCAAGTTGTTAAGGGAAAGGTAAGCAGCAGACCCCTGAGATGAGCAGATGGATGGAAGAGATTTAGTTGCTTCAGGTCAGCTGCAGATACACAGTTCTCTGATGTGTGGGACCTTGTCCACTGGCCCTCATCTACCTCCCATTCCCTAAATCTAGTCTGGCTCTCAGTTACTTTTGATAACATAACCATTACGATTCGCTCCATACTTTGCCATGCAAACTCCTCAGAGAAGGAAATGAGAGGAAAAAAAGGGAAATGCTTCCATCAAGTCTACCTCTTTGCCGACAACATCTCTGCCTGAAGCTGCCCGTGCAGCCACCATGGCAAGGAGGTGACTGACTGTACATTACTATGGCATTGCTCTTAAACCAGGAACTCCCAGTCCCTATCCCTGCCCTGAGGCAGTATCAGGGTTGTTTTGCACTTATCCCTGTCCATATAGGGCAAATAGAATCAGAGATAAACACAATAAAAGTCTAAAAGTCTGGATGAGCTACTGGCCTGTTCTCTGCTGAACTCTGAGTTCACAGAAGATCTGCTGGTGCTTCTAAAGGGCAACAGTCTTGTGCACCCTTGGGCCTGGTAAGTTCTCTCAAGTATCAAAGAAGAAAATCAGGTCCAGGAAGAGGACATCAGAATTTGTCATCTGCCTCACAAAATAAAATGAGGCAGCAGCTGAACTCTTGTAAGATTCTAAACAGGGTGTCATCCTTTTCTAAACACACAATAAATACATGGCACCAACCCCACCCACGCAGGCAGACACGCTTGATCCGTGAGCAGTTTTTAAAATTTGGGTGGTAGAAACGTTTGTCACACCCACAAGCTATATCTGAAAGAGGGGAATGGGAGAAAAGCCATCCATTTTGGCTTCATGCAAAATTATCAGCTTCTTGGATTTGTGCCAGCTCAGTCGGTTTATAATAATAACTGGCTCTGGGCCAAGGCTTTTTGAGAGAGAGAGAGAGCGAGCACACTGCTTTCTCTTTCCTCAAAAATATTTGTTAATAATCTCTATATTACTCATAATCTGTGTAGCTAAATTAAATAAAAATGTCTATTTTAACTCCTGAAAACTGGAGGAGAGATTAAATTATTGGGAGCCTGGAGTCAGTCTGGATTTCAAACACAAGACATCCCTGGAACTGTTTGTATCTGGCATTCTGGTTAAGGACCCTGCTACCTCAAGACCTGAACACAAACACTCACTGATTGTGAATGGCATAAAAACAAGGAAAAGGATGGTAACCGACAATGAAAGCCTACTGTTATATTGAGCCATATCTTGAACCTTGACCTGCTATTTCTGAAGATATGCCACAGTCTCTACATGGCATGGTAAACTCTGACAGGACTGACTTTATCTGAAAGGCAGAGCTGTGATAATGCCTGATGCGATATCTTCCTAATTTTAGGATGAATCCAGTCAAACAACATTTTAAATGGTAAGGACTGAAGGAGAAGCAAAAACTCCTCTAATTCAAAGGAGAATGTAAGAACTGACAGATATCACTTACTTAAACCCCTTTTTTTTTGGTCTCTTTTTTGGTTTTATTATTAGTATTATTAAAACTCCTAGAGATGACCCTCTGTAATTGCATAAAAAGCCCCTCATTCATCTGAGATTCAACCACAAACAACAGTAAGCACAAAAAAAGCAGAAAGCATGTTTCGTGCCTTTTGAAGACAAGACACAGCAAAAAGGAAAAGAACATATAATGAAGAGGATTCCCTTAAGCTACAGGAAGAACTCCCAATGTTAATGCAATGGTAAATAAGCTGGCTCAATATTTATATTAATGTCTTACAATTTGTTCCTTTTTCAGCTTAGCTAATACTTTGTCTTTCTCCCGAAGTGCAAACAATGATCCTAAAAATTGTTCATGTACAAAAGTTCCTCTCCTGGGTTGTTATAGTTACCCATGGTTACAATCTGCATTAGATATTAAAGCACACTGCCCTGTGCTGACCTGCAATAAACATATGAAGAAGTGTGTAAGACATACAGCAAGAAGTGGTTGAAGTTCAGTTCATGCTGGACATGGACCCAAATCTCTGGATGTTTAACCTTACCAACATTGACCTTCCTTAAGCTTTTCTGTAGCCAAAAGCTGCCTAACTGGGCTGCAAACCCTTCAAGAACAATTTTTATTTTCAAATTCCCAGGACCACTTATTTTCTTTCCTTTCTTTTATGATATTTTTAGTCCTTCTACTTTGGGGGCTGTCACTAACAGGATGATGATATCACAGGAGGCATTCAGCACTTCACAAGATTAGGTCTCTGGTCCTTGCCAAAAATTATAAGGAGTTGAAGACTCAGAAAAAGAAAATAAAACTTCCTTCCCTGAAACTGGTCAGATACGAAACAAGCTGAGGTACAGACGCCATAACACCTTCTTTTATTGTCATTTCATTCTCTTTATTTATCACTTAAATATTCTGGATCCTATCAGACAAATGTCAAGATCAGTGGAATGGAAACTATTTCCTTTGTTATTGGTATAGGGCCTTGCAGACTCAAATTCTTGGTTAGCCTGTACAAACCAGTGCACTATAATAACAACTACCAGCAATAAAAATAACTTAGAAGCATGAATTGTTTTCACTTTCAGAAAAGTTCATGTTCCATTATTGACCAACTTTATACAAGGCTCTTATTTTAACTAGAGAAAATTAATTCATTTCCAGTGGAGAAATCGAACAAGAGTGTTTGTATTCTCCATATGTAAGAACCAAGAATCATTATGATAATCTTTCAAGTTATGACTTGACAAATTTCATTCTGTGTAGTTTCTCTAGAAGTCTCATTATTTTAAGCTTTTCTGTTAAAATTTCAGCTGAAATTTAGCCTGAACCACAGAGGATGTACACTAAGAACTTTCATGCCCTGATGAAACGGCATGCTTTGCTCTGGTGGAAAACTCTCTAGTGGAACCCTCTCTGGTTTACAGGCTGCAGAAGAGTTTGACTCTTTGTGCAAAAGTTGGAGGGTTTATAGGTGCAAATACAAGAACACTTTAGAGACTGGACTGTTGCTTTATAATGCAGTTGATTAGGGGTGGCAGAGAGCAAATTTCTTGTATTCTGAGGTAAAGGTACACCCAAGGTGGAAAGGCAGAGCCTGTGTGTCAGGCCCTACAAGGCACGAAGTGCAAAGGGTGCCCTGCAGCAGTGTGCTGGCTTGGCAAAAGGCTTGTGCAGGGAGCTCCAGAAAACCTGAGGTACTCCTTGGGATGCTTCTGGGGGACACTGACCTTGCCCAGGCCCCCTGGCACAGCTCCCACTGTGGCAAAAGTTAAGAGAAACACTTCTGAGAGGGAAGTGAGTGCACAGGGCTCTCCATGCAGAAACTGAGATTCCAGTGGTGGCTTGTGCTCATTATATAGTGCGAGATCACAAATAGAAGTTTTCACACTTGCCCATCTGCCACCAACCGACTCTAAAGAGCTGGTGAATCATACACTTAAAAGAGGGCGAATTTTTCCCTGCTGCCATTGGAATGTGTTTTGAAATTAAATATGCACAGTACAAAAGCTGAATAACAAGGTTGGGCTGATCACACCAGACACTGTGTATAATGCTACAGACATGAGGGTCAGGGGTCTAGGCCAAGACCATGGCCCTTAGTCACGGCATCAATGAAAGCTGATTCTTCCTTCCCCTTGGTGTCCCTTTCCATGTCTGAAGAGACTATTGAAAGAAAGATTTCTTTGAGAGGAGCCAGGGGAAAGAAAGAGGGGGGAGGGGGGAGAGAAGTTTAACTAACATAAATATGGCGAAAAAATATTATTTTTGTGCTTGCATATGGTACTTTTTTAATCTATCTATCTGCATACATTTTCCATTTGCTATTTGTAATTACGGTTTTGGCTTTGCAATGTATTCATCAGTGACACTGTGATCCTTTTGTTCTGCTGCATATTAAAATGGTTCAGAAGATAGATTCAAAAGGTCTCAGGTTCCCAAGAAGGAACATAATAGGGGTAATGCATGGCAAGAACAGTTTCTGCTTTCTGCAAAACAGGAATAAATAAGGGAGCTATTGCATTACACTTTGTATACAGTACTGTACTCATTGTCAAAGTGTTAGACAGATTCTTATCCATTGCAAATCCTAGTTCTTATCCTGATTTACTTGAAATAATTTTTAATTTTCTCTGTGCTTACAATGGAAACCAGGCAGGATTTATAGAAACATTATAAGCACATTATTTTTTGAAGAGCAATGTTAATATGATCATTTTGGTCATTCAAGAAAAAAAGAGAAAAAGGACCAAAGAATGTTTTTGTTTTTCATTCCCACTTTAAAAGCAAATTTTCTTTGGGTGTGACTAATCTACATGAAGTATAACTGTATCCATTACCCATTGTAGGTTTGTGCAGTATGTGACAGCTGTTTGACCCCATCACTAAAGTCCCCCTTGCCACGGAAAAGAGACAGGAGTATGTGAAGATAAAACACCCTTTATTCAGACAACTAGACAGAAACAGACTCCTTGGCTCTGTGGCTGCCAGAGAGGCTGTGTACCTTATGCATCTGTATGCCATCACAAAAACCTTTCCAACACATGACCTGCAGAGCCCAACTGTGGATGGAACTGAGCACGCTAGAGATGTCAGACCTCAGCTGCCTCAGGACTCGGCTTTGCCTCAGACAGGCTGCCTGCCTCCCTGGAAACCAGTGTCCAGGCTTAAGGTTAGATACAACCACCTGGCAAATCAGAAGGCAGCTCTGAACACAGCTGAATGAATACTTTTGAATGTTTGTGGTTCAGTGACATCACTGAGTCACAAAACTCTTACCCATGGCTACAACTTCCTTGAATGCTTTGCTGTTATTAACCTACGTAAGGCATTTATTTCCTTGATCTGTCCCATGACTTCTTCCGAAGAATTCCACATTAGAAATAATTTCCCATGCTGCTACACTGGTAGGTTTTGAGTAGATACATGTGTTCAAGTGTTGTGCAATCTTTGCTGTAAACCACAGCTAAAGCCGTTCCAAGAACAGATAGGTGAGAACGAGAGGTACAATAAAGACCTTCTAATGCCTATAAAGGGTGTTCCTCTCAAATGAGGCATTTCAAAACTTTCCTAGATGGGAATAATCATCTTGGAAAAGTATTGCCATAGGTACAAGAGATGGAAACTTTTGTTTCCTCTGATCCTCTATTACTATGTCAATCTTTCCCATCATGGAGAGCAAGATGGCCCACAGTCATTTGAGATGAGTATTTGGGGATCTCTAGAAGGCCTTTGCAGGGAAGTCAGAGAATTAAAAAACTGAGGGGCAAAATTGATGCCTATTTAACAATTTAACTGTTGAGGCATATATGATAACAATCAACTGCAGCAAAGGGGAATTTATATGATTCAGTGGAACAGAGAAAGAGATGGAAGTGGTTCTCTCACTGTCAGTTTTAAAGACTGCAGAGTAATGAAAGGGAAAAGTAACTCAGAAATGCAACAATGCAACAGGCAGAACATACAGCAGCAATACTGTTTGACCTTGCAATTTGAATCTGGTCATCTGGTCATCCACACGTTCCAGTGTGTATGGAATTTGGAAATCTTAAGCACTAGAAAAATGGAAAATATTCATAGATTCATGAATGTTGCCTAGAGAAACTGTTGTGAAGGTTTTCTCATTACTGATACTTGAAGAGGTTAGTGATAGAAATTACTGTGGGATGAGTAATAAGTAAAAATATCCACTCAGACTGATTCAAACCAATATGAATTATGCCTGAGTCAATAATGAGTGTAGGATAGGCATACTGGACTTGATTTTCCTCTGGCTTACAACATTGAAAATTAAAATTAATTCAAGAGACTGCATATCACTATTAAATGTGGGAACACCTACTTCCAGTTTGTAAGATCTGTACTGAAGGAAAAGCTCTGTTTTTGTAGTTGAGTTCAAAAAATTGGGTTGAAATCCCAAAATTTATCTCAAGCCAGTAATTTCTGTGCTCTGTCACAATCCTTTTAATTTATATTCAAAAGTTGTTGAGATCAAAAGCACTCAAAATAAGGACTTTTCTTGCTTAAAATCTTCTAAGACTACCCAACAAATCTGCACCAGGAGGTACAAATGTGGAATATGCATGTTATAGTGGGACTGAATCCAGGGTCTTGAGGAAGACAGCAGAATGAGCATGAGTGCTCAGTAAGTGTATCACCTGGTTCAGTGCTTCTTGAATGAAATATATATAAGACTTTGGCTTCTTATCATCTTTTGGACCTATCAACCTTTTATTTACTTTCGCTTTAGTTATTTCACTGCAAATAAAGAGATCTTTGTTTCCCCATAATCTCTGACACTACATGGTACTGTGACAGAAAGGATCATAAAGGGACAAGCTAGAATGGCACATTACCAGCCACTGCTGGCACAGGTTAAAAAGAAGGAAGATTGAAACTTTTTTTTGTTTGTATTAAAAAAAACAAATCCTCAAAAACTCTTACATTATGGCTTTTAAAGGCATTTTTAAAGGTATTTTGTTGTTTCTTTTTTTTTTTTTAATTTTCCTCATTTATTTGAATACATGCTGTTTATTACAGAAAAGCAATTCCTTTTCATGTACCTTTAAAGTATTTTTCCCCCCTGTACATTTTCTCTTTAAGTTTTGTAAAATAATTACAAATTTTAAAGTGCATGGCTTGTCTGGCTTTTTAAGTTGAAAAACAATTAAACCTTGATGTGTTTTTTGATGAACTCCCATGATAAGGTTGCTTACCACCCAAATCCCTCTCTTCCTTGCTATAAAGTTTTAAACAAATATCTTCCTGCCCATTCTAGTCATCAGTCCCAGGGAGAAACTCAGCAACAGTGTCAAATTCTGTGCAGGAAAAGAAAAGGACAAGAAGGGCTAAAGGATGGTGTGCTATGCCTGGGTCACCCTTCTATTCCTTCCTAAGCTTCACTCTTCCTGTGTGACCTTTGACCTTATCCCACTTCTTGTTACTCTGTAAAATAGAGGTAGAAATACTTGAAATTGCACAGAGAGAGATAAACATCAAAGTCTGGGAGGTGCTCAAACACTACAGAGATAGACACAAGATAAGTACTGTACATAGAAAAAACTCCATTATGTGACTGAAGAGACCAAACAACAGGGCTTTAATCTTTAGATTTACAGTTTAAATGAGGCCTTGTCACATCCCATTGTGTAGTTTCCATGAATGTTTATTTCAATGCCCTGTTGCAGTGACCATCTGGAATCATTGTACAGTAGTTCTCCAGGTACTAATTAGTTTCCTAAATCCTCAGAAGAAGGGCCCAAGCCTTACCCAAATCTGATCAACATAAGACCTGAAGGGTCAGGTCAGTTTAGCTGATGCCAAGCTCAGCCAGGAGCTGATTTGGTATCAAATTGTCGTGGCTTAAAAAGTTACTGGGCATTAGCTAGGCTCTGGGGCTTCTGTTCATATATGCACTTTATTCATGGAAAATGCAAGGTGATATGACCTAACTTAGCTGACTTTCAGTGCAGGCTGAGGGCATGGATGCATTGTTAAGTCTTAAGTATTTCACATGGAAAGATCCCAATAATTAAACAGATATAATTTTGTGTGTACAAAAGCTTTTTAATTCCACCCCAACACAGCTGCTAAGGAAGAGTTAGCATCTCTCACTCTTTTCTGCTGATGAAAAATAGGCTTATATGTTCATTCTCCTCTTCTCTGACTCACTCTCATCTCCAGAAGCTCAAAATGATAGGGAAGGATCAGGCTCTTTAAGCCATTAGGTCACTGGTCCTTCATGTTAAGCTGGGATCATGTTAAACTGGGATCAAGCCTCTAGTTTCCTCAAAGCCTTTTTGTAGGTTCTAGGATCTCTGTCTCAGGACAGAAACTCTGCTGCTGTGAACAGCCTCCCAGCTGTGAAGACTGTGGTGCCATAGGAAAGTCACAGTAGAAAGAAGGGATGGTAGAAGGTGAATGTTTGCTGCAGTACCATTCTTGCTTCAAACACAGCCCTGTTTAATGAGGAATTCAGAGGGGTTTCATGAAGTCAAAGGGCAATAAAGCCCAATAATTAATTCACATATAGACACTGAAATGCATCTACGGTATAATAAAATAGCCAATGTAAACATCATTTGAGCTAAAATTGCTGATCAAAGCTGCATTCTCCTGAACTGAAAATGAAAAAAAAAATAAAGCAGTGTGACTTTAAAATGACAAAGACATCCGCACATTGCTGCTCCGATGAAACGCTTTAGAACAAATCTGATTGGAGGCTGGTCAGTTTGTGCCTGGTGCCTAATCGAGAGCTTATATTTACCACAGTCCCTAGGGCACTGCTTTATCTTCAAAGCTTGAGCCAAGAAAATTCGCTTGTTCAAGTTGTCTGCAGGCTGTTTTTCTTTCTTTCTCCCTTTCTTATTTTTTTTTCCTCTTCCCTCCCCTCTCTCTCCCTCTCCAGATCTCCATCCTGGCTCAGTTAACAAACCTATTAATCCCTAGTCAAGTGCATGCATGCAAAACTCTGATGAAAGAAAACAAATGTGGCAGAAAAGAAAAAACTGTAGAGATCAACACCAGCACTACTATTTTCCTTCTGGTTTTATCTCTGATTTAAGCAAAATTTTATGCATGTATGTATTTTCCAGAAATGTGGCAAGATGTAGATTTGATACGTCAACTTCACTGTGAACTTGGGCCAATAGCTATCTCATATCAGTGGCCCCTACTTTGTTCAAGAGATGACATTGAATGATAGGGCTGTTTCAGGAGCAAATTTTCAAGATTCCAGTGGTGTGCTATTAACATAAATTCTGTTGTGAGTCAATAGGTTTTGGACACTTTTTGAAAGATTTTTTTTTTTTTAACTGGCTGTCAGTCTTTCAGTAATGTATTAGGGAAGGAAACAGATACCAGAAATACTGTTTAGAAAAGTACCTCTGCAGCTTCAGCTATAAATTAACCAATTAAATATGTAAGATCTATGGTTAGACACCTACAGACTCAATTGAATAAACAACAGTCACATAGGTCAATTAAACCTACACAACAGTAGTACTCATAACAGCATGTGAGACTGAAGATACCCATCGGTATATCCTATTACTTGAATGTGCTAGTGTTTTTAAAATTTTACTCCCTGCATGTTTATGGCTATTTATCCCTTCCCTTCCTCCCACTCACCCGCCAACTATTTAATTCCTCTGGAATGTGACTTAGCATGGAATACTGAATCCCTTCATTTCATGGCATGCACAGTGTTTACCTGTAGCTCATGTGCTACTGTATCTTAATGGGATCTTGAAGGAGGGTTCAAGGTTATTTAATTTCCATGTTTAATTCATTCTTGAAGAGCTTTAAATAGAGACTGACAGCATGCTAATATTTGATAATCACTACCATCAGCCAAGGGGAGAATCAATGATCACCTAATACTTCTGTTGGTTTTAGAAATGGATCCTGTGACTGAAAAGTCAAAGTCATTAATCAGCCCCTAGAATGATCCACATGAGACAAACTACATTCTCTCAGCACATAAAGCATGTTGTCTCCTGTTCATACAGGATCATACAGATCTTTCAATCTACATTTTATACAGATTTGGCTAGCTCTATGATCTCCAATCAATTTTCTGGCTTACAAGGATGTTTTAAACACTTCCAGCCCCTTTTCAGGTTTCACCATTTTCATCTGCAGTAGAAAATGCTGCTGGATGAAGCTGTAGCTAGAAGTTGGCATGTTCTGAGCAGAGAGGAAATCTCTGTCTATGTGATGCAAAGAACAGCCATTTGCTAGGAAAAATCTTGTTCAGGATTGGCTGTTAATGAGAATCAGCTTGCTAGGTATACTGTTTATATAATTTTATATTGTTCATATTACTTTTTGTACTGTTTACATTAGTTAAGAGTATGTGTAAACAACAAATAATGGAACTATTATTTGTTCTATTATACTATCAGTCTCAGTTGTGCCTACTTTTTTTTCATACTTGAACTGCATAATTTCAGACCCAAATCCCAGTTTCTGTCCTAAAGTGATAGTAACTGAATAAAGCATTGGATATCCAGACAGTTCAACAAAGTACAGAGGAATATATGTCAAAACATACCTGTGATGGACAGCATTGTTAGTACCATTGAACAAAGAGACACAAGTGATCATTAATAGAACAATATTGCAGTTTTACATTAATCTGGGGTCTGGAATTATGCCATCTTTTTATATCTGATCAATTACTTTCTCAGAGCTATTTCCTTTCTATCACTTCAGCCAGCAGCCTATGTTTCTGGTACTTAAGGTCTTGAGATTACTCTCAAGTGACAAATGATGATGTATGTACACACAGCTCAGTACTTGTCCCGTGGACTTTAACTCACTGGGAAATGCTGTGGCCCTTGGAAATCAGACTCTGTGTTTTTGGTTTTGGTGTTAGAGAAGAAAGGCATCCTGCTTTAATATGAGACTTTAACATTTGGTTTGGAAGTATTTTATGACTTTCACCAGCCCAGAGAAAACAAGTTTCTTGACATGTACCTTGTGCTTTAATCACAGGAATATCCTTTATTAGAGGCAAATTCTGACATTGAGTCAAACAGATCACTTGTGGAATAAGGTAGTCCTCAGTGAGAGTGATGGTGGCAACATTTGGTCCTTGATAAATGAAAGATAATGCTGAGTACCTCCCTAAGAATTTGATGAGAATGCACAGTAACTCCCTTATTTAAATTCTAAAGGTTTCCTGACTTAATGAACGTAAAAGATTTCTAAATATGCTCTATTATCATTTTTTCCTGAAAAAACCCATAGGAAGCTATTCATTTTTATTCTTATTTGAATCAAAAAAGTTTTCACATTTCTAGTATTAATTGGTTGAGATTTGCAAAATTGCAGAATTACTGGAGTGGCATTGAAAATCTTACCTTCTTTTCACTCACATGGCACTCACTATTATTGCAGTCTTTCCTTTTCTTATCTATAAGTTCCTTTTCTTATCTATAGGTTTGAATTGTGTTGCCTTCTGTGTTATAACACCACCTCTGTCTAAAGGAGATGACTGCTGTTCACTTCTCAGCTTTAATGCTTTTTGTGTTTATTTGTTTCCCAAAACTCTTTTGCCATATTTCCTTTTACCACTGGAACAAACTTGTGCCAATAGGCCTGATTCTTTTGTCAATATACTGGATTTACTAAATCACTGTGCATCCCAAATATTGCTAACAGGTTATGTAATTTCTACAAGGTGCAGTGGAATGTCAGTTGTTTTCTGTGGTTTTAATCACAGCATACTGGTTCAGTGTGAAAATAGGGTAAATATTTTTAAGAAATGTCAGTAAGCCCATTTCTCATTGATAAATTTCAAAATTCAACATGCTTCAACTTGCTCAGATCTATGGTTAATAATATGTGTTGCTTCTGCTGAAGCATTCATTGCAGATAATCCAGAAGCTCATAACTCTCCAGCTGCAAGCTGAAAATTTATCTAGTGTATGGACTGTATGTCAATGAGCATTCTGTAAAATCTAGTGGTCAACCTTAGCAATTGCATAAGTTCTGCATGGCTCCTCTGGCTATGAGTATTTTCTTACAAGCAGTAGAAGTTCTCAAGATCACACAAAAAAGTAGATCAGAGTAGATACTGAAGTGATCCTTCATGCACTGGGAAGAAATGCTTCCTCTGGAGTGGAAAGAAGGCATAAGGGGCCAAAATTGTAACGAAGACATGAAGTTATAACAGGAATAAATTTAGCTCCATGAGTTTAGATGAGCAGCCTGGACAAAATGGTACGTGACAGCTCTTCAGAGACAGGTTTTCCTCTGAGTCTGTACTGCCACTTTAGCACTACATGTTTTTCTTAGCCCTAATCATATGCAGTGCAAGAAAAGAAAAGAAACTCAGCTGCTTCTGAGTGCTGAAAAAGACACTTTAGAGTTTCAGATGAATGGGTAAATGGATAGATGGACAGAAAGTAGAATTCCACCAAATAAACTCCTCACAATATGGGGTTGCCAATTTTCTGGTTATTTTTCTCAATGGGTTAAAGAGAAGTAGATGGTTTTAATACCTGGTGAAAGTCAGACTCCATATCATGGTGTTCTGATACTGACCACATCTCTTACACAGGACAGTTGAGTTTCTTCATCTTATGAAAAAGAAGGCAATAAAGAAAAGTTTGTCTTTTATCCATTCAGTCAAGACTCCAAAATAAAGTGAATGACAGACCACCTCTGTTAACCAATATATTGTGCTTTTGTCATTCTACAAATGTTTGTTGAAGGGTTAGGGAAATAGTGTAGACTGGAGAAAATAAAAACTATTTTCAAATATAGAAACATTGTTTAAACCAATTGCCTTTGAATGAACTAATTAGTTTATTAGAATTCTGCATTGACACTAAAATAAAATTTTAAAATCTTCTAAAAATGTATTTTAAAACATTCTGTAATCACTCAACTAACAGAGCCCCAGTCATTGAATTTAAGAAATTGTAACAATGAGTATGTCATCAGAGGTTTCCTTTGTGCAATCAACTTTCCACTAACACTTCTTCAAGGCATGTAAATTTTAAGCAGCAAAAGCTCTACCTTTGGATATTCTTTCAATAATCAAAAGCCAGAAGTACGGTAAAATTATGCCGATTTTTCTAATGTGCCTTTTGTGTTTTCATCTGCAAGTGTGTGCAGTGAACTTTAGTTCACTGTAGAAGTTTAGATAATTCTCCTCTAAATGTTGGAAACTGGTGCAAATGAAGGGGTAGAGAACTGCTTTGATTTACCCTTCCAACATATTTTTGGTCGCAAAAATATTGCTATATTTTTAATATATACAAATTGCATGAACATGGACCACATGCCTGAATCCTTTGAAAAATTCCTTCTTAATCTGCTAGACAACCTTGGCCATGTATTTGGATAAAGCAGCAAAATTACTGGATGAAGAGAAAGTGGCACATGTAACGTATTTGAATTTTAGAAAAATATTTGATAAGAGTGTCTGACAAAACCTTACTTGAAAACTTAATTTAAGTTATCTTAGAGGAGAATGGTGTTATGTGGATTGAAAACAAACATTAATGGATAAATAGGTAAACAATACTGCAATGAAAGGGTAATGAGAAACCACAGTGTAATGACTGAAGAGGGGTGCCTACTAGGGCACCAGAGGGAACAGTCTTTGGTCCACCATAACATCTTCATTAACAAACTCAAATACAGAGTAAGCAACTTACTGACAAAGTTAGTGGATGGTGCTAAATGTGCAGGAGATGTAAAGGAGATGAATCAAGACTTAGATTTAATTATAACAGCATGAATAACGAGTAGTTAAAAGAAATTTCCAGTCATTTCAATGTACAGCACAACAGATGGATACAAGAAATACAGCTGAGAAATAATCTGAGGGATATAAAGTCTTCTGAGGAATGCTCCAGAAGGAAGATCTAGAAGTAGCAGTTGCCAATTAAAACTTAATATGAGCTCTACATATAATATAGAAGCAAACAAGGACCACACCAAATGTGGACCAAAGGCACAAAAAATAATTTCACAGAATATCATGTAATGAAGTTATAGTCTTTTCTTACATAGCTGTGGTCTTCCACATTAATGGAATTATTGGTTTTGGTCCTGGAAAATTGAAAAGAAAGTATATCATCTGAAGCAACAAATAAATAATCAGAAGGGAGCTACATAGGAAAATAATGGGAAGAGCTAAGCATGGTTGATATTTAAGAATATGCATATGTAAATCACAATCTTTCACAGAGTCGATAACTTAAAATACTTTTTAAAAAGAAAATAAAATTGAAACCTACAGTTGAAGACTGTGTAGTGTCCTTTCAGGACAGACTGAAAGAAGGATGCCAGCTGAAGAAAGGACAATATTTTTTATTTATATTAAGACGTGGAGAATTGTTGTTGTAGAGAAATAATGGAGTAAACATGCATGAGTGGTTTCGACACTCAAGTCTCCTTTGAGGTGGCACATGTCCCCACCCCTGATACATTTGGCCTAAACAACCAGTAGGGTTGAAACCTCCACATATGGTAAGCTAAGTTGGTTTAGAACATATGCATGCAGGGGCCCTGTTTTCTCTAAGGATTTGCTCAGTCATAGAAACACTGCGATGGAAAAACAGAAAGGAAGGTCAGTAGCATCTGGAAACTGGCTATCCTATAGATCATGCAGCTCAAATGCCCCGAGTTGGGTTTGAAATATGATTTATGTTTCCCTGTGCCAGCTTTGATGAATTTGGTGCCACATTACATTGCAAAGGGTGTCTGGGAAATTCTCTGACTATCATGTGAGGTGTCAACATGTATGTAGAGGTGTTATGTAAAGTCTAGTACGACTATGGTAATCAGACGTATCAAGTGACAAGCTGCTCACAAAGTCTTGGAACCCGAGAGCTTTGCACATGGGGATGCACCTGGATTAAGAAGCAGACAGTCTCTGCACAAGGTCAGAGGAAATAGGAACTGAGCCTCTTGAGAAGGTGCTGCCCCAACTTACAGGCTGTTCAGGGACCATGGGCCAGGGCTTCTTGCAGAACCAGCTGTGGTGCATTGCCTGAGGCAATGAGCCGCGGGCAGTTCGACCAAACTGGTGTGGCAAGTGTTTTGAGAGGCATGGTGCACCAGAAAGCCAAAATGACTCTTCACACGTAGGAGAAGCTGGAAGACATAAAAAGCAAAAGTAGGATGCAGTGCCACTTGCCTGACAACAGCTTTTCTTGGGAGGGAATTGTACATTTCTTTCCATATTTCAGTAGGAAGGGCCACGTGTCTGTGCCTACTACGCATTGGGCACTCCTGCTGCATCTCTGGAACTTTAAGGCCAAAGGGAGATTAGTGTTATGATAAATTTCATCAAAAGTGATTTCTTTACTCTGAGAAAAAAGTTCAGTTTTGTACCAATCACCATATGGCATTAGCCTTGTTAGTACAACTTGGTAGAGGTCACCTTAGAGACAGAATGGCATTTCTTTTCTGCCTCTGCCTGTGATCTCTTTTGAAGTCATATTTGTTCCTTGTTCTGATGCATAGGGGTTCCAGACCACAGCATATGAACATATCTTATACCATCCCAGAAGTATAAGGGTTTACCAGAAAATCAACATTAAAAGCATCCAGAAATTGTGCAAGTACTGCATGAGCAATACATGATTTTTGTACAGTTCTTCTTTCCTTCCTAAGGGTTGTAGAGCATTTTAGTCCCTCATCTGACACTGAAATGCAGCCACCTCTGGGGTGGAAGCCAGCAGCCATTCAGCATCAGGGACAGTGCCATATTTAAGCAAGATAAATGCACAGAAGAAAGACCATCTGTTAGCATGCCAGTCAATTTGTAGATACAAGTAGATCCACAGCAAGTTGTGACAAATCCATGTGCCAGAGCCTCCTCCAATATTTCTAGCAGAGTACAGACAAGCATAAGGAAGTCATTTGTGCATGCCCTAATGGTGCTGTCAGCCTGCCTGGGTGAACTCTGCTCTCTGTGATATCACTGCTCCCTTCTGGGACAAGGGACAGAGCAGAGTTGATGTTATCAGTCAATGGCTCCCCTATATAAGGGCATGAAGGTAGGCATGACAACTTTTTTGCTCAGCTCTAGTCGGTGGCTTTTGCCAAAGCCTTGAGCCAAAGCTCCTCCGGACGAGTGCCCAGAAACATTTGGCTCTAAAACCCAGCTGAGGGATCTCTGAGAGCCAAGCTGTAGAAGCCTCATGGAGTCTCTGTGGCCAAAACCATGGGAAAGGAAATTAGCTTTGAATAGAGCCCTTATAGATCAAACACCCAGAGTAGACTAAACATCTTTGACAATGAGTCTAATATTTCATGGCAAGGCAATTTTGCTCAGTAATTTGTTCAGATCTAAATGCTTTTAGATCTCTAAGTTCATTTCTCACTAAATTATTTTCTCAGGACAGTTTGTTTGAACATAATAAGGAATCCAAGTTTCAGCTACAGCAGGACCTTTGCAACACAAGTTCATGTGTTACAATACCTTATTTTCCATCATGGGTATTTAATCAAATTCACTAAAATGATGGCCTATAGCAGAGATTTTTCAATAATGTATGTTAAAAGGGTTATTATGTAATGACTTAGAAGTAGGGAGTTAAAAGATGATAGTGTGTTTCAGCATACAATATGCTATGAAGGATTAGCTAAACTATTGGGAGCCCACACAGGTCTCCAGTACCCTCAGCACTTGTGAGTCATTGTGGTCTTGTTTGTTTCTCTGATAAATTCAGTAAACTGGGGTGTAGTATATCACGCAGCAGAGCCATATATCATTCCATTCTCTAATAGGAACATAAAACAACCATTGATTGCAAACAGGCTCTTTTAAAGATTCACTACACTGTTTGGCATTTTCAAATGTTTTTATGTTGGCAAGCTATTATAATAACTCATATGGGATCAAAATGCATATAACTTATTCCAAAGTATTCCACACACTAATTAAGTAAACAGAAATGCACTTGTCTCTACCTCCTCCATCAAAAGGAAGCATGCTTATTCTCCACAACATTATTTCACTTCAACTTCTCCTCTTTATGTATAATTCCAAACCTTCTTCCCCCACCTCCAGCATTCATATTCCTGTTCACTGAGTCTCTTGTTACTGTCTCTGTCTTTTCATATAACTAAAATATTAAAGTAAAGCAAGGCAATGAGTCACTTTTTATCTCTCCAAGGAGGAGAGAGGAAGATGACACATTGTGCACTGATCTTACTAAGAAAAATACAGTAAATGTGAAGATTTTTTTTATTTAATCTTTATCAAAACTGCATTGCACGAGTCATCTTCGTTTCTGAAAAAAACAAACAAGAGAGAGCAAAGCAAAGACAGGTGGAAGAAGCACTAAGAATTATATCAATTATGACATTTTTTTCAGTTCAGTTCAGAGTGCTGGGTACTTGACTGCAGCTTGAAGATAGTAATATAAAAAACAGTGCGATGTTTATTAATTCCAAGCAAAATAAGCTTCTCTTCAATGTCCATATGTGTAAGTTCCATTAGTATTACTCATCTTCATAAACCAAGAGAACAGACCCCTTAGAGTCAATTGTATTTTCACATTCGACGCCAGAACTACAGTCTTCCATTAGTATGTTTATGGCTTATGTCTCTTTTTAGAAAGCAGGCACCACTAACGCCTTCACGCAGCATGGATCCCTGAGCTGACATTTTGGGATCCACATTATGCAGAAGGCAGAGGGGGAATGTCTGTCCCTCTGAGTCTCCCTCTCTGCAGAGCTTGGGGGGCCTTTTCAAAAGGCTCTCACTCTGTCTCGGTTACTCCATTAGGTATGGCGGCGCTTTGGATCTCCAATGTATCCAAGAAGGAAAATGCAGAGGGATGGGAGGACAAAGAGTGGAGTCTGGCACAAGTGAAATACTGGAGCTGGGACCTGGAAATTGCTCCCACTTAAGAATTTTCAAAGGAGTTCACCTGGGTGAAAATGGTCTTTGAGGTACAAATGGTTCACACCCCAACTTGTGGCTATAATTAGTTGTGCCAGAGGAACAGCCAAAACCAGCTGCTCCACAATGTCTCATTAGATCTGCCATTTTACACACAGCAGCCAAAAACAAAACAGGCAGTTGCTTGGCAGAAGCCTGAGGCTGCTTGGCACCACAGCACAAGCATGCTCTTAGCTCTGGCTGCGGCCAACCCCAGGCACAGAGAGAAGGAGAAAGAGAGGAGGAGGAGGAGGAGGCGGCGCCAACAGGCAGTGCCAACCTTCATTATTGCAACAGGATTTACAGGTTGTGGGTTAGCTCTCTAAGCAGGTAACAATGCCTGAAATGATAGAGAAGGACACACTGCATATCTGAGTCTCTCAGGGATGCTGTGAGGTCTGGAGTGCCATAAGCAAAGGGAATCATGTCATATCCGTGCTACTCTCAAGTCTGGCAGTGGGCTCCCATTCCTGGGTGTTTCTGGGAAAACAGAGGCCTAGCATGCCAGCCTTTCAGTGCTTCATAGCACAGAGAAGGATTTTGAGTGCTATAATTGAAAGATTAGCTACAATCACCCCAAGCTCCAGTTCAGATTCAGACATCCCCCATGACTGAGTTCCATAGTAGCTATACATTTCCATTTACTGTTAGTCTATCAAAATGCATTTATGCAAAATAACCATGTAAAGGAAGCACACAGTTTAGGAAGGAGATCCTATTATATTATGGACAGTTCTTCTCTTGCAGCATATGTTTCAAATGCAAATTTGAAATGGATCTTCCACTTTAAGATGAAGGTTCCATCTTGCTGATATACCCTAACTTAAGTAGTCTCCTGTTTATCTGTTATCTTATCTCCTGTCTTATCTCCTAGTTATCTGTTGAAGAAGATGATACTAATCCCTTCAAAATAATATCTCAGAACTCTCATTGCAGATCTCTGTGATCCCTCACAGTGAAGTCACAAAAATGCAGATCCTGTTAAAATAATCGATTTATTTCATTAAATAAAGTGAAGTTTGTGGATTTTTTGTTCTTTGTTGCATTGACACCTTACTTGTTTTTCCAAGACTGCTATTAATGGTCCTAAGATCACTCACAACTTGTGGACATTCTGGACAGTGTCCACCTGCACCAGAATGTAGAGTACAAATATTTGTATTTGGAAGCCTCTAACTTATCTTCCTTCCCTGAGACTTTTGCTTGGTTATTGGGGTCCATTGTGGCAAATGTCTCAGCAGCTCTGACACGAAGGAGTAGACTGCTCTGTGCAGTAGAGCTATTGGAATCAGGATGGTGAGGCTGCATGCCAAATAATTCCACCAGGAGTAGTATGCCTTGTTCAATCCCTTTACCTACACAGGGAACAATAAAATTCTCAAATCCACCCATTGCTTGCCCAGTTAGTTCACTTTTTCCAATGAAGATTCTATAAGGGTGATACTCTAAACTTAACTGCATGCTCAGCCCTTCCCAGTCACCCTTGGACACAAGAGATCTTGGATCACCATTGCCACCTAAGCCTCATCCTCAGACCCACAGGCTGAAGCATTTCTGCAGGCTTCAGGAGTAGTCCTTTGAGCAAACTGAGCTGAGCAAACCCTGCAAGTAAACATTTAACTCTCGTCTGTGCTTTAGGAAAAATCTCTTAGAAAATCTGCCCTGCAACTGTTTGGGACAAACTGCAGAATGCCCACACTGTATCCTGAAATGTCTGAGAAGAAAATACAGACCTCTGAGCACTATGCCAAATAAGTGGTGGCTGTACTTGTAGAGGACATGTTTATACAAGAAATTATGAAAAGTACACAATAATGTCTAAAAGAAATAAGCCCTCAAGGGTGCAGCTCTTCTTACAGGAGAAAAGCTAAAAAATAATGATAATTTGCAGTGTGTATCCTTGATTTTATGCTGTACCTTTGGATGTGTTGAGGGTTTGGAAATTCCTCATTCTTACATGAAAATATATTCAAAACTTAGTCCTCTTAAGGTATTTATTTTTCTTTCCAGTGCTGCACAGGAAAAAAAAAACCAAAAAAACCAAAACAAAAATAAAACCAAAACACCAAAGAAAAAGAAGTACATTCACATCTAAACCATAATCCTTGCAGTGAAAGTAAACTGGGGACTCTCCAAACTTCCAAGTATGAAGAAGTGAAGACGGTTTCCCCCCCGTTAATGTTTTAAGGTCTTTCCCCCCCCACCCATAATATTAAACTAAGTCTTACAACTAATCTGACAGGATTTCAGGCTGAAATACTGCAAGTACCTCAGCAGCAGTGATGGAAATCTGCATAACCCTTACAGGTACAGAAAGTGACACCATCCCTTCAGAGAGCATGTGAGCCATACATCATGAACCCGTGCTCCAGAAGCAAGTGTTCTGTACGGAGAGGGAGGATGGATAGGAAGTGAACGCACTTTCAGGGAAGTGTAACACAACCCTCTCCTCTGCTGTTCCCTTCTCCTGGCATCAGGGTGGATGTAATTCTTCTCATGCATTATTGATAGGCCCAAAAGCCTGCCAAGCTTGCCTGCTTTTTTTGTGACAGACAAAGGAGGGTACACGGATGGCACCTCTCACTGCTCGGGGCTCTGCTTTCATTAAGAACGTTTTCTGCCTGTTCTCCAAGGGCACCCTCTGTCAGAGACTGCCACGCAGTAAAGAAAATATGGCTTTGAAGTCCAGTGAATAGAAACAAAATGAATTAGCGTTCAGGTGTTCGTGCAACCTGATTACAAAGGCCCAATTCAGTGGCGTCCTTCACACCTTTTCACTTGTCCCTGCATAATCTCCACACATCTTTTAGGCTCTCTGCCTTTCTAGTTCCCCTCCTCCCTGTTCCCCCCCATCCCTTTATTTCCTAATGCTTGCAGGTCCTCCAGGAAGACACAAGCACTTACAGTTGTTGAGTGATTAAATATTTATAATCAGGGCAATGAGTGAGGTGTTGAATAATAAATGCTAAGGTTGAGGCGGCCTTAGATAATTTCTGCAGATTTCTTCATCCGCAGCCTCTTTGGTACTAAGGCAAAATTCTTTTAATTAACAATAACTTTTCTTTCTTTTCCTTTCTTTTCCTTTCTTTTCTTTTCTTTTCTTTTCTTTTCTTTTCTTTTCTTTTCTTTTCTTTTCTTTTCTTTTCTTTTCTTTTCTTTTCCTTTCTTCTTTTTTTCAGTAGCTATGATAGGCAATGGTCCTTTATCACTGTTTCTTTAATTAACCATAACCCTGAGAATGTGCTAGAGCTGTTATTATAACCTTAGATAGACATGCATAAAATTTACATTGGTTGTTGCTTGCTCACATGTGGCTTTTATATCATGATGTGACTCTTGTGGATGTCCTGTACAGGACTAGGAGTTGGGCTCAATCCTTGTGGGTCCCTTCCAATTCAGCATATTCCATGATTCTGTAATATATAAAAAATAGACATAAATATATCTATGTACTTACATTCATTCAAACTCCTCTACATCAGCCAGTACTTACTAAAGAAATGAAAGTCTGTAATAAATGGTCAGTCAGCTGTTAGGAACAGTTGCAACATGCTGTGATGGGGAAGATGAGTGACTTATATAAAGCTTCTTTAAGGAGCTGTCATTGTAGCTAACACTGCACTTTACAGAAAGAACCTCTAGATTATCCAGAGGTTTCTTTTGATTTGAACTAGGAATAAATTTAGTGTTTAATATATTTCTTTCCTCTCCTTGATTTCCCTAACCAACAACACTGGAGCTTGGGCTTTTTTGTATTTTATTTCCTTAGAATATAAAATTTAAAAACAAAAGAGTGCTGTTTTCCAGAGTCAAGTGATAATTTCAGTTTGAGGGAAGTGAAATTCTTCTTCTTTAGGAAATATTGCAGACACTTGTGATATGGAGAAAAAGCCTGTAAAAGTGATATCTCATGAGATCAGAAGTCCTGCAGCAAGTAAGAAGATTTTTGCTTCCCTTCTCTCCTTCCAGTTACACTCATTCTCACGGCTATGCAGCAGACTGATTTGTCATTTCTGAATGCTAGATTTTGTGGAGAACTGCTGATATTGCACAGACAAAGTGAAATACAAAGCAATGACTCCTGTGATCCAGGGTTCACAGAGGCTAACATGAAATGACCAAAAGTAGGAAAAATGCATTCAGCAATAGGATTTGGAAAAATAGCAAAAAGATATCTGACAGTTAGGAGCTTTGAAGCATTTCAGTGTCAAAGAGGACTTAACCTGGAGCATAAAACTAACAGAGAAGCATTAGGAACCCCACAGTCTGTCTCCAATCATGTCACTCTGAGGGCTATATCACTTAACTCCTCTCAAAATGAATGTCACTGTATTTCTACATGCGATTACACTGTTTTGAAACTTGATAAACAAATGTTCTATATTATTCTAAGATCTTAAAATTAGAAAGGAGCCGGAAAACATTCAAAGGGCAAGGCAATGTAAAGGTTTCTGTCTGATGCTCCTTCCCTCTCACATTTTTCCCCTTGCTCCAAGGTGTGTACTTTTCCACAGGTCCTTCAGGAAACACGCGCCTGCTCTGCCACAGTCCTCCCACAGGCTGCAGTGTGGCTATCTGCTCCACTATGGACTACCTCATCCTTGTTCTTTTCCTCCTCCTCTTGACTTTGGTGTTCCTCCTCCTTGTTACCACTCTTTTTGTTCCCTGTTCTTCCTCCATCTGCGCCACACTTCCTGCCCTTAAATATGCTTTCCCAGAGCACCAATTTGGCTGACGGGTGTACCTGTGTCCTATGATGGGGCTGTTGCAACCAGCTCTTCAGCAGAGGGCAGCCCCAGCCTCTTCTCATGGAGGCAAAAACCTTGCAAACCCCTGCTGCCAGCACAGACACCGAAAATAAGATTAAAAAATCAGCACAAAATTAATTTTTTCTGAATGTGTAATCTAACATGCTGTAGCTGGATGCTAATGAGGAATATTTCTACTGATGCATTCTGTTGTTTGACTTTTCAGTTATAAATACATACAAAGAAAAATTAAGCTGTCCACTTAAGCTCAGTCATTGAAATACAAAAGGGAATAGGGTTTGAGTTTAAATCAAAACATCTTTACATATATTTACTCTATAATGCAAACAATACAGCTGCTCTGGTCATATTATCTCATATTATCATATTATCTATCATTATATCAAGTAATTTGAAATACTATGACATCCAAAAGAAAGCAGAAGTTGGCATTGATATTTCAAGGAGGAAAATTGGGACACCCTGGCAGACTAAAAAGGTCATCAGGGATGAAAATATTTGCACTATTTACATGTGCATCTTCAAACACAGGTACAGTGCAACAGCAGAAGCAGTAAACAGCTTTCTGGAAGACTTTTTCCTTGTTGTTGCTGAACACTGTTCATGTTGTAATCCTATCCTCCTACCCAGCTTCATGATGCATGGCTACTTCATCTTCCTGCTGCACCTCACCAGGCTTCAAGAACTGTTTTTATTAAATTCATGTGTTTACTTATGTGCATGGACCATTTATGTCCAGAAAGGTGAGAGGAAAATATGGATCCTGTATGAAGAAATTTCCAGAAACCTATTTGGACTATGAACTCTCCAGAGCAGCATGCATGGTGGCAGTTCTTGGTGGTGTTCTCTATAGCTTCTATCCTCATCATATGTTGACAATAGATGTCACAAAACAAATTTGTTCAAACTAATTTAGTTTTTTACACCTTTTTAGTATTTATGGAAGGGGAAAAAACATCCCTAAGTCAGTTTTCTTAAGGGAACTCAAGCTTTTAACCTTTGCTTTCTTGGAGTTTTCTGTTCACTTAGAGCATTTTCTGTTTCCGAAACTGGGTGTTTACTAGAGATCCTGAGTCAACTTTTAGTTGTAAGATGCTGCAAACCCACCAGTTTCAGGACAGTTACTTGTGATTTTCACTGATCAATAGAGATGAAAAGTGAGTATGAAGAAAAAGTCCCGCATACACTTCAGACCATTACACCACCTGTTCTTATCTTGGTATGTGTAAGGCATTACAGGGTAAAGGCTGTGTTACCATGGCAAGAAAGAAAGAAGGAGGCCTCAAGGTGCACAAGATTTATTCCTCCCTCAAAACATAGTCCTTTGCCTCAAGTGACCTATTACTCCTACAACTGAGCCCAGTTTTGAAACAGATAAAATGCTTACAAGTAATTTTTTCTCCTGAAGAGGATCGTGTGGACTGTATGTGTTGGATAGCATCCTGTGCACAGAGGGAGTGATGGGAAAGGTTTCACAGAGGTTTCATTTGGGCTTGTAAGGAGACAGCACAGAACAGACAGGCCTTGCTTGTAACTAGACAAGATCTTATCCCTCTGCCTCATTCAGGCACTGATTTTACAGAAAAGTGAACCACTTCTTCCCTCTCCCCTGCACCCACAACTTTCTGGACTAGGAGCTGCCACTTTATGTGCATGTCCTACCAGCAAGGGTCCAATCTCAGTTAGAGCTTCTCAATGATATGATAATGCAAAAATATAATGATGAGGATGGTAATAATAATGGTAATGGTAAGAGACAAGAAAAAGTCATTCAGAACTCTGTTGTAAACACCTCAAAGTCAAGAGCAGTCTCCAGATTTAAAAACAAATCTCACTTTATGGAGAGAAAATTAATCCATGTGAATAACTAAGTTATGTCAGTGTCTCAACACAAAATCTGCATAAATATTTGACTCCTAATACTGTTCATTCATGTGATTCTTGATGCTCCTCAGTTTCCTTTGTCAGGCTCATTCTTTTAGAAGTTTTCAGGCACCCTGAGATGGTGCATTGCAGAGCTAGCAGAAGTGTGCATGCCACAACTAGAGCAGTAGATGGGAAAAGGTTGCCTAGAATTGCCTCCTAATTTCGTTTCCTCTCCCCCCCAAGGGGTAATTGCTAAACCACCAGCAGCTAAATAGATCCATCAACAGATGCCAAGGCTGCTGCTAGGTTTTGGTCTTTCCCAGTAGGGGCCACTACAGAGCATCAAATAGGAAGGAAGACTGGGAAGAGAAATTGAGTACAGTATAGCAGAAGGAACCAGGTAAATGTGAAAAATGCTTCACTGGAAGATTAATCATTCCTGTAGTCCATCGTTAAAGTAATAAAAGGTTTATGATTCATTTCTTACATTATAATGGAGGAGGCAATTAGTAATTACTGGATTTATAGTATTTGTTGTGTTAACTCAGCCAATAAAATACACAGCAAAACTGTTTTTCTGAAGCACATTCATTGCAAAGTAATGTTCTTGAAGCATTAAAAATGCAATCTAGTGCACTGCACTTCATGTATTATTACAGAAAGAAGGATGGTTCTCCAATGTATACTGAGGTATTAAGAACTCAAATATTTTCATTTTTTTCCTATGCAATTTTTTTTTCCCCAAAGGAAGTTTAAACAATCTAAGTAACCTCCAGTAATAAGATTTAGCACAAAACCATACATGTGCTTGATGTCTATTGCTAAAAAACTAAGCATCCTTTCTCAAACTTCCACATCTTCCCTCTTAATGTACAATCAAGTTTGTATATTTTCTTCACATGGGAAAATGACTCACATGATCTTCACTGGTTACTGGAATTTCCTTTGTATCTGCCCCAATAAGACTTTTTGCTTCCACTAAAGTATTTCATTAAAGTAATATTTTTTTCCAGTAGTATTTTTGTCCCGCTGTGAATTACAATTCCATTATTATACATTGATCAGTTATATGTAAAGATTTACATTCTGGAGCTGCTGCAAAGTAAATCTTATATCAAAAAAGCTTTTAATGTATAGTAAAAATTTAAACTGAATTAACAAAAAATTAAAGTATTATTTCTGTTACATTATTGTATCTCACCTACATGTGCCTTGGAGCTCAAGATCTTGGAAAGTGATTGCTTTTGCTTTATAATGTATCCGTGTTCAGTTATTGGGCTTCTATCCATGAACTAAATTAAACATGTAGAATAATAGAAAACACATTAATTTCTATCCAAAAAACACAATCATCTTTCACTTTAGCCAAAGAAAAGTATAAAATAAACACCACTGATCTAGAGGAACCCTACAGCCAGGGAGGGGAATGGGAATGGAAAGAGGTGAAGTTTGAGGAAACCCCTCCAACTTAAGCAAGGCATTTTTCTTAATCGTGATTATAAGGGTCATGAAATTCAGGATTGCCAATTCCCCTGTTAATACATTTTCCTATACATTCACGGAATGTTTTCTTTTGCAAAAATGGGATTGACTTTCCCTCCACTGAAAAAAGCCTAGCCACCTAATCCTTGATCATCAAGGCAGGAACAGGCCTGTAATGCAATTTCCTTCTAAAAATCCTTAAAACCGAATTCCGAGTTAAACTGTCATGCGTAGCACTCCTCAGGGGTTCCTGGAAAACCATTTCCCCATCTGAGTATGTAACTCTGTGAAACCAAAAAGGGAAGCAGTCAATCTTGTCAGCTGTTTCTAGTCAAAAGTTTTTTGACAGCCGAGTTATAATTCTTAGAAACAAATTTCTGCTGTGGAATTAATTTCACTAGAGTGAAAACTGTTGGAACGTTCAAAATTTTCAAAATTATTGAAATAAAATTTCTTTATTCACCTGAACATTTTTTAACTCCGTTGTTTCCAGAATTTTCATCAGTAGCACTGATTTTCAGATTCTGTGTGAGAAAAAGCAAACTGTAGCCTGAACTTCTTGGGGAAGACAATAAAAGCTTACATCCTCTAACACTAGTGACAGATCTACTGCAAATGCATTATTTGATACACTGGAGAAAATCTTATATAATCAACATGTAAAAAACCCCAAACAATAATATGTTATTTAGCATAGTCTTTATCACTGCTTCCTTAATATGGTTTCTAACCCAAGGAAGAGGCTGTGTGCCTTAAAGCTTGTTGTTTTTTAACCAACCATATCAGTTGATCTAATAAAAGATAATGACTCTACAAACCTTCTCTTTAAAAACATTTCACACAGTCTAGCTAGAGACAGAGAGGGGAAAATTAAGTTCACAAGCCTTGCTTGTGAAGTCCCATCGAAGGGCCGATGAATTTGTCTGGATGCAATATGTAATAAACAACCCTGTGAAAAAAAAAGGCAGAAGCTTGCACAGCATCTGCTTTGCAAACTTAAATAACTTGGCCATTTAAGTTGTTTTGTTTGGTCTATTACATATGGCAAAATGATCCAATTGATGCACTCAGTACCATCAGTATTTCATTTAAAAAAACTAATCTGTTCTCTTCCCTTCCCCTCCCCATGCTGATGGAGGATCAGTTTAATATCTGGATTGCTGGCAGTGCACTTGAGTGCTGGTGAGTCAGATAGATGGGAATGCTCCCTCTGAGTCAGTGTGGAGCCAGCCTCCCAGCATGGTGCTTGGGGACACTCTGGTGCTTGAGCTGCAATCGTTTAGATCAGAGAAAACCAAAGCCCTGAACAGTTGCGGTCACTTGAAATCAGATGGAAAAAGCTGGATGTTACACCAGTATCCTCAGCAAACTCAAAAGAAGACAATAGTTGCACGAGGCCAGATCTGCTCACGCTCTGCCAAGAACCTTGATGAGATAAAGATAGTCTTCTTTGTTTTCTGCCATTAAATAGTCAAGCTCATTATTTTAATTTTTGAAAAAGTTGCCACATTACACGCAAGAAGTGGTTGCACTTCAGTGCTGCACAACGTGATTCTGTTACATCTAAGCTATAGGTTTGCACATGACGAGGAATAAATCAGTCTTAGATGTGCTTTTGCATAGACTTCAACAGAGTTTAGAGTCGTCCTAGACTTTTTAGATGATCTATAATTTATCTGGGAGAAAACAAAAGGAATTTAATCATAGATTAATTCTTTTAGGAAAAAAAAATACTGCACTACCAGCTTTTCCCCTGGCCTGTAAGCTCTTTGCAAGCAGGGCCCAGATTCTTATTTTGTGTTCACCCAGTGCAAAGCACAGTCAGCTCCTCTGGGTTTTTGAATGATGCATCTCAACAAACCTATCACAGCAGCGATAACCCCAGTGACAATGATGCCCATGATAAAAAATTCAACACTTTCCAGTGAATAACACATATGATTAATACACTCCATTACTGTTTATTATTCAAATATTTTTAGTTTCCCTTAGCAAAAGTTCATGTCACTGACAATACATCCAATTAATTACACAAAAATGAACATCTGCAAAATTTCAAGCTTCCAAGAAAGTGCTGATACTTTCTTGATTCAAGAAAGAAAGAGGACAGACTGACAGGGAAGCTTTTCTCTTTTTTCATTCTGAGGCACAACTCTTGTAACGACCATCCCCCTCACTCACATAGTTGCATAGTTAGGTGGCAATTTACTAGGGAATCATCATGTGCACGGAAAACCATCTGAGAAACAAAATAAATTCAGTGAAAGGGAGAATAACACTAACATTTCAAAGTGATCTGAGTTGCACAGGTCAGAGAAAAAGATTATGGCATTCACAGTAAAACAAATAAACATTTACTTTTGCACTCTTTCAAAATGGAAAAGCATGTTTCCTGATATGTGACGTTCAAATGAAACTCCCCATAAAGTATATGTTGAGATCCTGACCTGAGAACTCAAGTGGCAGGATAGACCTCAATGCAAAATTAAAAGGAATGAGTTCTCCACCCACCAACTTCAGCAGCGCTGCTAGGCACCATAATAATTAATTGAGCCTTGATATTTCATCAGCCGTTGATTACAGAGTGGAGCTGAGTGGAACATTTCACACAGAAAGTGAGGCAATGTTTCAACAAAGTCAGGAAAAAATATCACTTTTCACACAGTATTGTTTTGTGAGTTTTTGACATTTGATTTCACTTAGCTGAATGAAGAATAGAGTGAGAGAAGGTGAGCATGCCAGAGTGAGAGGGAGAGACCAGGCTTGGGCAGTTCACATGTTTAACAGCTGAAGAGATGGGAGCAGATTCTCCATTTGACCAAAATTTTGTTGCATGCAAAGGAGAGACCTTTTGAGGAAACAACCAACACTCCCAGATGTTTTGACCAGACTCAAGACACTGGCTCCCAGCCCAGAGCAGTAGGAAGACTGTTCCACATCTCTCAGGTTGGTCAAGGCCCCCCAGTGAAACGCTGAACAGCTGAGCATAGGTGAAGCAGACACTGAAATGTAGCCCTTGACAATCAGTGACTTGTTTTGGAGAGAAATCTTCACCCCAGGGCAGCTGCACCAGGATGTGGTGCCAAGCCGTCTCTACTATGGCATTTGTGTGGCAGCTCAGAAGTCAGTGGAGAGCTGGTTTATATAAAGGGAGTTGAGAAATAAGTGTTCATTTTTGTGACTGCCAACATTCACCTCAGCACTGCTCAAGTCCCTCAGTATCTCATGGCTTTCTAGGAGTAAACCCTCTTCTGGTTGAAGAGCTTTGACATTGATTTTAGTGTAAGCTTTAAGGAGTTTTGGAGGATATTGTGTGAAAGCGGTTTTTGCCCAGATACTCAATTTAGGAAATCTCTCTGCTCCTCAATAGCATAATCCTTTGTGGGTATGTGTGGGGGCGTGGATACGTGTGTGTGTGTTGGAATTTCAGAGAATCACGCAATATTCTGAGGTGGAAGGGACCCACAAGGATCATTAAGTCCAATTCTTAAGTGAATGGCCCATACGGGGGTCAAGCCCACAAGCTTGGCATTATTAGCACCAGGCCCTAACCAACTTCGTTTAAATTTGTTTAAGTATCAGGGGAAAAGCAAACATCCATGTTTTAGCTATTTTTGATTGTGTAAGTTCTGTATGTACAAACACAGTGAAATGTATTACCCTCATATAGCAAACTTTTTATTCAACAACATGATGTAAACTGCTATTTTTGTTCTTTTTGCTAGGACTAGCACTGCTTTGGATGAAAGAGGGTGGGGGGGGAGGAAATACTGGCATGTGTGAAATGTAGGAGAGGAAATGCAAGAAGAGAGAAATCAGAACATGACACATAATAGGGCTACAGAAAGAGCAGCTGATAAAAAAAAAGATAAGCATTGAAGAGGAAATTAAAAGACAACAAGTTATCCACTTGGAATTGATCAAGAAAGAAGAGCATGTATGCCTGTAGTAACATCTCCATCTCACATTGGCAGTTCCTCCAAGATCCAGGGTGTTCCCTGAGTCCTGGCTGACATCCAGCTTGGGTAATTATATTCTACTTACATAAAATTCCCCTTGCAGTTTCAATTGGGCACCACTTTGCATCCCAAACTGTTCTGCAGTGTGGTTATGCCTGCTTCACAGCAGAGATAGCTGCATTTCAGCAGGGAGCAAAGTTATCTTTTTATATAGTTCATATACTCTGTTATAAAGCACCTGGGACCCTTCTGCATCAAACGTGCTGTACACATTACGTTATCAGTAGTATTCAAGTTATTAGGAGAAATAGTATACAGTCATCATTTATCTACTGAGACAATAAATTCTCTGTTAAGTAGGGTCTAAGCTAAATCACAGTGCCATAGTATTGCTCAGATGGAATTGAATGGCACAGTTATAAAAGTAATTGAACAAGCCAGTATGGCTACAGCTGGGGAAAGTAAATCAAAGGTGCTAGATCCTCAGCTTAAGTAAAATAGACTCATAGAAGCTCAGCTATTTACACCAGTGGGGAATTTGCCTCAAAAAACCAGGCTGGCAAAGTGAGGCTGACCATCCTTCCCAAAGTTTCAATGCTTTTCCACCCAGCAGGAGCAAGCAGGTAAGTGCTGATGAACTGTGTTTAAGCAGTAATTGCAGACTTAGGGGAGGTTCGGTGGCCAAAAAATTAGAGAAACAGGAAAAATGCACACACACACACACATACACACAAGGGAAGAGCCAGTGAAAGAGAAAACAGAGATTCAGAATGTAACTAGGGTTGCAAAATGACCCACAACAGTCAGCTGACACAGGTGAAGAAGCCAGAAGAGGGGAATTGTGCTGTTGCCCAGTAGCTTGAAAAGAAATGTGACTGCTTATTAGTTTGGTTTTTTATTGTGTTTGTTTTTGGGTTTTTCATGTTTAGATCAAAAGGGCATTAAGTAATTCAATCCATGTGTTTACACAGAGAACAGTATTAGCGTGGGGATGCATGGAAGCCACATGGGAATATCTGCTAAATGAGACTGCACTGAAAACAACCATTCACCAGTCTTGCAAAACCCATTCTATGGAGGAGAGTTGACCACTGCATAACTCAGCTAAGTGAAAGACAAAGCCATTGAGTGCAGCAGCTTGTGAGGCACAGACAGGTTTGCTGTGCAACTGGTCTAACCTGTTACTTCTACAATCACTTCCACATCCAGAGTTAGGAGATGGAGCATGACAGCTTCCACAATGAAGAGTGTGACAGAAAAAGGTAATCAATTAGTGTGAAAGGTAATCAATGTAGAAAAACCAGATCATTCAGCTTCCAGAATTTCAGAGAAGTGTATTTTAAATATTAAAAAAAAAGTTTAAATTAATTTGTGGTAAGTTATTTGGGTTTTTTTCTTGATCATGATTTTGGGCTACTGAAGAGCCACTGGCACTGCATTTACTATGACTTACCATAAAATATTACATGAAAAGGACTGTATAATGAGAGACAAATGTTTTTCAGAGCATGATTTTTCTGCTGAAGAAAGCTCACTTGGACCTGCAAAGTAGACATATGAGAGGAACCAAAAACCTTTCACCCTTAGTGAAGTTGGAGGTAAGGAATTTTTGAGGCACAGCATCACGAGCCAGTCAAGACAGGTGATTGACCTGCTCTGCTCTGCATTGGAGCATCCTGACCTTGAATATTGTCTCACCAGGGCAGTGGCCACAGCCCCAAGCCTGACAGAGTTCAAGAAGCATTTGGACAACATTCTCAGGCTCATGCTGTAAATCTTGGGGTGTCCTGTGCAGGGCCAGCAGTTGGACTTTGATGATCCTGATGGGTCCCTTCCAACTCAGCATATTCTATGTTTCTGTGAGATACATTATTATACTCTGTGAAATACATTACTGTAGACACTGTTTCAAAGACCTCGTCAAGGTGCAGGTACAAATTCTATTTTGTGCCAATATTTGACATCTGCTAAAGGAGAAGGAAGGTCAGTCAAGGTGATGAGTTTAGCTCCTTTTTAAATGACCAGCCAGGCCTGCTACAAACTTCAGAAGATTATAAACAAGATTATAAACAAATTATTAAGATTATAAACAAGACTATAAACAAATCAGTTGAAATAGATTCAAACAATTAAAATCGGATTCTAGAGAACATAATGAATATAGTCAAAGAGTGATATATTTAAATGGGAAATAATGTTAAAGAACATAATTTCTTTCAAAATAGGAGAAACTTTAAAGTACAACAATGGCAGCTACTTCATAATTGGAAAAAAATATATTTTTTCAGAAACACCTGAAAGGAATAAAGCTTCAGAAAATGGGTCAAGGAATATTTTTATTATTATTTTGTACATACTGTGAAGTATTTTGTTGAATTACAGAACCACATATCTGAAAATCTTACTGAAGCATCAGAGACAAGGCTTAATTCTTTCTTGTGGGCCTGCTAATGCTCTTCCGAATTAAACTAAATTACTGTATCTTTCAAGACTCATATTTTTGACAAATGTCTAAGACTTCTTGATCTTTACCATGTATTTCACACTGGTTCACAAGCTAACTTTTCAAAAAATTAGCTTTTGATTTTGCACCTTGCATTTTGTCAACTGGATTCTTGTGAGCTTTGGGTTAGCAACTTTAAGCCTCTGCTTCACAGAGGCTAATTAAATTAAATCAACTGAGTGAAAAGGCAGCCTCTCAGGTCTGCAGTAGAACAGGAGCCAATCCCAGAGGGATGAGGAAGGGTAAAGCAGCAGCATGCAAGCTTTTCCCCTTCCCCCTTCCTCTTTGTGGAAGCTGTCCTAGGCACTGTCCAGGAGGCTGTCAGCTGAAACTGGCGGCTGCCATCAGCTAACACTGGGCACATGAAAATGAGCCAAAAAGACAACAGAAGGAGAATGGAAGTGCCAATGTCCTCAAAATTCTGGCACTGAATGGAAATAAAATCTCCTTTATCTACCTCACTAATTTGTTTGATTAAGGGGATGTGACTTATCCCCATACATTGGGGACTGGTGAGAAAGCTGCTGAGAGATGGCTTTTGAAATCATGTGTGCCATTGATTGCAGCTCCCAGTCTGTGGGCAGCAACTACTGCATTATCCCCTGATTAGTAGAACGGCCTCACTATAGGGAAGTCTGTGAAGCTGGGAAAGCTTAGGGTAATTTCTACTCGTATGTGCCACAAGGTTGCAATCAGCAGATACAATTTGGGGTCATAGTAGTTATCATGTCAGGTACAGGTGGAAGTTTAGAAAACTCACCTTCACAGGACTATTTTTTCATACTGCAATATGAGCCCATGGGTTAAAGGTTTAAGTGTCCAAGTCAGCATTCACAATTGGAATTGCAAATTATTTTGTCGTATGCATAAATATGGCAGTAACCTTTCCTCTTTGAATGTGATGTAGTCTTGTGCTAAGTGGCTGAAAACCTGGATTCATTGAGCTCAAAGAAGGAGATAGGTCTGTAGGGAGAGGTAATGTGTGTTAATGAACTGGTTATTAACATAAACAGAGGGGGGTATTTAAAGAAATAAAAGTGCTTTCAAGCACACAAGCTCTTCTTCAGGACTAAATTTCATGTTCTTACACTCCTTAAACTCAATCCCAGCTTTAGCATGAGCTCATTCATCTCTCACATTTAAATTGCAAATAGAGAGGATATAAGATTCATCCTAAAGGAAATGAAATTACCTACCATTAAAGAAATGAAGGGGTTGTTCTAAATAAAGCCTCGAGTGCTGGAGTATCTTGACCCAAAGTGGGTGTAGAGTTCAGAGAAGGCAAGTCAGAACATTTTTGAGCATTGGTTTACCCACCTGTTAAACGGGTCTAACAGTCAACCTCAGGAAAACAGAGAGAATTAATTAACCTATCTGATGTTCTCTGAGATTCTAGAGAAGAGAAAGAATACAGTGCAAAATACTCTTCTTATTTTTGTCGTTTTGGTGATCCATGGTCCCGCAGCTCTGTGGGGACAGGAACTACTGTCTGATTCAGCAGGCAAACACATGCAAAAGCCACCGAGATTTCCCTTTGTTGTGGGATGTCAAATGTGTTTTTATTTTTATTTAATTATTGGCCTTTATTGGGAGTGAGTTCCGATTTTGAGTGCTTTCATGGGACATCATATGATGAGGTGGTACCAAGGGAAGTGCTGCAAAGTAGGTCAGGTACCACAAATGCAACCAGACAAGTCACTCAAGGGAAGTTCAGCTGTTTCAAATAAGTCAGAGACTACAGCCTGGAAGACAGTGATTAAAGCTTAGAAGCCTTTACTGAAGCCACAGCATGATAGGCCTGAATCACTCCAGCAGTCAGAAAAAGTATTTTTTTTATCAGTTTTCAGCCATCATGGTAAAATCCTGATCCTGCCAACCTTACTCACATCAGGGACTATCCTTTGCCTGGCAAGGAGACCCATTTGCTGTGTTCACACATCATAATTGAGGTCTGAGCCTAGGATAAATAAAGGCATATGAAAGACATTCAGTGCTGTCTACATTAGATAAACTTTGCCTGGGCATTTGAATTTTTATCCTAATTGAGGTTGTTCATTGAATCTTTCATGGTTGTTACACAGGTAGGAATTAAAATACTCTCAACCACCACGTAAACAAATGAGTATTTGTAATTAAATTGCCTCAATATTTGTTGCATTTGAGCTATCTTCCCTCATTCACAAAGGAAGAATAAATCTGGAAGAGATACTTTGACATATGCATTTTTAACTAAAACTGAGTTTTTAAGAGCTACCTAATACACACCTGTTCACATCTGCCTAATTTGACAGTTATAATATTAAATTCCCAATCCAGTCTTTTCAATCTGTGTAATCATTGTTCACCTTTAGCTGCACAATTTCTTAAAAGGGCTAGTGTTTGGTGTTACACTGGTCTGAAAAGGCCTACATTTCATCAGTTTCCTTACCTTACTGTTGATCTTTGCTAGCTTCAGGTTTTGCCTGTGCTTATGTATTTATAATGTGTTTTCTTTGCCCTGGAATGGAAAACAGAAAAGAAGTCTGGGTTGGTTTTTTGTTTTTTTTTATTTTTTTTTAATGATTGGTTGGAGGTGGTTTTTTTTTTCCCTTAATATACATTTTGGTTTAGATATCAAATTGGTCCTAATGCTGATTTTTGACAAAATTAATTCTACCAGCAGTGCCCCATCCTGCAGTGCTTTCCCCTTGACATCCTGGGCTGTTACATGTTCCTGGGCAGGCAAGCCTTACAAGGATGCTGTTACACAGCCCTTGTTTAGTGTTTAGATCTTTAATATTTAGATCTTTAAAGTGTTTTGTGTCTACTTCTAGCAGGCTTTGTGCCAGTTCCCCAACAATGTAGCTGAATCAGTAACTTGGAGCCAATTCCACGATAGTGGGTCCAGCAGTCTGCTCTGGGTTCGTATCTTGTGAGTCCTGCAGCCTGCATGCCTCTTTGCCAAACAATGATATAATCAATAAGCTGCCAGCTCTTGGATCAAGGATGTGTCCAAGATATTTTAGGCTTATCCAATTACTGAATAATTGTGTTTGCAATAACTAGCTCGTGTTCAGCACATTTGGTTATTAGAAGAAAGTTGATTGCTGCTGACTCTTTCAGTGCCAGTACAGGCAGAAAAGCTCTACTTTATAATGTCTCCACCAAGCTTAGCAAAGTTACCTCTGAGTGTTTTCCTGCTTTTGGTGTCATGTAATGACATGCAGCTTATTCACATTGCTGTCCTCCAGCAGGGTTAGCGTAAAGGCTTTAAAGGTATTGGCAGTATGCCTCCAATTTCCTCTTTTCCCCCTTACACAATTACAGAGCTTTAAATGATAGTCCCTAAATTCACAATCAACTCCTGAAGCCACCCAGTGAGACAGCAGGATGTGGAGCTATTCCCAGGCACCGATGAGCACTGAGTGCTGTGCTCCCTGAGTCCCCTCTCCCTGCAGCAAATCAGTATAACCCACCTGGCAGGTAAAGGTCCTCTTTGTTATGCAAACCGGTATTTTTCAAGGCTTTTCACTCTGCAGACAAAGAAATAACCTATAGGCGCTTTGGAAAGCTAAAACCAAAGAATTCTAGCCGTTCTGGAGCAGTCCTGCTTCACTGATTTCTTTGACTACAAGTGTAATAACTGCCCAAAATACTATAAAAAATGTTAATATATTTTCATGGTCATTCTCTTGGAAATTTTGCACTTCCAAGGAGATCCCAGGATGCAACAAGTTTATAGCATGAGTTGGTCCCATGTTGATTTGCAGTCCACAAACTCAATAGGACTCCTTTGAGAAATTCTAGCAAAATTTTCTTCAGAAATCATGTTTCAAATAGATTGTTCCACTCATGCACTTGGTAGGTAAGCATAAATAGGTTGCAAATAAAGCTGCGTGGATCAAGTTTTTAAAATGTTTTTGTAACTCTCTGAATATGCTGGACCAACAAAAAAAAAAAAGTACATATTTCAGAGCAATAGACATTCATTATAAAATGGTGACGAGAGCAGAAGCAAATATCCATGGATTAGCAAGTGAGTTTCAGTCTGTATCCAGGGGTTTGCTCCTTTATATGGCACTGAACACAAGCTCCCAGGAAACCAGAGGGTGAACAGTGAGCATATCATGGATGTAAGGGTTTTCAGTGGCACTGGTCATGGTTCAAAGAAGATACAGACGTATTTCAGTCAACAGCCAAAGGGAACCACACACCCTCTTTCCTGGAAACAGATAAGGTGCTGGGATAGCAGCTTAATATGCAGAAGCAAATACAGGAAAGGATTAAAAAAAAAAAAAAAAAGAAAAACAAAGGCATTTTAAAACAAGTGGTAACATCACTTTTAACTTCTTTTTTTTTTTTGTACTGATAGTTTTAAAAATCACTTAAAATCCACATAAAAGTACAGTATGTGGGATTCAAATAAACACAAGTGGCGTACTAATGCACTAACGTGTGTGTAATTATTTTAAAATCTGGTTGCACAACAATGAACTCTGCTTTTCATCTTAATCTCATGGAGGAGAAGAGATTTCTGTGGTCTTGGTAAAATGCAATCCACGCCAGGCTTGGACTAGTCTGGCCACCCAGGTTTGCCTTTTCATATATCTGATAGATGTGTTTTGACAAGTTATATTAAGTACAAAGCAGGCCACCAGAGCAGCATGTGGAGTTGATATAGACAGAGACAGAAAGGCAAATAACAGTATGAACACACTTTTGTAGGCAGTATTTGCCATAATCAAGTATCCCCCCCATACATCATATTACCACACTTCATGAAGGAAAAAAAAGTGAACATAAGAAACAGGGTTTAAAGGCTTTCAAAAGGCAATATTTTATACAGGATTTACAGTCTTTACATCTCCCTTATCTGTGTCAGGTTTGTTTTAATTTTTGTATTTTTTTTAAAGATCTGAATTGTTACCCTTGGTGTACCTTTCATTTTACACTGGTTCAGTTAAGGGAAATGTCAGAGTTTCCATTCCCACTCCATCCTTCACTTTCTATTAATACCGGTGTATGTTTCATTTAGTCACTCCTCTGAAAACTGATGCAGAAACTTCATAAGGGGAAAAAAAGTGCTGGCACATGCACACCTGAATTGATTGCCCTTTTCTTTCACAACCATCTTGAGTACATCACCGTCATCCTCCAGAGCGCTCCTAAACAAGTTTTGGCAAAAGCAAAAACAAACACTATTTTACAACATCTTTGGATGCACTTCCAAAATGCAAAACTAATTAATCAGTAGTCTCTGAGAGACTCAGCTAAATGTGGCTGCTTCTTTGACACTGATCTCAGCTTTGATGTGAATATAGAAAGCATGTGAGCAAACCCCCTAGAAGAGGTAATGGGTTTCAATTATTTATTTGTTTGGAAGACGGGGGAGTAGAAGGTTAGCAGTGAGTACACAGCTAATCCTGCTTAGGCCCTCCTAACCACGAGGGTGTTTAACTCCCTGCCTCCTTACCCTGTGTCTGCACAGGATGCACTAGGATGCCTTTCTTGGGCTGTCATTGTGCCAAGTTCCTTACAAAGCAGGAAATGCTTATAGGACATGTATACTGTCAAGCCACATATAAAGACTGTTATTTTTAATTATTCATTAGCAACACTAGAGAGCTGCTAGCTCAACATATAGGCCCTTCCCCTTGCTTCATTTCACTGTCATTGGTTTTCAAGTCAAGAGTGTGTATTCTAAGCGTTAGCTAGTCATTAGCATCATATTCTCCAGATACAATATAATCATCCTAATAATTGATTGTAGTGAAGGTAGTCACTTGTATCCCATACAATTCTCAGCCATGAACTTTGTCCTCTGCAGTTTATTATGCACAGAGAAACATCTTGATGCTATAATCTATCTTCCTCACAAATTTACATCAAAGGGCAACAAGCTACATATTGCTCCTTCAAAACATACCACTTGTACGATGCTGTAAAAGCACCTGCTTTTTCTGAAAAGCATGTTATTAGCAAATGTGAAATTAAAATAAAATGCACTAAGTGAAAGCCTTCCTCATAGACATTATGAATGTATGGAGAGAGAAAGTACACACAGGATTTTTCTTTGGAAAGAAAACCTATTAAAATAAAGTAGAGTGACTTCTGTGTCACAAACAAGGCGACTATATTGATACCAGACTGATTAAGAGAAAGTGCCTGTAGAAGTAAGAGTAATCTGCAATACTTATGTGATAAATACCTTGGGAAAAATGCCTGCTTTCCTTGTTGACTAGATCAATTTAAAATAATTTCATGTTCTTAAATCATTTATAAGTTCTACTGTTTTTCTCTCCCCTTACACAGACCTGTCTAATGCAATATATAGACAGTGAAACTTGGAAGTCTTCAAGATGTCTATTTATAAAAGTTTTAAATCTGATTTGCCACACAAATTCTCTAAGGCTAAATATAGTCCTCAAAAGGTGCAAATGAAAAGGGACAAAAAGAAGTCACTGAAATATTTATAAAGATGAGGAGGAAAAAAAAAAATCTGTGGTAAACAGTAGCTAATTGTAAATCCATTTTCATCCTCTCCTGCCTCCAGCTCAAAACCAGTATGAAAACTGACCTCTGGAAGATGAGAATCTTCTGTATTTACTTGACAGATTAGATTCATTTACAGAACTCTTGTTACAACAGTGATTAGGCACTTATTTAAATACAATGTATAAGTATCTTAAAAATCTGGGAAGCTTACTCATCTGTAACATACATATATGTTTTTTCTCTATCTTAAAGTAAGAAAAGGGATTGCAGGAGTGTTGGACTGGAAAGATTTCAAAGAGGAGAACTATCTTCTTGAAAATTTTTCCAGCTCTTATCACAAGAAGAGGTAAATGCCACGAAAATCCTCAGAAGCCAATCAGGTCACATGATGTTTACAAGCAAGATGAAGATGATTTAATAAGTCACTGTTGCCACTTCAGTATAATTCTGAAACCAGGATATCACTGTGATGGACGCTGAAGTATGAAAGATGGGATTGTCACAGTTTAGGCAGCATAAACAATTTTCCTATAAAACAGGAGACAACTCAGGAAAATCAGTAATATTTTCTCTGACAGAATGGAAGGAAATTTGAAATACTGATATAATCAAAAGTATTCATGTGTCTCAAATTACATCCTTAACTGGTTACTCAAAGATCACTCCAACTTTTGCACATGCGCAAACTCTTAACAAGATATAACCTGTACAATTTCTGACTTAATCACCAGACATGCTCAACACAGAAAGCATTGCTTTCTCCTGAGAACACCTAGCAGCAGCAATTTTCTGAAGTTATCATTCAAGCCAGATGCCATTCAAACAAACCTATTCATAACTATTTAAAATCTATTTTTCCAATAGTAATGACTAGATTTTTTTTACTTTGTTCTTGCAGAAGGATAAATGCTTCTATTAGTTGTTGCACACACACACACAAAAGGCTTTAAAAGAGAATTGGGAAGGCTAGTGAACTTAATGAGTTGTAACATTCTTTTTCATTGTAGCTTTTGTGGTTGAAGGTGCATATGTCTCCCTATTAATAAAACGGATACAAAAAATAGTATTAAATAAATCAGCATTTTGCAAATACAGTCACACCGTGCCTACTATGGTGTTAATTTGAAGTATGGATCTTAAAACATTAGGGTTAGTATTCTGTCTGAGACGTTCTAAATTATTTTGTATTTTTTTCCTTTAGTAAACTTTTGGAAATGTGATCAACTGACATTGTGCAAGAGCTGGTCTCCATCTCTATTTCATTAGCTCTTAGTCAGATAGATGGAAATCTTTGACAGTTCTTTAGCCCTTGTTCACGGAAGACACCTGTAAGACAGTCAATTTTCTAGACCTGAAAATAGAACTAACTTCTATGTCTTCTTCTATATCCTAAGAGTCTCCTCTCTCCTGTGGGAGTTTCATATTAGAAAGTACATTTCCGAATTCCATTTCAAGGAGCTGTTTCAATTCTTTTTCAGTGAACATCTTGTCAGCTCTACCAATTCACCGATCCATGTTTCTCCTGCAAACCTAGAAAATGCATGCAGCACACTGTAAATTCCCGTGGTTGGGCTTTGTTAACTGCTAAGAAGGTTATTATTCACATCTGATGAATCATTAAGCGCCCTGTAACAACGTAAAGAAATTTGGCCTGTGTGGTCCAGCTACTAGCTGAATTCCATTGCTTCTACTTGAGCTTGGTATGTGGAATATGTAGGAGTCTTCAGCATAAAAATCTTTGCTCAGGCAGGAAATGTAAATATTTTCTTCTTCCTTACAAGAGGAAAAGGTCAAGTTTTACTAAATTGCCCATATCACATTTCTCAATATTATAAATTTTATCAAAAGCTCAAATTTTTGTTTGAATAGGAATATTCATTTATCCACAATAAATATATTTAGTAAGTGACTGTCTAGCCTAATAATCCTCTTGCTTTTTACTTTTGTCACAGTGTATAGTGTTACACAGTGTGAACAGCAATAATGGTCATGTGTTCATAAGAGTAGATTCATTTTGGCAAGTCTTGTTAGTTGACAGGTATGTAATACAATTGCCTCGCGGCTTTGAGACCAGGTTTCAAACACAGCCTTCACTGAAGTGACTGAAAATCATTCAGATCTCATAACTGTACCAAGTGACAAGTAACGTGAATTCAGTCAGTATGTGTATGGGACCTGATGTACACTAGCCAGTCAAAAGTGCTTCCCTTTATTCCGTGCACTGCTATCTCTGACCATCAGAAGACACTTAAGGCAAGGGATTAAGGCCAGCAACACATATCTATCTTTCTAAATATATTCATATCTTTCCAACAGACATGTGCCCAGCAGCTGTTTCTGTAGCTTTTGTACTCAGTGTCCACTAAAGGGACTCAAGTCCTTCACATACACTATAAGGGCACTGTACTAATTGTCAACATTAACTGCCAAAAGCAGCAATTCTATCAAGTTGATGTTGAGTCAGACATGGACTTGTCCTGATTGGGTTACTTTTTAACGCTGCTGGACACCTCTCACTGTAATGTTTTCACTGCTCACCAAAGAGTGCCAAACACTGGCATCTCATTCATGCTTGTCATTGCCATGATATCACACATTCAGCTCTAAGAGGAAACAAGATTTCACCTTATTATATCACATACAAGGAACATCTCAGTCATATGAACTCATGGTCAGAAAAAGAAAACGGAGTTTATGTCCAAAAGCCAGTGATACTGCAGGCATTCCTCTTTTTGTCCCAGCTTTATCCACTACAAAATAAAATTATTAAGAATAACAATATGTGTGCTAGGCACTTCGAGACATACAGCTGGTTTACAATTTTTTTTCAATGGGCACAATGTACAGCATGTGCAATTATGTTTATCTTATTATAAGCATCTCAAAACCCATTTTATTCCCCCAATTTTTCCCCAAGTAATTCCCTCAAGTTTTCTTTTAAGGAAAAAGCATCATGCAGATGGAGTGTCTTCCAGCTCAGAAGAGAAAATCATTGTGCTTTCACTTTGTGGCATGGTAAGTTGCATGGATGAGGCACATTGCTGCTAGTTGTAACATGGTGACACCAGCAGAGGTAGAGGATACTGAAATGCCTGGAGGGAGAGCTCTCATTACACCAGCAAAGAAGGAAGCCATAGGAAAGGAAGAAGGTGGAATTTGACTGTTCTCAGACTTTTACATTCCTCTCCTTCACTACCTTACTTTAAAGCTTTCTTACTCAGATGGTATACTCTTTTTCTTTGATTCAGGTCTGACTTTTGAGGTTTTCAAGTCTTTTTGAGTCCTGCCACATCTGTTTCCTTTCTATTTATTACACATATTCTTTCTTCTTTCTTTTTTCCCCCCCATCCAGTTTTCATATTTACAGACTGAATCGTTCAAGATGTTTTCTTCCCTTTCTCCACCTCAGCTCTCGCTGAGCTCCCTGAATCCCAAGGAAACACTTACTGCTCTGCCCCAAGGCTTTTCTCTTTATCTCATAGTACCGCAGTGTTCTCTGTCTGCAGCTCCTCCCAATTAATTATCATATGCTGATGTCATTTACACACTGGAAGTAGCCACAACATTTGAGGGGGTGCTATTTTTAGTCCCCATTACCTCTCAGGCTGTCTATTCCACAGTCAAAATCACAATCTCAGGTGTTCCTTGACACGTTTCTCAATGAAAAAACTAAATAATCTGTAAAATACATCATCTAGTGTAATTATACTTTAAGATTACTGAATTGTTGGGGTTGGTATCACTGACATTACTGTAAGTAACTTGACTACCATATCCTTTGGACTAAATCAAGATTTTCCTCAGAGAAACTTGCACAGAAGGGAATAACCTGACTTTCAAGTAAAAATACGTTGTAGCACAGTCACCCCCTTTCCATGCAGTATCATTCAAGCCATAATTTTGGGAAACCATACTGATAGTTGTAAGCACACGAGAATTGTGTGTGTGTTCATTCCAACCTGTAAAAAGTCTGGTTTTAATTACTTCTAATAGTCCCATGTCCTTTTCTTTTTTTCTAAAACTACTGCAGTGATCATTACAGAAAAGTCCTTTTCTTCCATAAGTCAGTAATGTTAATGAATGCCTCAATGTAGTCTTGAACCTCACCAGCAGAAGTCAGGGGAGCTCACTGAAACCCAGTGATATTATTTACAGTAACCGAAGATTTGGGGGTTCGGGCCAGTTAATGATCTTGTTTCATCAAGCAAATTACTACGGAAACAGACACAGTAAATATGAATAACATTCACAGCAGTATTAGTAGGAACACACCGTAATTTTTAACGCTAAATTATAACTGGTTAGGCAGGTAGAAAATATTAGATATTCATGCATCTCAGGTAACCTGCATAGAAGTTTAGGTTCATATCAAAACTGTGAAAAGCATGGATTTCTAATTTGTATTATTTACAGCATACAGAAAAGAATTCATACTGTTGGCCTCATCTGCCTTGAAGCTTCTTCATCAGGATTGCTCTGTGTAGCAGCTTACCCATAAAATATCCTTTACGTACAAGTTTGAGAACTTCATAACTCAAAAAGTACATGGCAGAGAAATTGGCTAAATGTCTTGTGAGGTATCTTCAAAATTTCAACATACATTCAAAGGTTAGAACAAATATCCTGCAACTTGTCATGGCATCTGCATTATCAAACAAATACTTGAGAAAAGCCTTCGATTCTGATGGTGGGTGGAATCCAGGAAAATGTACAAAGAAAATGTAATGTGGGACATTTTCTTTGTTCTTTATCTTTTGCAGATTTTACACCTCTGACATTATAAATTAACAATAGAATAACTGTACAGATCAAGCATAGATTTGTACATGAAAGTTTCCCAAAGATTTAATGTCCATTTTTTTACCAGTAGTACATTTCAAGAACAGGCTGCTTTAAAAAAATGGCTACCATTTAAATCAAGAATCAATTAGAAACCTTAATAAAAAAAGGCCTGTTAACTTCCATTAGACCCTACATGAGCTTTTTAATCTCCATTAATCATGCAGTTGTTAATCATTGTTTTTATCAAGATTGTAAAAAACAGGGATTTTAATTCCTTTCAAATAAATTAAAAATCACTTTTGTTTAAAAACTACAAGCAAGACTTACCTACCAAATGAGGAAGGGAATGGAATTCATGTGTTCAGGCACTTGTACAAGGACTGAAGTAAACACTTGTGAAAAACAGAGTAAGCTAATTGGTAACTAGTGTAACATCTTCATCTATGATGAAGACTCAAACCACAAAGCTGTTTAAAAGGCCCTGACTCAAGACTGGGGCCTGGAAGGAATGTAGAAAATTACCCTACAGTTTTGTCAAAATACTTTTATTTTTCATAAGGGAAAATAAATGCTAAAGCATTGGGAAGTATATAGTTCCTTCCTGATTATGTTCTACTATTTTCTTCTAGAAATAATCATAAAATCAGATGATCATAGGATGGTTTGGGTTGGAAGGGAGCTTTAAAAATCATCAAAATTTTAATGGCTCAGTGAACATGCACTAGCTGTCATACAGAGGTCACTGCCCACAGACCTCACAAGTGGAGAGAAGGCTGTTGGATTTTTAGACAGGTTGAGAAACCATCCCAAACACTTCCTTTTCTGGGAATGATGTCACCTATTCTAATCCTATTTTCTTTTTATGTGTCATTATTTATGGTTGGTATTATTTGCATCAAAAGAAAAAAAAAAAAAAAAAGAAGACTGTGCTGGGTATAGTAGGCAAGGAATTAAATCCTTTTTAACAATTCCTGCATTCATTTTCTGTGTCTCTGATAGAAGATCTGTATCATCCACTGTGACATTGGCAGGCTGAGAAGCAGGTGGGTGGGAATGAAAATACCCTGTCGGATTTTGGGGCTTGGGCAGTGCAAAGGGACATAGCACTTGTCTCTGATAAAATTTTATGCAGAAAAACATTCAAATTTCAGTTTAATGTCCAATCTTTTACAATATTCACCTAAGCCTGGCTTTTAAGGCTACCTCAACCCCAATTAACACCAGCAGCAGTTCAGAACACGATAACTATATAGCTCAGACATGAAAATTTCCACTTTAAAAAGCAGGGGTGAACCTTCCCTCTGTGTGAAATGTTCATACACTCGTGAAAACATCAGGCATTTTCTTCTTGCTTGGCTTACAAATATCCTCCCTCTTATACACAAAAGAACGGGTACATTGCACAGCGGCATCAGAGGGAGCCTGGGGGCAGCAGTGCCATGCGCTCAACAATTACCTTGGGGCTCTTCAAGACAGGCCAGTGGAGGCGGAGGTGACACAATGAATTCAGAGAAAGTGGAGGAGTGCTGGCTGAATAGATTCTTATGCATTCTCTGTATTTAGTAATACCCACATATTGGCATTGACATGAGTTTCAGAGGCAGAGGGGTTGAGATGCAACATGGCATTCATAAGGAAGACTGATAGAAGCAAAATAGGAGCAATACTAAATGGGACATCATTAAATATTATTATGAGATAAAGTTAAATTTACTTAGTAGAAAAAAAAAAAACTTCTCCTAAGAGCTATATTTCAAAGACTGACATTTCATTGCTTGGCACATTCCAGCAATGACTGAGAATTGAACAAAGATATTACAGTCTAAGAAGATCAGGGAGCAGATTACACTTCACTTTTTAATGCATGAGTGAGTTTAGTGTGGGCTGAAGGTAGGAGCTGATAAAGCAAGGAGGTGCTATGCAACCTTCAGTCAAACACACTCTGTTTCATAACTGCCAGAGGCCTTCTCAGGTGCTCCTGATCTCTGGCAAAGAACATGGCTGTGTGCAGTTGGGTGCAGAAAGGACCAGATTGTTTCTCTGGGGTTCTTACTCTAGCCAGATCAGAAATCTCCACCTAAGAAATGAAAGCTCCAAACAGCAATAACCTGGGCCATCTAGACCCTATTGTATTTTTTAGATTTTATGAGCTCATGAAAGACTTTCAGATTTTCAGCCATAGTTAAGACTTGAGGGCAAAAGCAGAGGATGTGCTAAATATAGCAAAACAAAGAGAGATTCACTCTCCTAGAGGGAGTAAAAAATCATGAAAATCCCTGCAAAGACTCCACGTTCTCCGTAGAGTATGCAACACAGGAGGCTTTGGATCACACATGTTGGAAGAAGCATTGCTACACAAGTGCTGAGCAGCTCAGTGAGTAACTCCAAACCTGGACCTGATTTTCCACAAAACACTAGAGCTACCCACTGCCTACATTTACTCAAATGCAGCTGATTTGAACTACAGAGATTTCTTTAAGTTTCCTCCAATTTCTTACTACTTGAAACTCAATCACCACTTAACACCTGAAGCCCATTCTGATCAATTCTCTCCTTCCTTTCTGGTCCTTTCCTGTTAAACCCTTCAGTTATGTTTCCCAGGTGCAGGCAGTTGGTCTTCCAGCCATCCTAGCTCACACTGAGTTTTGAACAGCAAAACCTTGTATCTCAGGGTGGAGAGTGTATCTATGAATATGGTTTTCCCAAAATATTGTTCAAGGTTTTGCCAAGGTATTAGTTGTCCTTCCTTAAGGTATGGTGTGCTTTAGTATTAGTAAGGCCTTCTTAACCTATTCCATATTGATGCAGCTGTTTCACCCTTCAGTAGCCTGAAGGCTGGAAAAAACACGTATCACCACCTCTTTTTGATACATCTTGTCAGTGTTATTTACCACACCCTAGTACATTGTGATATTATGTTGTGATTGCTTGGCTTCTGCAAGCTGGGTGTTACCAAGCATATTCAACATTCCCTGTCCTGAGTTATAGAGATTTAAATGCTAATTTAATGAGTTCTGCATGAAACAGAGGTTTCCTGGCACCTTGGCAATCCTTTACTAGCAAGGTTCTAGGATCTCTCTTCCCATTGTATCCATCTTTCATTTGTCTAATTAGAAGATGTATGCTTCTGTCCAGTAGTGGGTGTTCAGTGGTTTGCTAACTATTCATTAATATTCAGGAGACACCATCTTATCTCATGGAAACATTGGCAGTCTGGAATAGGAAACTGTTCAGTCTAATTTGGTAGCAGTTTTCTGTGCTCCTTTCTTCACAGTGGTTCACTCCACCTTTACCTTGCTCTCAGCTGCACCTATTTGTACTTGTGCAAAGAGTGGATGGGGGCAAAATTCAGTTTTGGATGGTATGAATTCATAGGAACTTTCTGCTGAGGTAAACAAAAGTTGCAAGCAAGGGGGCAAAAGTAAATAAAGCCTTACCTCTTTATTGGGAAAGACCCTGGGAAACTAAAACCAGGGGAGCCATACAGAGAGAGCTATTGGCCCTGGGAAAGGCTGGTATTGAGTTTTTCATCTCTGTCTTCATACATCTTTTGAAAGCAATATCTGAAAATGAGGTAGTTCATTAAAAATGTCAGAAAATCAGAGTTACAGTGTTATGGAAACAAAATGGGTGTCTTTATTGCAAACCTCTCCTCTTGACGCAAAAGTGCCAAGAACATAACCACTCATATAGGTCCAATTGAAATGTTTTCTTTTTACACTTGGATTTTATTTCGTACCTTACACAACTCAGTCTTCTACAATATGTCTGAAATACACCTTTGAGTTTCCCTGTAAGTTATTGCCTTTCAATATGAGTATTTGTACTGCCTGCAGTATGCATCCAGCTTGGGGGAAATTCCATTTGGAGTTATCCTTATTGACCAAATAGGCAACTACACCCAAAAGCAGCGTGCTTAACATTAAAAGTCAATTATTCCCAGGTTTCTGCTACCCTGGTTTATGTTGTCAAAGGTAATGAAATAGTACAGCCCAGCTGGCTGGTTTTGATGATGAAGGTCTTCCACTCGGAAACTATCAAATTTTTGGTTTCCTGAGGAACAGCAGTTCCCAAAAATTAACCTGCCATGGCAGCTGCTTGGAATGTTAGATTAATTCTTTTTACAGTGAAGAAGGAAATTTTTTAAAATTAAAGCATGCATAAATTTTCATTCCATAATTTATCAAATCCAAGTAACTATTTCTTTTATTATTTGAAACAAAATATAAAAATATGTTCTTCTTCCCTGTGCCTTCTCTCTTCTCTCTGCCTCTCTTATGGAGGAAAAAAAAAGACATATAAAAATAGTATCCAACAGTGGAGACTTAATTGAAAAGTCACTTTAGGAAAAAATCTTTATCCATTTGCAAAAGATCATTTTTGATATTCTGCAAAGGGAACTATGGTGACCACTTATTTTTATCCTGTGAAATAAAAGACAGCTCTTTCATCTCCAGTTCCAGCACTGTACTGTACCCAAACTGTTTAGCCCACTAACAGATTCAGCAATTCACCATGAGTTATGGCTAAGGGTTTTTTTCTTTCTCATTCATCAATTATTTCCTATTTTCCTGCCAAAATAAAAAAGCCAAATGTGTTCTAAAACAAAAATGTCAGATGTTCTTGCTTAGAGACTGACCTTTGACAAGCGATGTGTTTCTTCTGGTTTTTTTTTGTGAGACAAAACTAGAGAGAAGTGGTTACTTGACTAGGGCTAGTGTAAATGTCTGGTGAAGTCAAACAGCAGTGTTCTGGCACACTTATCCTTATCTGAGCCTCTCATGCTATTCAAAATAAAAATACATATAGTGAAAATCAATCTTCAACCAATATTGAACAGCAAGAATTGACTTTCTGTGCTCAAGGTGCATTGAAATTATGAGAAAAACACATCCAGGCACCTTCCTCACCTTTCATACCTGCCCCTCTAAAACACCCTCAACTGAATTGATGGTCTCTACAGTACAGTTGTATGCTTTGAATGACAGAAGTACAATGTCTTATAAAGTTATAATCAGGCTAGATCTCACTAATCTGGGTTATAGCTCAACTGTGAAGGCTCTTTTGAGTAAAATCATTTCTTTATTAATGAGATTCAGCCCAATCTCGCTGATAAAAATTACTTTAAAAGATGTCCCTTTGCTGCTATTCAAATGAATGGGAGAAAACAGTGGGTGTTTTAAGAGCTGTCTTCCTGTCATATCAGGATGGATCTCATTAGTGAAGGGAATGATTTTACCAGGAAAAAGCTTCTACAATGAGAAAACATAGCCTACCACAGATGAGCAAAATTCGAGTCTAAAAAAAAACCCTTAAAAATCATCTCACTGCTCACACTCAATAACAGGAAAAAGGGCATTTCTCTCTCTTTCTCTCGAAAAAAAAAAAAAAAAAAAGGAGAGTATTTTTTAAGTTGAACTGGACAGGATCTCATTAGTATAGGAACTATTTTACTTGAAAGAACTACCAGAATTATTCTACTGTTCAACCTAGATTAATCAAATCAAACCTGATTGTTGGGGAAAGGAAGAAACTGATTTTAGAAATAGATATGGAGAAATTATAATCCACAGATATTTTTAAAGAAGCTGTCATACATTCCCTCAGGTAAAATTTTAAGCCAGTGTTTGGAATGTCAGATAGATGTGACCAAACACAAGTGACTGACAAAAAAGACAAATATAAACAGTGTTACACCACAAGAATTTACAATAACCTGATTATCCTTCTCTTTGGATGATTAGCAGGAAAGGCTACAAGAGCCATAAAATTTTAGCCATTCTTAATTCCTCTTGCTATCAAAAGAAAGACAGTTTCAGCTGGGTCCTGGACTGCAGTCAGTGTGGGAGTCTGTGCTTTTCCTTCTCACCCTTTATTGGATCATGAGATTCAGCTAAAATCTTGCAATGGGATCTCTCAATTAGCATTGCTCTGAATGTAAAATCCAGTGTTGATAAAGAAAGATCCTATGGTGAAGGAGTGGACATGGTTATCTTCATCTCTAAAGCATTTCCAGAAAAGAGGAAAGGCTGGGAGAGTGTAGTGCACATGTGCACTTCAGAGTCCTGGCTGGACAGGAGCAGGAATTTGGAGAAAATATCACACCCAGGTCAGAAAATTACCCAAGCCTGGAAATACCTATTTGAACAGAAATTAAGCATAAGAGACTGTGTCTTTCACAGACTGTGATTGGCATTGAAATATTAGACAGACAACAACAGTTACTGCAAAATCATAGATAGACCTGTACAGTGTCTCTGGTTTCCTACTACAGGGTTTTTCTAATATTTTGATGCCTTTATTCTTCTCTCATAGCACTCCTCCATGAAGCAATATAGCCAGCTGCAGATACTTATCCAAGCTGCAAACACAAACCTAGACAGGAATCAGCTTTTGATTTAAATAGCCCTAAATTAATTTGAATCACTATAAGATTACACACACCTGTGCCCATGGATGCCTTTTTCTGTGTTCTGGCCCTGGAACTTTTGTAGAGATTTCTCAATGACTCAGTGCAGCAGCAGTAGCTCCAGAGGTATGAAAGATCAGCATGTAAGTCTATGTTCACCAGAACCCAACTTGTGAGATGTTTTAAGATTAATTTTCTCATTATCACCACATAGCAAATATTAATGTAATAAACACTCATGGGTTTTTTTAGTGTGCTAAAAAAAAATCTGATCAGCAGATTACTGAACATACTTGGAATTCAGTACAAGCTAATTGCAAAGAAAAAAAGAAAGTGGAAAAACTAGGTTTTGTGTGAGGCATATTTTAGGGTTTTTTCCCATTCAAAGACTGACAAATTCTTTGACATATCTACAGGCTGGAATCTCAGTGCACCTTAATATATACACTACTCATAGATTTACAGTCACAAATTAACTTAGTAACATACTTTACGATAGTTAAAATTAAATTTATTTTTATCTCATTCACATAAACATTCAAGCACACAAAAACACACCAGCTCATACATATGTGAAAATCTATAGTGATCTTTTATTTTTGCCCACCTCGAGGTGGGCTGGCCTTCTATCATTCATATTTTATATATTCTGAACACGTTAAAACAAATCTGTCCATGTCAAAAAAGTGAATGCCATGGACTTTATCTTTCCAGATGAGAAAGCTGCTCTGAGGTCTGATTGCAGCTATCTGAAATGAAAACACTGTAGGTGTATCCCACATTAAATGTTCAGCTTGAAGCTAGCAGTTAAGCATGTCACATTATTACATGCATAATAATATGATGAGCTGAAATGACAGAATGCCAGCTTCCCAACAAAAATTAAAGCAACAAACACTGATTTCTTCCAAGGATACCTACTAAAACTTTGCACAGTGGGTTTGGGAAATAAAGGATACCTACTAAAACTTTGCACAGTGGGTTTGGGAAATAAAAGCATGTGCTACACAGGCAAAAGGACATAGCAATGGAAATATATGAGAAGCCAGCTGGCTGGGGAACAGACCTGCTTCTCTGGTGTTTTCAAGTCAGGCCAAGCAAACTATCTGAAATACCACATCACGGTTAAGGAACACACCAAGTTTTAAATGGTGCAGCAAGTATGAAGTGTAAGAATGGCAAAGTCTGTTTAAAATTATTAGTTTCAACTCCTTTCACTGAAATAAAATTTAATGTACTATTGACTGGGCCTTGATACCTACCTGCTAAAGAACAACCAGGTATGTTTGATGCATTAGAAAATGACCTTTCGGGCAATCTTAGCACTCACTCCATCCATGGAATTTTGGATCTGCTCAGCACTCACATGTACGACCTCACAGGGTTTACCAAGTTTTAAAAAGACGCAATTTAATTAGGTTAATATTTTATTTATGTTACAACTTCCCCCTAGTCATGTCTAACAGAGGTTCTGCTTACAATCTTGCCAAATACCAAAGAACAAATCAACAGAACCTAAATATACTTTTTAAAAAGATGTTATTTGGATAAAATTTGCATTTGAAAGTCTAAATTTGCATTTCTCTCTAACCCCCCAAATATCAGCTTATTAAAATAAAAGTTTCCAAGACATCTCTTGGAAGCAAAACTTTTCTTTTATTTTTAGAATGAATTAAACACTTTTGCTGGTGCATACTTTATATAAATTTGCTGCAATACATCCTAATTTTAGTTACTGTAGAACTGCAATTTTTTTTCATCTTGAAGTAGAAATGGGACATTGTTTGTCAACAAGCAATCCCACAAAAAAATACATTCTTACTTTAAAAGCTGAAAACAACCAAATCTCATAAAAAAGATTAGTCACCAATCAGAGGTCTTTCTACATCACATATACGAGTGTTAATTGGAGCAAAAAATCACCCCAAAAATCTGCATAAATCTACTCTAGTACATAGTTGTAGTACTTAGTGCTGATTCGCAAGAGTGAATCTCAGGTGTTGCACCCCTGCCACAGGACTTCATCCTGTGGATACTGGATGTAACACTTTTAGGAAAGGACTTGCTTTCCAGAAGAAGATAGAGAATGTTCCAGGGCCATTGAAATCTGAGTAAAAAGGGGTAGTAAAATGGGTTTTTTTTATTACTAAGAAACTAACACAAATTGACCTCATCCATGTTGTCTATGTATCCATCACTTGTGCATGTAGTAAGTTAGATGCTGTCATAAAATAATGTATTATATGATAGTTTTGGAACTTTATTGGTCAAATATAAATGAGAAAATACTGCTTTCTTTTACTTACAGCAAACAAAGAAAAAGACATTTGATGTCTTGTCTTTTTGCAACAACTAAAATACACGGTATTCAAAATTCAACAAGATGAAGAGGACAGCCCACATGCTTTATTGCTCTCGGAATAGAGATCTCTGATATGCCAAACTTCTTTGCTCTCTGTTGTGAGCAGCAGAGGTGACCAGGATCCTGTTTTCATCTCTCACATCCCTGATTTAAAGCACTGAAAAACTGATATGTCTGGTTTCTGGCAAACTACAGGGAAACACAAGTTCCAACCTCAAGCATTTCATTGGAAAATGCTATGCCAAAGAGCAGTCTCAGTCAGCAGAAGCACTGCAGCTTTCACTATTTTTTCCACTGGCACAGAAGTGTTGTCATGTAGCAGAATCCTGCACTATTCAGAAAGTTATGTGCTAGAGTGCTCACCCTGGCTGTATTTATATCCATGTTAAGTCATTCGTAGATGTTGCCCCATGAGAGTACCCCAGCCTGGGCATGGTTTGCACACCCACTGCACAGCCAAGCCACTACAGAGGTGAGCATAGTGCAAAGCGACACCTGAGGGGAGGCTTTCCAGCATAATACCAGATTTTTAGTCCTGGCAATGTTCCTTTACCACTCCTCCTTGTGACACTGCTGTCTCCAACTCTTTCTCCTTTTCTGTTCAAAGGACAGTCGTGGACAGTCACAGCCTCCATGGAAGCTTCTCTGACAAGTACCTTCTAGAACATTTAATGCCCCAGAACAAGACTTGCTTTCCTTCTCCAAGGGGATGAGTTGTTGTGAACACTTTGGTTGTCTCCCGCCATGCCAGACAGGATACGTCGGAGCACATTTCATCCAAAACACACTTGAAAGGAGCACAGACACCAGTGCAAAACTTCCACCATTCCCTCCTGTACTCTAAGGGGATACTCCAGAGGGACCGCCAAGGGAAAAAAAGGTTAAACTGTTTAGTAAGCTGATTTCAGATCTGCTGCCAAAGGTACTATAATGAGACAAATGGGCACAGCTATTTTATCCTCTTTGGCTCATTTTTTAATTTGTGAATTCTCAGATGGGTTGCTAATTTCTGTTCTGGTTTTCAACTTCTAGGAGCTCCCTAGATGCAGCATCAAGCATGCCTCTTTGGAATAGCCTCATTTTTAATGAAAGCAAAGCAATGGTAACTGCAGTCAAGTTCACACATAACAGAAATGTCTGCACCTGTTCTAAATGCAAGTGAAAAAAACAGCCTGGTTGACAAGAAGCTACAAATGACCCAGCAATGTGTGTTTGCAGCCCAGAAATCCACCTGTATCCTGGTCTGCATCCCAAGTAGTGTGGCCAGCAGGACAAGGGAACTGATTCTGTCCTTCTACTTTGCTCTGGTGAGACCACACCTGCAGTTCTGTGTCCTCAACATAGGAAGGACATGGACCTTTGGAGCAAGCCCAGAGATCAGACAAATCCAGAGATTAGAGGGATCACAGCATCTCTCCTATGAGGAAAAAGCTGAGAAATCTGGAGTTGCTCGTCCTGGAGAAGAACAGGCTGTAGGAAAACCTTAGATCACTTTCCAGGTTACTTCTTGAACTTCTGCAGGCGTTTTGCAAACCATGCTGATCTGCAGGGCTAAAGAGATGGAAAATTCAACCACTTATGTTCTTTCTGTCTATGCAAATAAGCCAGGACATACACTTTACCTTCCTTCTCCTATACCGACTAATTTGTAACGTCTGGATCTTCCATTAAATGTCTTATGATTTCCATATGGTTAATATTATGCACAAATAAGTTTAGTACTTACAAATTAAAGTGTCACATGGAAAAGACGAAATTGTGAAAGCAAAGGAAAAAACAAACTCAGAGCTGTGATAACTGTGGTACTGTCTGGTCTCAAACATAGTGATAAAAAGGTGACTTATTTTTCCCTTCCTCAGGAAAGGAGAAACATTGCTTCCAATTAAGTGCACAGCATATGTAGTGATCCCAATTATGAAGGTGATCAGGTGATTCCTGCCCTCACGCACTCCAACATAAATATGGTTTTGTGTCCTGGAAGGACCTACTGTGACTTTTTGCTAGAAAAAAAACTAAGACTAATGTTTGAACCACTGCCATAAGAAGACGCAAAGAACCAAACAGAACATTATTAAAATGTCAGCGTTCATTTCTGTTCTCAATAGCTATGCACAACACCCCTGCTCCTTCACAAAAAGGAGCTGGAAGGTCACTGTCATTTCTGGTCTTGAAGACATGTGTCACTCATTTCCAGCCTCTTCTGATATTTGACAGTATGGACCTGCCTGGAGCACAGCAAGAATAAAGGATGACACAGCTCACTGAGCAAAATTTCATTAACAATTTTCCTCCTACTCAAATAAGAGCTCACCCTTGACCCTAACATGTAGAGTTTGCTACAGAAGAGGCACTTGCAAGAGCTTCAGTTAATGCAACCCAGCCTTTGAAAAAGCCAGGTGTCTGTCTTGGAGGAATGCTTGAATTTATAACAATCTTTGATAAAATACTACATAATCTGTAAGAAAAGAAATGGGCTGCTTCAGCAGAGTAGGTCATGTTTTTCATTGTCTAGTCTGATCTGTTTATTGCACCAAGTGAATCTAAAAGCATGGGTTTTCAGTGAAAACCATTGCATGTCTATCAGCTATATTTGTGTGTTCATACTCATGTCATAATTAATAGTTCACTCAAAACTTGCAAATTAGATGCTATGTTTCATTTTGGTATAACGGGAAACTCCATTAACAGTTTAATTACTAGCTTGTCTAGGATATTCTGTGTTGCACTAGAAACTGATACTCTTCCTTTTACTGTAACATGGCCATGTTTCCTTTTACTGTAACATGACCTCTTCAAATCCTGCAGTAGGTACCTGTCTTGACACAGGACACAGATTTTTCTTCATGACAAACAATGTTGCTTGGGTCAAGCAGTTTCTAGATTCATTAAAATTGTTTGTATTTTAAGAACTATATGTGGCTGTCTATATAGCCTAATGCATGATGTATTATCATAACACATGACATGATAATTGATGTTTCATATTCTTACTAAAGACACAGCATGATGTTTCAGTTGGGTGAAATCATGACACTTGTCCAAACCCATAAATATTTGATTGAAAAAGTCTCCCAACCTTAATATTTCTACATTTGGGGAAAATTTGGGTTTGAACTTTGTGGATTAAACCAGCCTCTAGTATTAAATGTCACTGCTTGCAGAGGTAATGTATTTTACTCCACCTGCCCAGAAACAAACTAAGATGATTTTAAAGCATTGATGTGGCAAAGAATGTTGTACCAGCAGAAAGTGCTGTTCTGTACAGTAAAACATCTCCAGAATACAAAGTCCTGTCACAATAGCTTTAGAGTTTTCACTCTGTTGTAAAAAAAGATTCATTTCTGTGATGATCTAACCAGTTCTATAGAAGCATTTCATAGAATCATAGAATATCCTGAGTTGGATGGGACTCATCAGGATTATCAAAGTCCAACTCCTGGCCCTGCACAGAACGATCTTCAAGAGTCATACCATGTATCTGCATTGTTCAAATGCTTCTTGAACTCTGTCAGGCTGGTGCTGTGACCACTGGGGAGCCTGTTCCAGTCCAACCACTCTCTGGGAGAAGAATCATTTCCTGATATCCAACCAAACCCGCCCCCTGGCACAATTCCAGGCCATTCCCTTGGGTCCTGTCACTGGTCACCACAGAGAAGAGATCAGTGCCTGCCCCTCCTCTTGCTCTTGTAAGGAAGTTGTACCTGCATTGAGATGTCCCCTCAGTCTCCACCAGGGTGAACAGACCAAGTGACTTCATCCATTGCATCCTTCTTATGTTGCGGCACCCACAACTGTCCCCAGCACTCAAGGTGAGGCCTCCTCAGTGCACAGCAGAGTGGGACAGTCCCCTCCCTTGCCTGGCTGGCCATGCTGTGCCTGATGCACTCCAGGATACCACTGGGTCTCCTGGCGGCCAGGGCACTGCTGGCTTGTATCCAACTTTCTGTCAACAAGGAACCCCAGTTCCCCTTCCACAGCACTGGTCTCCAGCCTCCTGTTCCCCAGTCAGTACCAGCTGCAGAACCCAGTACTTGTCTGTGTCAAACTTCATACACTCGGTGATTGCCCAGTCCTCTGATCTGTCAAAGTCTCTTTGCTAGGCCTCCCCGCCTTTGAGGGAGTCAACAACTCCCCTCAATTTGGTATCATCTGCAAAATTAGTGCACCTTTGAGTTCTGCATCCAGGTCATTTACGAAGATGTTGAAGAGCACAGGGCCGAGGATGGAGCCCTGTGGAACCCCACTAGTGACAGGTCCCCAGTCTGATGTCACCCCATTCACTGTAACCCTTTGTACCTGACATGTGGGCCAGTTGCTCACCCATCCCATGATGTGTTTATCCAGCTGTATGCTGGACATTTTGTCCAGAAGGATGTTTGCAGAGACAGTATTGAAAGCTTTTCTGAAATCTAAAAAATTGTATTTTCTGGCTTCTATTGATCACACAGGTGGGTTACCTTGTCATAAAAAGAAATTAGGTTTGACAAGCAGGACTTTCCTCATGAAGCTGTTCTGGCTGTGAGCAATGAGTGTGTTGTCCTTCAGATGTTTTCCAGTAACTCACAGGTATTCCTTATGTCAGGAAAGGGTAATATCAACCATTTATTGAGAGAAAAAGTAAAAGAAAGCTTAGTATTACTTTAATTTTTGGTTTAAATTTAAAATACAGTCTAAAGACAGTTGTGGTGTGGGAGTGCAGTCATTTTAAACAAGTACTGTCTTATGTTGTTCTTGATTGTAATGTTCTTAGTAACTGAGAGGAGAGAGCGGTGACTGATAAATAATCAATATCTGCAAGACCGTATAAATAAAGCGGAATATTACGATGAAGGAACTCAAGAATCAAAAGAGATTTTGATATAGTTCCAGAGGAATTAGATATTTCCTTTGTTGACAGACCTTTTTTTAAAAATCTATCATCATCTTTCTAACCAATACTTACAGTTATTAAGAACCGCTCCAGCAGTAAGAAATTAAAGGAATCTGACACAACTTTCAGTCTCTCTTACTGTTATTTCTAAATATTAGAGATAGGTATATTAATTTAATTTTTAATTTCTATTCTTTCAGTAAAGACTATATCAATGTAGACAGTGCATAGGAGTCTCAAAGTATGAGATAAGGCTGTATGGGGGAGATCTGCTCAATGTGGGCGACCTGTCTCCCAAATTCAGTTCTTTTACTTCATCTTTTAATTTATTCAGAACGCCTTTGCAATTCACACCCGCTGATCTTCTCTTGTATAAATCACACTGGCCCTCCTTATTCCTTTGGTAACATCATACTGGTACCTACCACAAGGTGCCCAGAAATGAGACAATAGTGCATTTTATCACGTCAGCGCGCTGCACAAGATTTGCACTTTGGATTCAAACTTAGCCCAATGAGTGCAAAAGCCAACAGCTGCATGCTTATATTTCTCTTGCCCTAGTAAACAGGGCTTAGGAAAGCTTTGAACTCCACAGAGACAGATAAAGAATGTAAAGGAACACATTATGAAAAACAGATATCTAAAAACTTACAGAAAAGGTATCAATACAGTTACACCAAGTCTCTTTTTCCTTAAACAATATTTATAAAGAATATAGAATTTTTCACTTTTCCTCCATTTTTAACTAAAATGGGTACAGTGTTAAAAATACGAAGGGCACGTATATAGTTTCTTTAACCTAGCCTAAAAAATTACATCTGCAGGTCTGGATGTGGGTAAAAATCTCAGTCATTTCCAAGGAAACTGTGGCTATGTTCCTCTGGCTGTTGGTCACTCTTTGATTCTGACTAGAAGGTTGATGAGCACTTCTCCATGCCTGTCTACAGCCTCCAGTATAGATTTACTGCTCCATTACAAACTGTAACTTCAATACCCATAGCACTTAGTGAGGCTGTTAAACCACAGAACTAGCCCTTAATTGCACTAGCCAGCAAAAAGGAGGTCTTTGGAAGAGTGGCTTACAAAGAATTTGGAACCAGAACACTCCTATAGGACTCCGTGCCTCCCAAATTGTCCTCTGCCTTTTCTCCTATTTAATGTGATTTTTAAAGCTTATTGTTTACCTGGGAAGAAAATTCAGTCAGAACCATGAAATACAAGTAATCATCAATGTTTGCCAATAACCAAAGGGCAGTAAATAAGGTATTAGCTGCAGAACACCAGTTACTAAATGCCTGGAGAGTGGCCAGTCTGGCTCTAAGTTTGTATTCCTTTTCTCCCCTGCTGTCATTTATGTCAATCTTGAATAGATTCTGTTTTACTATGCAGTGGATTACACCCAGAGCTTATGGATATGAATATGGGTTGCTTGATTTGCTCTCCCTGATCATGATCCAGTGGTATTAACACTTGGGGTCAATCTGGATTATCCCATGTTTAAAAGAAGGCAATTAAACAGTTCAGTTCTTAATTTCTGAGAATTTTTTTCTTGCTTATATGAGGAGCTAAAGGAATTGCTCATGCAGAGTTACTTTGCCAATTTCTTGTTGCTGGTGGGCTCGGTAGTGGTAAAGGGAAAAAGAAATAAGATTGTTGCACAAGTATTCTCCCTTGGATCTGAACAAGTTCCAAGGAACTTAAAGGTTGAATGGGTGATTTCACTTTTCAGAGACATTTTCTCCTTCTATGTTGAGACTCCACAGTCAAAATTAGATAAGATGCAAACCTAAAGCAAAGTCTGGAGTTCAAATTTTACCAGTTTTGTGTTTAGAAAAGAGCCTGGCTTGTCATCACAGGAGGTAAGGGCGACTGTATGTGCAACCGTCTGGGATACCACCAAGTGAGAAGGAACTCGGGACCCACTTCCAAGCTGGAAGAAAAATGCAAAGAAAAGCAGAAGGCTATCTTTAGCATGCCAAGTACATTAGATGAAAAGATGAGATCATCCGAAAGGTAAAGGAGACTTTCCTCTAAAATATATGTCTCTGATGTCATGAAGTAGCTGGTGTGAAAACTTGCTTGATATGTAGTAGCTCAGATATTTTTGTTCACTATTTATTTTTATCCTCAGTATGTTAACTAGGAAGACAGTGTCAGAACTATACAAAATGAAGACACTTCGAGCAAGAAAAAATATTATGAAAAAGTGTAGAAATTATTGTGAGAAACACACTATTTAAACTATTGCTAAATCCCCTTTCTAAATACACTGGTTTAGAACTCAGATCCAATCAGGATTGAACACAGTAGCTTCAAGGGCCTTGACCAAGTGGGTGGGTGATAAATGAAAGCAAAATGACTGATTAGACTCACTGTGTGTGACTGACCTTTCCTAGGACCAGGCTATGAATTTCCAAGTTTGACCATAATTTTCTGTGCTTTTTTTGAAGGCAGGTATTTTTATCTACAGAAAGAACTTTATGGTACAGCTAAGTGGAACAGAGTACATATTTTCTCTGTAATAAGAACAACATAAATCAATTATTTTTAAGATTGTATTACTCTTTTCTCAAGTGGAAAGATGTGTGACCAGATAGCAGCTACATGTCAGTACCAATGTTAAATTTAGCTTTCCAAAATTTGTTTCCCAAACTCTTTGACATTATGAAAGAAATACAAACTACCCAAGGTTGAAAGTACTCCACACAATCATAGGATTCCAGGAGGCCATAGTGCCTACAAATATTCTCAGCCATGAAGGTGTTAATCAGTGTATATTCTGTGTCATCTGCATCTAAGAAGCTCTGCAATTAAAATTAGAACTTTTATGTCTGATCCTCAGCTTGCTGCTATTCAAAGCCCCTATCTGCATACACTGGGGATGGAAAAGGCCTTTTGAAAGTAAATAATTGGAAAAATTAGAGGGATTTTCGAAGATTGCAGAGCTTCCCTTTAGGACCAGTCCAGGAGCCCTGTCCTTCTGTCAAAGTACAAATTACCCCCATATGGTGATGACCGTTCTCTCAACTGTAATTTATTCATTATGCAGAGTGCCGAATACCAAATGGTTAAAGCGTGGCAGCAGAACAATGAAACAGGCTTGGGAAGCTAATAAGTGTCCAATCAATGAGAACCTAATGAACTATAACATGTAATACTTTATAAGGCATTCAAATTAAAAAGGGGAAAGAAATCAACAATGATGCAATATCAATTTACTTATTCAAAGTCTAATCAAACAAAATAAGCATCATTCTCCAAAAATACAGTCATAACTGACATTTGGGGAGGGGGAATGAGTGGAAGGTAGGATCAAGCCAAAATTCCTTTAAGAACATAATTAGTACTAACCAACTGTCCTTATTTAATGTAAGCTCTTTGCACCAAATTCTTCTGGTGAGGTAATAAAAATTTTTTTCCAGTACACAACTTTTTCCCCTTCTATCCCAAAAGTCTTATTTTACCGTGAATTCTATTACCACATTTCCAAAAAAAAAAAAAATTCTGATTGTGTAGAAATAATAACAATTAATAGACCATGGACAAGGTAATCTCAAGAAGGTATTGTGTCTTTCCTAGCAGCCAATAGGCAGAACATCTTCTGGATAGAGCTGTTTTCATTTAAATGCTGGCAAGGAAGCTATTAACTCCTTCCCCAAAATGAGGAGGTGGCGGCAGGGATCCAGGTATCCTGACAGAGCACTTCACTGGCTTTTGTGTCTGCTGGGCTGCTCAGTTGAGAATCTCTGTTCTTCAGTCTTCTTCCACTGAGACACCCATCTTTAAATAAGAAATTTCAATTAATGTGTCTCTGAATTATTGTTTCTGTGTATTTAAAAAAAAAAAAACTTGTTGGCTTTTTTGTGGTCCTTGTTGGTTTAGGATTTTTTTTTGTATTTTAAGTACCCTTAATCCATCTTATATTGGCTTCTGTTGCCTTCCCTGACAGAAAAGGTGCCAACAAGATGGTTCATTCTTGACTCAGCCAGCTACACATATTAGCAATTCTCACAGCAGTTGCCAAGTATAACTGTACATCCTCCTCTTTGTGAGTGACTGTAGTTTTCTTTTTCCACAGCAGTTGACATTAAATGTCTTCTGTGTTTCCTGCTGCTCCTGTTCACATGTGATAGTGGTTACTGTCAGCTTCACTATCTCTCCATTTCTTTTGCTATGTGAGTCTCTTACCTCTTATAATTTTCTCTATCAAAAATAATAATATAAATCACTATTTTCTTTTGTAATTCTGTGCTTAAATTTGATGACAGGCATTTCGGTCTCTGGACTTCTGCTTCCAGCTCTGCCGCTGATATTGTGGTCTTTTGCACTGGTCACAGAAATGAAGTGTCTGGGTTGCATTGCAGGAGCCTTGTCTGTGGCACAGCCCTGTTTATGAATGCAAAAACCTGAATTATGTGTGACTTCAAATACACGGTCATAAAAGGTATCAATGCTGTCCATCCCCAGATGGGCAAACAAACACTATTCATTACAGTCATGCATTTCTGAGAGTTTTCTTATCCTGTGTTAGTACAAAACCAATAGCAAATGATCCCTGCGCAGTTTTCAGAGTTGCAATTTGTCTGTGTCTTCAGGACCACACTAACTGCAGTGGAAAACTTCTGAGAACTAGAAGTAATCCTCTGTGTTGTAAGACAAACCTCTCTCTCACAAGTGAAAGGAGACAAAAAACGGATATTGTATGCTATTGTATACTCACCTGGACAACAATAAAATAAGTGAGTTCAAAGAAGGGTGCTCAGCGTATTAGGAACACTGGACATAACCAATGATCAAATGACTTAAAAGTCTGGCTAAAGAGCTCATATCAGTGAAATATCCAGCAGCCAAGAGAAAGTTTTGAGAAATCTAATCAAGTTTTTCAGTCTTTCTCAGCCTTTCTCATATTCATACAGAAGACAAAAGGATGCAAATGCATTAACTTGGAGACTGACTGTAAGGAATAAGTTATTACTATTTTGATTAGTTTCTTTTTTCTTTTTTTTTCTTTTTTTTTACATTTCTGTGTTACTTGTTGGCTCTTTTTCTTTCTCACACTTCACACTTTAGGGTGACAGTCTAAAAGCAATTGCTACAAAGATTATACTAACAAAACTCACTCAGCAATGCAGGTGCGGTAAAATGAAAATGAAAATGAAACGAACAAAATCCAGAAGAAAAACCCAAAACATGACAGAACTGCTCTATTTCCCAAATCAACATCATACAGTACAGATGTGAAGAAGCAACGAACATCTACTGCAGTGCAGATAACACAGAAAAGCCCTTCTTAGAATAACATAAGCAGTACTCCCATACTCAGAACATGAGGTGTAGGTGGGACTTAATGTCCATCACATCTTCCTCATTCCCTGGTGTTTCACTACTGGGCTGACTCAGAAGGTGCGCTCATGTGGTCAAGGGGGAAGGCAAAGCACAGAAGATTGCAACAGATCCAGTTTAAAGTGGGCATTATCAAACTAAGTTGTCATTTTTAACTGCCCTTCAGGGACTGTAGTGGAATCTCAGTCCCTTTTTAGTGAATGGAAGCTTTGCCTGTGACATTAAAAACAGAGTAAGTACTTTTGGTGGTTTGACTTGGGTCTTTTTTTCTCCCTATTACTATTATTACTGTTTTAAAGTGTGCCACAGCATACAGGGTTAATGATATAAAATCTCCACATAATGAGATAAAACTGATACTGAAATAGTGTCCTCTTACTGTAGGAGGAATCTGCAATCAGGACTTCCAAGCACATGCAAAAAATAACTCTTGGATCAGTCTTCTTGTCTTCCAGTAGACTTGGCAAGAAAGACAAGCCATATGTGAAGCCAGCCATATATCAGTTATGTGGTCTTAGATATTTGCAATAAAACAAAGGACTTTGCTGTCAGCCCTCCTGATTTCATGAAGCCTTAACAGCTCACAGCAATGTCCTTTATCAAAAGCCACACAGTTATCCTTAGCCATGTGCATTTCTCTGAGAAAATATTCCCTGAAATAGCTATTTATGATTAATTCCATCAGGGAAAGGGAAAGACATGAAAGGACCTAATACAATCAATTTCAGCCATGCTGAATGCATCTAGATATAATGAATGTAAAAACAATTAATAAGAAAAGCAGTAATATGGAGGGGGTGGGGGAGAGTGGAGGAATTAAAGTACACATGCACAAGACAGTAAGACCAAGAAGAAAATCTTTGTGACAGTGATGTGGATGCCCTGGTAAATTAAGTGGAACTAAGTCTTCATCCCCAAATTCCTCCTGGCCATTTATTTAGACACTATTAACTGGCAGTTTCAGACAGGGATTGTGTAAGGAGTGGGTTCAAAGAAAGAATTTTATAACAGAGCTTCTTTTCCCAGCTAATTCTGGGTGGACAGCCTGCACACGAGGGACCAAAAGGATGGCTGGGGAATAGTTCAGGGTGAGCCATGAAGTGAGGTCAGGAGCTAATGAACAGCTCACACTCCAGACGTGCAAAACCATATGGATGGCAATGGCTCTGTGTGTGTGATTACTCACACATGTGGAGTTAGTTCAGTGTGTGCTCAAGCTCAGGAAGAGAACTAGTAGTTTTATTTGATGCAGTGGTAAAAGGAGTCAGGGAAGGGATTTTAAAAGTGAAGTAAAGTGCTTATGATAGTGTTTTTCAGAACTAGCCTTAAAGAAAAGGCTTAGGAGAAAGGAATTGTTACCAAAAAAAAAAAAAAAGGTTTATTATACAAAACAGCAATGGTTTTGGCAAAATGTGTAAATTTCAAGACTATAATTGACATATTCTGTTTTTTTAGTCAAACTTTAGTCATTAACTATTATAAAACCAGTAAAACTCAAATGGACAGATTAACATTTCTGTTCACTTTTAATTACTTTTTTATAGTGTATTTTTTGTGCACACCCTAAGTTTTTTAATTGTTTGAGCTTTCTCAACAATTAGGTCCAAGAAAGTGAGGCAGTTCAGCTTACTCTGTGTTCTGTCTCACTGGAATCAACAGTTTACAATTATTTACTTAAGGACCTTGCCATGTCATGCAGGTTGTCTATTTATTTTTCCTTTATAAAATTTAAGAAGGAAAAAGCCCTAAAATTTACTCCCATCCCATCCTAATTTTTTATCCTTCTATACAAAATCTTTGAAAATAATCTCTTTAATCAGATTATGGATTCAGATATTGGTGAGATATTTGCTTTACAATGGGTGTCTCTTACTAATGTCCTATTCAGTATTATGCTATTTCTGTGGACTCAGTACCTAAAGCCTTAGGGCTCTTATTCAGGGATACTGCTATAGCTAAATTTAAAATTTATATCTCTAGATAGGGCAGCAAATTCTATTATACAAATATTTGAAGCTATCACAAGGAGAGGAATACTATAAATTAATCCTTCACTCAGAAGTTGTACTTGCAGCTCTTTTCAGTTAATTTTCATTATTTTACCACCGGGGAACAGTTTCAAGGAATTATTACACTAACCATAATATTTAAAATGAGCCCTGGAAGCCCACCCCCACCCTAATAAATATCATTCAACATTCATTGTTGTAGAAATACGTAACAGACAAGAGACGAGAGATTTTCTTTTTTTGCTTCTCATGAAGGTATGAAAATATTAGCAAATGTTCAGATCTTCACTACTCATAATATTATGGGTCAGATCCAAGCAGAGCGGAGAGGTCAGTGCTCCATCAGCACAGCTTTAAATCATTATGGGCTGTAGGGCATAATAGCCTCTGAGGAGGCTTGCTTAAAAGATGGGAAGGAAACCTGGAAAAGGTTAATTACGGCACACACACCACTTGACAGTTCCTTTTCAATCTGATTCAGCTCAGCTGTGAATGTGTCCTCAGCACAAAGATCCTGCTTGCTGCCACACTGCTTTCCCTCACCTCCAGGCTGGGCCATGGTTTGCCCACATGAATGCATCCCAAATCCAAGGGCGGAGTGTTTTCCAAAGGGTGCACCTGTTCTGCTGTGGATCTGCTCCTTCCTGTCCGAACCCTTAACGCCCAGCAACCTGACAGTTTGGGCTGTGTTCGTCAGGAAGCTGTATTAGTCCTGGTTCAGAGCCAAAATTTAGGAAGAAACCTCAGGAGGGTTTACTTTGGGAGAAGCCGATCCAAAATGGCCCCTCCCCGTCACTGGTCCGGGAAAAAACAATTCCTTAGGAGAAAGGTAGAAAAAACGATTTATTTAACAGGCAAAGCATTCACTAGCACAAACAAACAAAAAAAGAACAATATGAAACCATAAAAGCCCTTGCCACTCCAAAAGAGATGACAAACTCAGAAAGTCCCTCCGTGGCTGTGGCCCGGCTCTCTCAGTCTCTCTCAGTCCCTCCGTGGCTGTGGCCCGGCTCTCTCAGTCTCTCTCAGTCCCTCCGTGGCTGTGGCTCAGCTCTCTCAGTCTCTCTCAGTCCCTCCGTGGCTGTGGCTTGTCTCTCTCAGTCTCTCTCAGTCTCTCTCAGTCTCTCTCAGTCTCTCTCAGTCTCTCTCAGTCTCTCTCAGTCTCTCTCAGTCTCTCTCAGTCTCTCTCAGTCTCTCTCAGTCTCTCTCAGTCTCTCTCAGTCTCTCTCAGTCTCTCTCAGTCTCTCTCAGTCTCTCTCAGTCTCTCTCAGTCTCTCTCAGTCTCTCTCAGTCTCTCTCAGTCTCTCTCAGTCTCTCTCAGTCTCTCTCAGTCTCTCTCAGTCTCTCTCAGTCTCTCTCAGTCTCTCTCAGTCTCTCTCAGTCTCTCTCAGTCTCTCTCAGTCTCTCTCAGTCTCTCTCAGTCTCTCTCAGTCTCTCTCAGTCTCTCTCAGTCTCTCTCAGTCTCTCTCAGTCTCTCTCAGTCTCTCTCAGTCTCTCTCAGTCTCTCTCAGTCTCTCTCAGTCTCTCTCAGTCTCTCTCAGTCTCTCTCAGTCTCTCTCAGTCTCTCTCAGTCTCTCTCAGTCTCTCTCAGTCTCTCTCAGTCTCTCTCAGTCTCTCTCAGTCTCTCTCAGTCTCTCTCAGTCTCTCTCAGTCTCTCTCAGTCTCTCTCAGTCTCTCTCAGTCTCTCTCAGTCTCTCTCAGTCTCTCTCAGTCTCTCTCAGTCTCTCTCAGTCTCTCTCAGTCTCTCTCAGTCTCTCTCAGTCCCTCCGTGGCTGTGGCCCGGCTCTCTCAGTCTCTCTCAGTCCCTCCGTGGCTGTGGCCCGGCTCTCTCAGTCTCTCTCAGTCCCTCAGGCCTGCAAACTCCGCGGCCCAGGCCCGGCCCGGCGGCCACAGGTGCGAGCTGCCGCTGCTCTGCTGGGTGTTCAGTCCAGAGCAGGGTTAAACAGGTCCAGAGAGAAAGAAAACCCACAGTCCAGGGAACTTCTCTGCCTCAGCTAGCTACAAACTAACTAAAAGCAAAGGAGAGATCTGTCCTGCTGTCTGTCCATCCGCAGACAGCACAGCCCAGCAGCAGGATGCGGGGGAGCGAGTGCAGTTTCTGATAATAAACTCCGCGCTTCTTCTTTCCTCTCTTTGCTCTCGGAAGAAGTCTTAAAGGTACAAAATTTAGTATCCAGCCTAAACAGAGCAGACGTGTGGGGATAAAGGCATCATATAGCCAACCCAGAAGCCCAAGGATTTTTCTTGGTGGAGGGGAAGGGTGAGGGGGGGAGGTAGGATAGGGGAAGAAGCGCAAACCAAACAAAAACTTAAGCCTGTGATTAATTGGCTGAAAGGATGCGAGCAATTCCGATCCACTTAATTGAATGTGGGCTCAAATTAAAAAGAGTAATTGCCTTCAAAACTTTGCATTGCAGATTGCTGGCCTCTTTTAAACATCAAATGAAATCCTTCAAGCAGATGTGTCAGTGGAGTTGCTTTCAGAAACTTAACTGCATTATATTGATGGTTTTATTTACAAGATGAATTTTCATGAAAAAGGTGGTCTGATTTTGGCTGGAAATTCCAAATCAAGGCCATGCCTTCTAACTGCTGGCAGCTTTCCAAACATTTCCTGATCAGAAGACCTGAAAATAGTACTTTATATTTTGATGTAAAAATAATTGTATTTGAAGCCAAGGCTGTATATTTTTTACACAAATTTTCCACTGCTTTTGGGAAGAGCTTTAGTTGAGCAAAGCCATACCTCTATTAAACATGAATAAATAAGGAATGGATGGTCAAGGAATTCTCACATAAAAATACAGAGCTCAGTTATGAGGCCTTTTTAAATAAAAATCTTGAATTAGATTGTTTTATCTACACACCGACATTCCCATTTATTCTTTATATCAAAGCAACATCCACAACTTCTAACCTCATTGTGCTATGCACAAAAACACAGAACAAAAGAATTGTCCTACCTCTCAAAATACTTTGCTGCAAGAGCAACAAAGACCCTTTGTTTGCTATTTAGGCGAGATTGGTGGACATCCTCTCGGAGCAGAAGCTCTGAGAATAAGCCTTTTCTATTCTTTTCCAAACATGTATATGCATATTTTCACGCGAGTCTGCTACAGCAGAAGGACTCTTAAAGAAAAGAATCAAGCAGAGCAAAAGGAAAATATTACTTTATATTAATAACAAATGGAGTGCACAATGTATTCCACACACAAAGGTTACCCATTTGTGGAGCTGGAAGCCAAGGGCATTTTAAAACTTAAAGAGCCCTTAAATAAACATATTGGTTTAAGTACAAGGCAAATATTCTTAGCTCAGCAGGTAGTTGGTATCTAAATCACATTCAGACTTCACATAAATACACATGTCAAAGCATTTATCTAGTAATAAAAAAACAACTCTTAAGGAATGCAGTTCAGATAGGGAAGTGTCAGTTATTTTGCACATTTCCTATTTCCAGCTCATTAGTTTCAGCTTTTGACAGGGGTGGAGCTGAAAGAAATCCTGTAGAGGTTTTTCTCTCCTCCCAATTTCACATGAATAAACAGAGGGAGGGAGTCCCCTGCCTGTCTGCCAGGCTCTTATCTATCATATTTAGATGCTAGATGCTGTCAGATTTTAGATAGTGATGCCTGTAGGTATTGCCAGTTACTGGGAAATTAAACCTGGAATAGAAGATAGTCCTTTCCTTTCCCAAACTGACTTTGCTTTAGGACTAGGTTTGGACATCCTTCAAAAATGTTGATGTCCAGACAAAGGTGACAGGATTATATTTCTGTCATTCGTTACTTGCACCTGATTTTCTGTTTCCTTACTCTGTCCTTGGTGTCTCAGCTGCATCCGTCTGCATATTTTCTTTCACCTACATTCTTACATTTCTCTCAAATCCAGATCCTCCCACTCCAGAAGCAGTAGATGTAGATTTACATTGCTGATTTTTGTTTAAAATCTCCTCATGTAAGATACTTCCTTGAGTATTAGAAATTCTTAGAAATTCAGTGTTTTCATTATTAGACACATTTTGCCTTCATTTCCCCAAAATATATTTCAGAAAATGAAAATGTTCCTCTAGGGACAAGAGGCAGTGAACACAGGAGAGATTTCTATACAATTCTAATTCTTGGAAAATGTCCCAATGATCATCAACAATGAGGTCAGCAATTACCACCCTTGTGCTAGAAATGACACCTCTATGAGCTGATAACCACATGGACGCACTTTTCCCTCCCAGAGATAAAGCACACCCAACCACCAGGAACTGCAAAATGGAAGTATGTGTGCAGCCAGGTACTGTGTTCCACCCGAAGGTTGGTAACTTCCATCTAACAGAGGTAATTCCTTAAGGTGATCTGGCTGCCATCACCCCAGTATACAGTCTAAACATTTTGGTGTAGTCTTTAAGTGATGTAGCTTAATATCATACCCACCTAGCTTATTCCTTCTTTCTTAATCTTACCTGCACAGGTTCTGTTCCGATTCATTTTTAGTAGAATCCTTCAAAATAACCCCTAAAGCTAAAATCAAATGTGTGTATGTATTTATATGTGCGTGTCTTCATGTTGATATTTATGTGTAGGCATATGTGTGTTTGGGTTAGAGAGGGTAAAGACAAAATCTTTTCAAAGACATCTCTTTGAATCTGAGAGATCTCAAATGTTACTTTCCGCATGTGGGAATATCCACACATTTGGATCAACCTTTGAAAAAAGCTCCATGCAGTTCTTGTGGTGCTTTTACTGCACTATATAGGAGATACTACAGCAAAAGGACTTCAATTTGAGGGTCAGCTGGAGGGATATACCACATAGGGATATAGGTGTAACAAATGATATTTGGTGCTAATTTTTAGGATGAGACTTCGGTCTGCATTAAGTTTTAAATGGCAGCATCAAAGGCCACAGCCTGCATAATTTTTCTTCCAAGCTCAAATCTCATATTTTTTCTGTGGCACCATCATAAAGGGGTGTAACTTCCTCCCAGTTTTTTGAGCAGTTAATAAGTATGGCAGCTCTGCAGATCTGAAGATGCTCTATGACTTTTTCAGGCACTCAGGAGATCAGGAGTCTGCCCATTGTGGCTGATGAGGCATTTTAGTGTGTATGAATGCAGAAATAGGCTCAAAAGGAAAAAAAAAAGTTTTGGTGATGTAAAGTTCTCTTTACTTTAGAGCAAACCATAGACAGAAGCTCATCAGTCATAAAAGATTATCATTAGGAACTTTCCACAAGGTCATGCAGTGATAGGACAAGAGGAAATGGCTTTGAACTGAAAGAGGGTAGATTTAGGTTAGACATAAGAAAGAAATCCCTCACTTTGAGAGAGGTGAGGCACCAGAACAAATTCCCCAGAGAAGGTGTGAATGTCTCATCCCTGGAAGTGGTGAAGGCCAGCCCAGATGGGACTTTGAGCAACCTGGGCTAGTGGAAGGTGTCCCTGCCTGTCGTGTGGGGATTGGAATGAGATTCTGAATACTAAAACAAAGGTGGATATATAAATTAGTTGGTGCCTTCCCTATTTTGAGTTTTCAACTCTACTGCTCAGATTGGGAAACTAACAGTACCTAGTAGGAGAATAAGTCACCAACACATGACTAAAATTTAGTTTAGAACCCATGAGACAGAAAGATGAGCCATGTCTCTTAGGTGTTTGAACACTGAGCTGGATGAAGATGCTGACCTAACAGTAGCAGAAATATAATACTACCACTCTTGATCATTTTTCACACATTCCCAGTTGGTTGTTTGACATGCAACTGGAAGGAATTATTGTTTTTCTCTGTTTTTTTCCCTTCTCTGTTAGCCAAAATAGTGAAACTGTAGCATCAGTGTTGTTTGAAAATATATTTATGTTTGTTTTCCCTATAAAAAGAGATAATAATGTTATGTTCCAATAATATTAAGTTGCAATGTTATTTGCAAGATTGCAGAGCTTTTAATTTTCTGATTATTTCCACAGTGGGAGTTTCAGCTCAATTTCAACCAAGACACTTCTATCTGTTTCAGTTATTTTTTTATTACAGCTAGAAGCAACAATAATTGCCTTTAGTGTATGAAAACATGACTGAGGAGACAATTGTTGTCCCTAAAGAGTAAAATCATCAGCATACATTTTTGATGTAAAATTTTTGTAAATTAATTGCAAGATCCTATAAATATTATATTTACAAAAAATGTGTTGTATGCTGTCTTCAAAGAAACAATCTTTTTCTTTTTTTTTTCTTTTTGTAAACTATGCTTCATACACACTGCATTTCCTGAGGCAGAAAACAAAAACATGGAACAAAATATTAACCTTCTACTTTTGTAATTTTACATTCTACTACTTTTCTTTTCCAACTCTAGGAGTGGGGTTTTTTTAATATAATCCTGGAAGTATATAGGGAAAAAATCAGTAACATTCTCAGTAATCAAGCCCTATTTTCAGTGTTTTACTATTCAGGTGATAAAACCCCCCATAAATATATATCTAAAGTGTTAAGGCAGTGGATCTGCATATAATTTGGTCATAAATCAAGAAAATAATTCAAAATATTGACATTTTGTGGCATATTTTTTCCACAATTTCTATGAAAAAAATGATAGCATGAAATCTTTTCAATTTTCTCTAATAAAAAATTCAACTTTGAGTATTCCAATCCAGTTATATCTTGGAAAAATTATCTATCAAGACTTCTAACGGAATTTTCTTCTATAGCCACTTGATAGAGGAACCTGACAGACTGTCCAAGAACAGGAACTACAGTTCTTAAAAGCCTCTGAAATAACTTGGGTTGATGCCAACATTAATAAGTGCAATTAAAATTACACTACTTTGTTTCCATTTTTCTTGCTAGAAAATTAAATGTCAGCTTTTTGCTGTGGAAAAAAAAAAACAACAAAACACAAAAACCAAAAAACCAACCAACCAAACAAGAAAACAGAAACAAACAGAAACAACTGGATTTTGGGTTTAATCAGACTAGCATCTTTTCAGTTGTATTAGCTCTATGTGGTGCATCCTGTGTAACCCAGATGTAAAGAAATTTCATATGATTTATGAGTACACAGGACAGCACCCCAAGCACACATATTATGTCCTTTTCCTGTCGCTGCATTTGAATGCAGAATGAAGAGAATATTTTGGATAAATAAGCTCAGAGGCTTTTTTGAAGGAGATCCGTAGTGTTACAACTAACATCAAGAACAGTGATTAGTTCCAAAAGATATTTCAGCAGGTTTCCTCCAGTCAGAATGGTGGTATTTGCTTTTCAGCAGTCAGCACGTTGCACTTACATCAAATAATGCTAGCAAATCTGCTGCTAGGAAAAAAAAATGTAGAAAACCTAGGAAAATTCATTATTTGGAAATCATACATTTGTAAGAAAATCTGATTTTCAGAGATGATTAGGGATCAGATTGCACAAACTGCCAGAAATATCTGAGGACATAATTTCATATGTCTTTGACAACTTCAGAGCAGGTCAGCCTGTGATTATTTACTTATTTATTTATTTTTGAAGCCACAGTAGCAGCAGGTGCCTTTCTGAGCTAGTGATAGCGACATATTTTCTCACATACCATTGGAGACTGGTGTGACACAAGGTCTCCAGCTCACTTGCCAGCATTGAAGGGAAGGTGGGTGTCCCCTGGGGCATGGAAATTTATCTCCAAGAAATACAGATCAGTAACAGTGTTCTTCCCTGGCATAATACCATTGCAAGCAAGCTCTCAACATATTTACCAACTGCATTGGATTGACCAATAATATGCTGATTAGCCATCAGCATTATCATCTTTTCCCTCAGAAAAGTATCATTGTATACTTATACACTAAGTATGTAAGTAAATTATTAAATTATTATAAGTAAATTATTAAATGTACACTTCCAAGTGTAAATTTACACTTGGAAAATACTGCTGGCTTCCAATCACATCCACTATAAACAAAGCACAGTACTTCAATGCTGATAAACTCGGTATAGAATTTTAGCCCAAGAAGAAGCTCATATCTGTATAATCTATGTCAACTGTATGTATATATATATGTGTATATATATATATATATAGGAATAGGAATAATAGTTGAACCTTAAGTGATTGTGCATCATCTGTCTGCATTCATATTTAAGCATTTAAGCATGTTTCACCACCAGGAACATGAAAAGGTTAAACAGCAGCAGATTTCCTGTGCTAGATAACTTAATGAAAAACATTCAGGGTGATTTTAAGAACAACAGACACACAGATAGCAATTTTTAGTATTTTTCTCCTTTTTTTTTTTGGTGGTTTTTTGTTTTTTGTTTTTCACAAGGAAAATGTAGGCAAGACAGACGTTGCTGTAATTCTTCCTAATTGCTCTAATGCGTTTTATTTTATTTTAGTGTTCTCAGTTTATAAAAACAGTTAGCATCAGTTTGTTTTCATTTTTAATGGATATAAACTCATTCTTTTCCTCCTGAAAAACTTCACAATATGGTTGGAAATGTCAGCAATAATTAGACAAAATGCTTGTGAAAACATAAAATAGAAACAATACATCTTTTTATAATGGCATCAGTTTGTCTGATTATCTCAAACAATGTACATTTCCAACTGCCCAGGAGGGTCATTAGAGCTTATGAAAATCAAACTCTCTTTTTTCTGCTTCATACATCATGGACAACAATATTGTCTCCAGGATCATTATATATTGCCTGGCTTCATAAATATACGTTAGACTTTCTTGAGCTACAGTGAACTTGGAGCATGAAATGCATTCAAAAATAGAAACAAGGGGAAAGAAAAAAGAAAATAATGTTATTAACTAAATAACCATTACACAGAAATTATAAAAGGAAAGAAAACTTCACTGAACACAGTACTCAAGGGACCTTGGTTCAATTCTGTCTTCAGTCACAGATTTTCAGTATAACCTTAGGAAAGTCATTTCTGCCCTATGCACAATGAGGGCCATCTGTCCTTTAAAGAAATGGTTGTGTGGCTGTGACAGCACTCCCTTCTGAGCTCCTGTCAAGGTGTGAAGCTTAATACAGAAGTTTTTGTTATTCCTTTGAGATACACTCAGAGAATAGACAAGAGTATCACTTCACTTTTTTTCCAATTTGTAAAAATGGGGCTAATATTCCAGTGAGCCTTATGCTCACTGGAGATCTTATGGATGCAATTCATTAGTGTGTAAGAGGCATTCAGATATCATGATGACAAGGGTCATTTCATGAGTAAATATCTGGATGGAGTAGGAGGAATTAAGGTACAGTTATCACTTTGAATCAAAAATAGTTTAGTATGAAAAACAAGGGAAGTCTGATAAGTTTATCATATGATCAATTATTATCCTTCACTCTAGGAAGCTGGAAAGCTATTTCAAAGATAACTTTTACACCTGCTAAGTTTGTTTTCTTGTAAGGAGTTGCAATGTGTTTGTTCTGTCCTGTAGTTTGAGCACCTTGCTTTTTCTCAGTGATCATGGGTTTTCAGTCTTCACTTGTCTCCTTCAGATTCAGCAACTCTGTCACCCAGCAGGAATGATGTCACTTTATTTTGAACAGGGTCCCAATATACCAGCTGCCAAAGTTGCCAAGGAAAAATTGAAACTTACAGGAAAGTGCAAAAACATGCAACACTTCTATTAAAAATTTTATGTTAGAACTTTTAAACTTTTCAAGATCTCTACTTGTAGCCGGAAAATGTGGTCAAAAAAGCAAAAGCATTACAGAAGTAATCTGCTAGAACCAGATCAAGAATTTCTCTTCTGTATTAGTGCACGTATGCTCTTGTAAATACAAGCAAATGCTTACCAGTAATAAACTCTCTGTATTGACTGCAATGTTCTAGCCCAAAGCAGACATGAGGCTTAAAACTATTTTTAAATCACACAAAAGAATTAATAAATAAAATCCTTCTAGTACTTTAAATTTGCAATGAAGCAATTCCTTTCAGCCAAATCATCAGTATAATATACTGGAGCACACTTTCATTACTGGTGAATGCATTTTCCTTGTCTCTCTAGGTATTCTATCACTGCTGAGGGTTACATCTACACTATCAGAGTAGGCTTACCAGAAGGAGGGGTAGGCTAAGGGACCAAAATCTCTCCATCCTGCTCACACTGGCTACTGCCTAGGCCTTCCATGGCATGTGAGATGGGAGAAGTTCCTCAGCCTTCCCATTGCAATATGGTCTAATACACTCCACAATAAAAGGCTAAAGCTCCATCGTCATCCTAAGAATGGGGCTTGTTCTTAATTAGCAGAAAGCAAAGCATAGAAACACTGTGAACACAGAATCGGAATCACAGAAGATTGGGGAGCCTGTTCTAGAGCCCAACCACCCTCTGAGTAAAGAACCTTTTCCTAACATGCAACCTAAATCTCCCCTGACACAACTTCAGGTCATTCCCTCGGGTCCTGTCACTGTCACCACAAAGAGATCAGTGCCTGCCCCTCCTCTTCCCCTCATGAGGAGTGGTAGACTGCAAAGAGGTCTCCTTCAGCCCTATCTCCTCCAGGCTGAACAGACCAAGTGACCTCAGCCACGCCTCCCCTCCAGGTCCTTCGCCCTCTTCATTGCCCTCCTTTGGATACTCTCCAGTAGTTTAATGTCTTTCTTATATTTCAGTGACCAAAACTGCACACAATATTCAAGGTGAAGCCATAAACATATTTATGTTTAGGTTCTTTTCTTTTTCATATAATTTTTCTCCTCTGGAAATTGCTGAGGACTTCTTTTAGTCGAGTAATTCTCAGACAGTGACACAGTTCCATCAGAGTCACATGTCCAAACTTTATTTCACCCCATGCTCATATATTTTTTGTCCAATGAAATGAAGATTAATTGCCAGAATAAGCACAGATTTTGCAGATTGGAACAGCAGAGGAGTCACAATTCTCTCTGCTGTGTCTCCTACAACATAACGCAGCACAGAAAGCAAAGCCCAAGGAAAAACAAACCAGACTGAGACCCAAAGGTTCTGTAAAAAACATTTGCAAACTCATCATTGAAATAAAGATTTGATAAATAATCAATCAACAGCTCAAATTCATCAGAAACAAAAGGCCAAATTTGGGCCAAGACACAGATCCACACATGAGGCTTCCACATGGTAAATAGCCAATGCTTGCAGATGCACACAAGAGCAAATGTTGGAAGAAATATCAGCAGGGAGGGCTGGCCAGTTGTCGTCGGTCTCTGGGGCAGGCTGAAACAATAACGAATGACACAGAGAGATGGGAGATGAATTTTCACTTTGTGTTGGTAGCACAGTGTAGAAGACAAACTCTGAGAAGCTGATTGTCCTCAGGCCCCTTCCGAAATCTGTGACTTTCAGGACTCCTTGGTCAGTGTTCTCTCGCACACAGACCAGCCTGTCTGAGCTCACCAGCCTGCTGCTCTGTATCTCTGTGTTTTGAGAGGGTGAACCTCAAGAAGCTGAACTGTAACATTTTCTCATCAGCCTAATTTTTCTATGTCATATACTTGCTGATATTTTCCTACTTCTGTTATTTGCTTGCTGAAGCTTCTCTATTGATGGAGTTCAATAAATGGTGTTTGCCATCAGAGCAATTTGGTTCTAGTTCTAATTATACAACAAGCTGCTTCCTTAAAACATGTCATGGGTGTTTCATTATTTTAAATTGTTATCTTCCATAATAATTACAGAAACAGTTGATCTTTTCTGAGAAGCCAACAGCTGCAAATTCTCCCCTTTCAAATGTCTCATTTTAATAGGTGAAACATCAGGTAAAAATCAAATCAAGTTGTAACATAATTCCCCAGAAGAAGATATGTAAGTTGCAACATATTGCCTCCAGATTCCATAGGCTTACACTATTCAGAGGTACTGAACCATATCCATTAGTGTAGATCATAGCAAGCCTTATGCTGCAGAGCTCAATTGTGAACACAAAGCCCCTAAATAAATCACACAGCAACGGCAACAGTACTAATAGGCCTATCAGAATCAAAGGAAGCAGAGTGATGCATCTGAGAAGAGCCTATATTATTATTCTGCATGATTTGTTTATAGTATTGTTGGAGAGAGTGCTTCTCCTTCCTCCTTTCCTCAGTTCCTCCAGATTAAGAATGGGAATGAAAAGGGCAGCAGAACTCTAGGAACAGCCTATACACTGTAATGCTAAAATCATAAGAAGTGGTGGTCTGGTACTCTCTGCAAAGCATTTCACTAAACGAACTCAGTCTTCATCTTTATTCTGACATAATTCAACATTTGAACTCCTTTCAGTTTTCTGCTGTCATGTATTTCTAGGCCCTGTTCAGAGTGATCCCTGAATAGAACACAGCACAGTACACAGGGCAGTTACTAACACTGCTAACATACAGAGCATCATACTTTTGGCCATATTTGCTCAAAGACCTCTGCCTGTTTTAAGCACTGATGGAAAAACTACTTATAAAATGCACAGAAGTGAGTGTTTCCAGCAGGGGTTAAGACTCTTTCTTCCCACTAAAACAGTTGTTAAGAATCAAAGAGGAAAAATATACGTTGGTGGTGACAAATATTCTATCAGCAATGGGAAGTTCCTTAGTGTTTCTATAACATTTAAAATTTGTTTGAATAAAACATTAGGCTTTTATTTATCTATTGATATATTTCTTTATTTAGAAATATTTCTCTAAGGATGGGACATAAGTTTTGTGATCTTGTGGATCTTTTCTGACCTAAAGCACTGACATTGTGTCAAATCCTTTCCACTATAAGGCAGAGACACATTTATCTCATTTAAGCATGGAGCTAACTTCTTTTAAACATAGAGTTACCTCTTTGCAGTGATGAGGACATAGCCCAATGCCCAATGTAATTTGGAAGACAGAGACTCAAATTCTCAAATTAAAATTGACTGCAGATTAAAAACTTTATTTTTTTAAGTGGTACAAACAAAAGCTAGATAACATTGAGATACTTTTTAATAGGAGCTTTCAAAATCCCTTAATTGATCACATCTATCAAATAAGATGGGGGAAAAATAAAAGAAAAAAAAAGAAGAAGAAGAAAGAAAAAGAAAATAAGTAACTTAAAATAAGAATGAGAAGGGAAAAAAAAAAGGAAGAAAAAACCAAACTACAAACGCCCAAAACTTAGAGCTCAGCCAATCAATTCAACACTCTCTCCCAGGAGCCAATGTACCAAGAGTAGTATAAATCAGGAGTTCATAATAAAAAACTTATGCTTCTTTCCCCCCGCAAAAAAAAAAAATCAATAGCACTCCCAAATATGTTTCAACCAATAAAGTAAGATTTTGCAATTATGAAACATTTAAAGTAATGCTCAGATCAACCAGATACTTACAACTGTGGTTTTCAGAACTCCTCTTTCATTTTCCCTTTCTTACATGTCCCTCCCACTTTGCATCAGAACAATTAATATCTTTCCTTCCCTAACAGCTCTCTAGATAATTCACAGAAGCATTTGCCTGTGTGGCCTAGAATTAAACAGAAACTATTAAACAGTCAATTCCTATCTCTTCTGTAGAATTAATGTCATGTTAACTCCTACCATGCCTTGCTGGTCTGTGGTACGTAAATGAGGTATCTTAAAGAATTTTAAGGTATTTCTCTCACACCCTCAGCATAGTCTCAGGATTTAATCCAGAATGCAGTAAACTTGTTTTAGTTGCAATACAGGAATTCTTTTTTAATTGCTAATTTTAGCTTTATAATCTAAGTAGAAACCATACGGAAAATTCAGTGTTCTTCATATTATAGCAACTGCGTTGAAGTTTTGTTATTTTTGATCCATTCACCACATTTTATGACTTGCTTTTAAAAACATGCATGAAAGACACCTGAGGAAAAGCTGGGTGTGAGAAGGAGGAGAAGAGGATCAAACAGTGTGACTAAGGCTTATGAGCATACTTTGGATAATTTCATACTCCATCCTGTCAATTTTACTAGAACAATGTCCTCTTACTCTTGGAGGCCTAAGCACATGAACACTCACTCACCTCTCTAAGTAACAGTTCATAGTCCCATTATATTCCATTATGATGATTAATAGCCTCCAGTGCATTTGTACAAAAGCAGTCCAATGCATTGGGAACACTTTGATCATCATCAGCACATGGCTCATCTCCTGTGGTCACATTAATGACATGACTCCAGCTACCATGCAAAATTGCAGTGCTGGATCAGTGCAGATGTCATCAGATCCCCGTTCATCTCAGGGGCTTCATTTTCTTCCTAAAACACAGAGATGTCATCAGAAATGAGCCTTTTGACATTGTTTTATCAGACAGAATCAACCTGGTAAGGGGTCAGATGTTTTGGCCCTCCTGAAGTGGCCAGCAAACTGTGACCACATAGATGTACACTGCAACTGCAGCCACACTCAGAAACAAGATGCTTCAGCACCTCAGCAGGGCGAAGATGGGACAATGTTTAATTCTATTCTGGTCTGACCAGATTTTAAAGGACCAGGAGATGCCAGGAGCTGTGTGTCACAGTGCTTGTATAATATCTATGCTCTAACCCTAATACAGCTTCTCTTTTCCATCCTACTGCACTAGGCTTTATACAGCTCCCTTCTATAAAAATGTATGAATTTCTGCTCTCTCTCAGGCAATCGAATTAATAAATCTGCTGTATGCTGAAGACCATGATTTCCTCTTCAAGGTCTACACTCTGATTCCAGAGATTCTACTGGGAAAGGCTAAAGCATTTTCTTCCCAAGACAGAGCCAACACCTCTGTGGCCCGTAGTGACCAAGCAGCATGGTGTAGGGCAGGCAGGAATGAAGAGTGGAAGAAGGAAGATTCCTTGCAACTCAGTCACTTCTAACTGATGCTGTGTGTATGATAAAAGGTTATCAGGGCATTTACAACCCTGCTGCTTTATCAGAAGAAAATCTGAGGTCCTTTTGCACAAGTAGTCTTCATAAACAGGAAGGCAGGAAGTAACTGCCCAAATAATCTGCTGATCTGGAGGATACCAACCTCCATCTGACAATTAACTTGGATAAATATACAGCTCTCACATTACAGAATCACAGAATCAATTAGGCTGGAAAAGACTTCTGAGATAATTGAGTCCAACCCTTGACCGAACACCGCCATGTAAACAAGACTGTGGCACTAAGTATCATGTCTGCAGTTTTCTTAAACACCTCCAGAACAGTGACTGCACCACCTTCCTGGGCAGTCCATTCCAATTTCTAACCTAATGTTTAACCCTTCTTTGAAGAAATTCCTCCCAATGTCCAATCTTGACCTCCCCTGGGGCAGCTTGGGGCCATTTCCTCTCATCCTGTCTGTTGTTGCCTTGGAGAAGAGACCAACCTCCAACTGGGTACAGCCTCAGCAGTTGTAGAGAATAATAAGGTCACCTCTGAGGCTTCTCTTCTGCTAGATAAACACTTCCAGCTCCCTCAGCTGCTCCTCTTATGAATTATCCTCTAGAACATTCACCAGCTTTGTTGCCCGTTTCTGGACTCCCTCCAGAAGCTCAATGTCCTTCCTCAGCTGAGGGGCCCAGAACTGGCTTAATTTGTTATCAAAGTCTTACTTGTGACAGAATCAAAAATGATCATCGTTATTCCACCGACAGTGAATCAAGACAGGAAAATAAAGAAAATTGATAGATAGACCAAAGGGGACATTACTGTCAGAGCCCAGATGAGAAAGATTCTCTTTTTTTGGTGCCTAGTTTATTCCAAGCTTTTGCACACTCATTATGCACTCCCTGAAATCACTGAGCTGCAGGCAGCCAGATTGCAGGAAAGCAGCCATGCATTCAAGCCTATGGAGACAAGTTAGTGCCTCTTGAAAGCCATACTTTGCTGCAGAGAGCACAGAGAGCCAACAGCAGGCATGGCGTCTTTTACTCTGGTAATAAATGAGCAGAACAAGCCATGTAGAAGTTATCTGTTAGCACTGACAATTGTTAGAGACCATGTAACAGTCTGTAATATATGTAAAATTATTGACATCATATGTGTTTATATTTAGGTTAAACAACTATATTGTTTTTATAAGAGAAAACTGTTTCTGGAAACAATAGGCCAAATTGCTTTTTCTTGCTAAGAACAATGATGCAATGCTGCCAGTACCAACAGTTATTATTACAGAATCAGCTAACTGAAAACACAAGGTCTTTAACAACTTGTATCTTACAAAGCACTCCAAGGCGTGCTGATGCTGTTTTGCTTTGTTTGCTAGTCAAGATGGGTAAAAGCAGTTTGTATTTTGCATCTGCTCATTATTGCAGTTTTCCTTGTGTATGTTTCCTCCTGTTTTCATTTCTCTTTCATGAGGGCAAGTATAAAAAGCCCCAGTTCTTGTGAATTTTTTGCTATCAGAACTAACTGATGAAATCGGAATCAGACGAACAGAGGAAGGCTAATCCTTCTGGGATGTACAAGGGGTCCAAAGAAAAAGAGAAGGGAACTGAGATGGAAAACATACCCCTGTTAAAAGAAATAAGCAAGACTTCCCAAAAATTTGAAGATTACTCAATCAAGGTCACCGCAGCAATCATATTCTAAACAGTGTCTTGGGCCATCCCATTAAAAAAATATTAAATATACAACTTCAGCACAGTTTGCAATGGATCTGCATATTTGAGATTTTTTGATAACTAGCATTATGATGATCACAATCAATTCATATATGCTGAAAGTGGGACTACAAAATAGAGCTAGACAAAGGAACCTTGCCATTTGCTACTTAGATGCAGTTGAAAACAAAGTCTTCAACTTTTCACCACAGCTGACAGGTTAGAGATTCACCAGATGTGAACAAGATGCAGCATACTGAGAGCATAAATTGATTTTATATTTAGGTTTAAAATGGATGTCATTGTCACGGAAATGTTAACCCCTCAACAGAAAAATCCACTGGATTTTGCAAATGCAAATTTTAAGCTCCCATGCTTGGCACAATAATGAAATATACAGCATTCCTCGTTGTCCTTACTTTTGAACTGCAGGTAACTATACAGCAGTCTTACAGGACAAAGATACACTTGTGAAATATTCACAAGCTGATGTCTTTGCAGCCCCGTGGGACCTGTGAAGAGCTCTTTTTTCCCCCCACATCTCTCTCTCAGACTTTAAATAATGAGGAGCAGAAAAGGTATGAGACAACATGTCTGTATGTCTCCTTTGAAATCTTTTCTTACATTACCTTGTTATCTGGGCTCAAGAGCAGCAGGTATTCCAGCAGTTCAGAGTGTATCCACAGCAAAAACACCCAGCAAAATAGAGTGCCAGTAGACACAGCTTTCAGTTCCAGGTCCAGTCAGCAAAACACAAAACAGATACATGGAGGGAGTGGTGTCACAGCTGAGTGGGGGGATGTGTGTGTGTGAAGGCAGCATTTTGCCAAGCCAGTTCATTAAGAAAATAGATATTTATTATCCATCCTGAAAAAAACAACTCTCCTAATCTGAGCTTGCAAAATACCTTTGTACATAAAGTTATCCAACTTTTTTACTATTAGAGCCTGGATGAAATCCTGACCACACCAGCAAGATAAGAGGACTGGTCACTGCACTGGTCACAAGGGTTTGAATAATCCTTTTCAATTTAGCCCTCGCTGATAACTGCTGAGAAACACTGATACAGGTAGGGATTTGGAAGTTTTGCTATAGTTCTGTATTGTGCATCAGGAAAGACCACTTTGAACTTGGTATGAGGTATGAGCTGAATATGAGGGATTTCACTTGTTTCCACACATCTGAGTCAGTCTTGGGTATGTACAAGACTAAAGTCAAGTAATTTTTATCAAATGAATTCACCCTGGCATCCGTGAAGGCAAGTATAGTCCTTTTCCAGAAGAGGCATATCTTTTCTTAATTTGCAGTTCTCTAAGACTTCTAACTAATTTTTTTTATCCCCTCTGCATTTCAAAGATGCTTATATAACAGGTACTTTCCCACACTGGCCTTAAAAGCCCTTATTCTCTTTCTTTCATTATTTCAACAGACTAGCAGTCGTTGCAACACAGGTGACGGTAAATCAAATCAAGTTGAAATGTGGGCCTGACTCATTTTCAGACGATATATGATTTGTTTGCATGACATTATCTTGGAAACCCATAAGCGATGTGCACTAACTACATGCCCGCACATGGCAAGAAGATAAATGCTCTTAGTCAGTAATATAAAGTCTAAATAAAATTACAATCAGGTTTGGATATTAGGATAGCTTTGCAACACCCTTGGGGCATTGCTCTTATCATTAGCATTATTTGCATTAGAGTAGTGTCCAGAGATCCTGCTTGTGATCAGTTTCAAATTGTGCTAGGCTCTGGAAAACGTGGGAAGAGACAAAAGTTTTGAATGCTAAGTAGATAATTACAGGCAAAGAGTGGGAGAAATAAAGGATTGTTATCATCACTACGTAGAGCTCTGAGGTGTGGAGATTAAATTTTTGTTATATTCTAAGCACAGGCACAGAGCAATGTGGAGTCCAAGTTCACCTTGCATCCAAAGAGTTTGCACACAAGCCCATGTTTAGGTTCCCACTGGCTTTATGGGAGTGCTGATAACAGTAGGAAAGATAGCTTGAGCTTGCTTTTCCCCAGCTACATTCCTACCTGCAGCATGGGCAGCTGGGAACAAGATTGGCTTGGCTTTCTTAGCCTGAGGCAACCTCCACATATTCTGTCATGCTGTCCTGTGACACCTTCCCAGTGCTGATCCAGCAAGTTTCCCCAAGTCCTTCCCATACAGGATTATAGCCTTGCAGTGTAGGATGGATGGGCAGGTGAGCACAGGAACAGCAAGCTCAAACACCTGAATGACTGCTCAGACAACCTGGGGGTGTTTTTTGGTTGGTTTGTTTGTTTGTTTATTTGGGAAAGGGAGGATTGTTTGTTTGTGGGGTTTTATGTGGGTTTAGTTTTTCTCTCCTGTCTGGGAAGACTCTATGTCTTCCTTAAGGTCACCAGAAAGTCAGAGTGCAGCAAAAAACCAGACGCCTGACTTCAGCATCCAAAAGATCGTCATTCGTCTCTAAAGATCTACTGGAAATATAGAAGTAACCTGGTAAAAAAATAGAACAAGTGATCTTTCAATTAGTGGAAGGACTCTGTTGACCTCGAAGGAAGTTTCTTTTCAAGTAACCTTTCAAGGTGTCCTCCATACATGCTTACAAAATTTTTACAGTGATTACACAAACACCCATCACAATGCTGGGCTGATGAAAGAGGGGGTGGATGTTTATGTGCTGCTGTTTCACCCTTTGTTGGCAGGGATAAGAAAATTACAAAGTGATAAGAAGAGATGCCAGTGGGAGGAGCAGACATGAGTGCTTGATTATGTACTTAATTAAGCAATGCTGGCCACATCAAATTGTAATGGAGTGTGTGTCTGTCTACAGTGTGTTTTTAGTCCCAGGCAGTACATTGGCTACCTGCCTCTGAATGGACAGTGAGGGAGATATTTTTAAACGCAGAAATGTTGACTATCTAGGGGAGTTGGATGGTTACCTATTTTTGCCTTTGAAGACTGTACATGCTCAATTAAGATCACAATCTCACCAAGTCATCCAGTCACTCGCAGAAGTAATCGTGCTTAGATAAATGAGACAGCAGGCAGGAGTAAGGCTTGTAGACCTAGACCTAAAATAAAACTCTGGCACTCCAGAAAAGCAAGTAATTTCATCCCATTTAAGTGCCTTAACAATAATGTAAACATTTTTTTCTTAAACATGGTAGGAACTTCAGTTATTCTTTGAAACTAGTATCATTGTTTTCCTGTAACTTCTATTGTTCTGTAATTCTAGGGGCTCATGTCTAATTCCGTATGTAATGTGTTTATTAGATGTAATATTTTATCTCTTGGATTCAGTATCTAACACTATCATTTTGTTCTTATTTCAATAAAAGTGTTTTCCTCCTCCTCACTTTTTCAGGATCTAATGGTTTTCTTTCTCACCATAGAAAGTTAGAAAGATTCCTCCCTAAAAGACAAAACCGGATCTTTTGTGTCTTCGTCTTAATTCAATTTGTAGCGTAGAATCCAGACCAAACAAAGTAACTTTATAATACTAGAAACTACCAGAATTGAGCTGGGATTTTTTTTTTGTTTGTTGCTTGTTTTTAATATATGGGCATGAAGTCTCAGTAAATCTGTAGCTCATTGGCTTCATTACCTGTAGCTTTGTGAACACATAAGGAAACAGTACCAAATGCTCCTGTGATTTCTGGTTTTCTTTGGGAATTCACTATCTGTGTGCTTTAATCAAGTGGAAATACATAGGAACCATTCCAACTTTCAGCTAACAAAAGCACAGTATTAGTTGTTTCATGAGAACTCTACAGATAAAAATTCCACATGGATTTTTCTGGGTTTTGTAAATTTATTAAAAAATAATATAGTCTATACAAAATTACATCATGAAAGTTAAAAGAGCTAGTGAAGTAATTTATTGTGTCTGTGAAATCATCTAGGAAATACAGATGTTTTCATATAATTTTAACTATTTTATAATATTTAAGACACTGAAGGCACCTGAAACCTTGGTATCCAGGCCCGGAAAAGGTTCCCACTAGAAATGTGTTCCTTTCATACCACATGTAGCTTTTTGCTGAATGGTCAGTCAAGCACCATTGTTGACTATAGAGGTTGAAAAACCTTAATGTTCTTTCGTATTCTTTTCCCACACCTTGTCAACATCTACATAGCTCACCAGTGAAGCTGCTTTACATGCAATCCACCCACAGGTTACAACTTATAGGTCAGGGATGGGAATTCACTTTGAAATCACTGGGCAGCTGAGCCTACATACATTACTGAGGTGACAGGTATAGCATGCAGTGATGAACCATCTGTCAGTCATAGGGAGGTCACACTGGTATCAGTTGCTAACGTGCCTTGTCCCATCTTAAAAAAAAAATTAAAAACAGTCCATGGTTTTTTTTCCTTCTTGTGGAAAATGGAAATAGAGTTGATGCTGTTCACTAGTGTCAAGTGGCTGAAGATTTAGGGCCCTGGAGCTCAGGAGGTCTCCTTTAACTGTGCTGGCTGTACTGTCTGCAACAATATAAATTGTTGCCTGAACTGAGCCCCTCATAAGCTATTCCAGGAGCAATGATGACAGCCACATTAACGTGAACTATACTGGAAACATCTCCAGCCCAATGTCAGGAAAGCCAAATAAGAGCATGGCGTTGTCCTGTTTCATAGCTACTTTTTTCCGTTATAAACCCTGTAAAATAGGTCTAGTTTAAAAATTATAACATTAAAAGACTGAAAGATTTTTAGTTTTGTTAAAGAGGTGCCTGAGTCTCATGTGCAAGAAAGAGTAAGTTGTAACATGAATAAAACAAAATATCTGAGTTTGCTAAATGTTCACCTACAATTCTGTAACTTTAGCATTATCATGAACAGATCAGAATACCAAATCTAAGATCAGTACTTATATCTCATTATACCATCTTTGTCCACTGTGTTAAAGAGCTCATCAGATAACAACAGAATATTAATATTGCAGTGGTTAAAGAATCATGCTCTCTGTAGTTATCTCAGTGTTTGGGCTAGTTGCTGTAAAATCTTGTTTCAAGGTCCTTAGAAGTTAATAAGATCAGTGCTCTCCAGTCTTTCTGTTAGAAAGAATTTTCCTCAGAAGAATCTTCCTATATTCTTCCATTTTCCCAACCTTCTGAGATACTTGAATGTTCTATGTATTCGCTCTGCACAGACAAAGACTGGTTTTTCTAAACAAGGTAGTTTGGATGACATTTTTTTGGTGTCAGAATGAAGTCCTTCTTCCACTAAAAAAACCTGCCCTCAGAACAAAACAAAAAATCAGCCCTAGCATAAAGCAGTGTTAATACACATGAAATAAATTGATTTTGCCAAGGCTAAATTTTTCTAGTGAAGCCTATACTTGAGAGCATTCGAGTGCTCTCTTGAGTTATCTCATTGTATCAGTGTTTGCAGGACAGTTCCTTGAGTTTGTTTCTATCATACAAAGTTTATATATAAGAAGATAGGATTCAATTGAAATCTGAACTCTGAGAAGTCTTCAAAAAATCCTGTATTTTTATCAGAAAAAAAAGTCTTTTTATGAAAGAAGAATCAAAGAGTATAAGGAACCTTTAGGAGAGATTCTGATATGAAATGCAACTATAGTCTGTAATAAATGTGATTGCAGTCTATAATAAATGCTTCTTTTATTTTTGTATGTGTGGTTTTTAGAGATGGAAGGATTTGCTCATTAAAAATATTTTTCTTTTACTTTGCATATTGGATTTTAGAAATCCATTCATACCATGGATTTGATGAAGACAAGCCATAAGTTTATGCAAATTCTTTAGCTGCAGAAGACCCTGACCTTACAGAGGATCAACTCTTCCAGAGTGCTATTACCAAATTAATACATTTGCTTAAATAATGTGATGCATATGAACACAAACCATGGAGATCTGCCTGAGGTTGTTAGCCTTCTCTCCATGTCCCCACATCTCCTTCAATATATGTGCAGCTGTCTTACTTGTCCCAGTATTTCAACACAACAGGGATTGAATCCAAAGTTTCCATATATGAAATTCTGAGGCTTGGGTTCTTCCCACTTAACTTGAGGTACTAAACTGAGAAGTATCCATATTAATAATGAAAATGCTGTATGGGCTGTTCATGCCTTTGTATAGATAGGGGTTTTTTTAGTATTATTTTTTAATGGGATGGGTTTAGAAATTCTAAATGAATGAAACTATCTTTTCTTGGGGCTGGTGGCACTGGTTTTGAATACCATCATACTTTTACTTCTGCAAGGTTTTTTTGCCCTGTAACAATTAATTAGGAACATCAGTATACAGAGACAAGGAATAATTTCTGATTCTCATTCAGGGACACCAATACAAGTGCCTTTTATCTTTTCCCACAGTAAGTACCACGTTGCCTTAAAAGTTGTCTTTTAGCTTCCTATGGTGAGAAGTCCTGAGAGCCAAATTACTTCGGGTTTTCACTGCCAGGAATGAGTGGTTGATGGAATGAGAAATTCACCCCAATAGGTTATAAAAATGAATAATAAATAGGTTGTCCACATCCCCATTTCAGTGGTCCTTCCCTGTGTTGTAGAGTTTTCCTTTCCTGTGAGAAGGTGACTGCAGCACCCTTGTCATGCACCAGGGTGATAGACAAGGGTGCACACAAGGACATAACTGTCAATACCAGTTACAGTGATGTGCATCAGGAACAACACCATTAAAGTCAGAGGGGTACAGAGGTGTAATGCTGGGGAGAACACGCTGGTAGTTAGAGCTCAGTGGGCAGGACTGCAGGAATTAATCATGTTTTCAGACAGCCAATTCATCTGTCACGTGACAATAAAAATTACATTTAGAAAAATGAAATATTACCTCTTCTTTGTTAAATGTTGAGAAAATGTAACTTAAGAAGCAAAGCTTTAAGCTTTTATTTTAAGCTCAGTGTCTGGTTCTATGTTGCAGATTTTGCCATGATTACATGTGAACAAAGTCCGTCATATAATTTAAATTTAGCTTTATTAAACTGAATCTCTCTCCCCATCTCAACATCCATTAAATTATTGTTCTTCTCCTCCTCCTCCTCAGTTCCCCTAAAGATGCTATTCATTAAAATGTAGAAAATAAAATCTTCATATGTGCATTTTTGCTTATTAGCTGTGCTGGCTGCCTCATCATTTGGCAAAATCATATTTCTTGAACAAGGAGGGCAGAAACAATGTGAAATCAATCTTTTTTGCTTGGCCAGATAAATATAAGGCACAATGAGCGAAAGAAAGGCACAGAGAGAGACAGATAGGGAGAAAGAAAATAAAGCAAGAAAACAGCAACACTATCCCAGTGGTGATGGATAACTGAAGTGAATGTGTCAGGATGGTATTATGTAAATTACCAAAGCAGCTGAGCAGTGCACTGATGATTACAGAGGATGTGAACAATGTTGTGGTCCCCAGGTGCCACCATGCCTTGTTATTTTTTCTTCCCTCCAACTACCCTTGGGGTAGATTCTTCCTGACCTGAGTCCTTGAAAAAAATCATCCAAGAAATACGTTCCTAAAAAAAAAGGTTAGAGGACGTCTATGACATTTTTCTAAAGCAATAACTGAACCCTGTGTGTTGCCAGTTTAACATTCTAAAAAGTGCTTTTTCCTTACACTTCTGAAGGATTTAACTTATCAAACACCTTGATTACAGAATAGGCTCAAGGTCAAAATAATTTTAAACTGAAAAGGAAAACTGAAGAGCGAGGGACATGCATTCAACATGCATTAATCTCTATTTTAAAGTTACTCTGTATTATTAGGAAAAACTTTTTTCTGTCTCATTAAACATCCTGTGTATCTGTGTTTGAATTTGCATGTTAATATTTGTGTCTGTGGTTTCTGGTGACTCTGCATTTTGTTTCTCCTTTTAGGGAGTGTTGATTTAAATAACTGTGAGCAAGATTTGAAAGTGATAATTTGCTAATTAGCCCTCATGTGAAATTACTTCTTCTTTAAGCTGAATGTGGGCACAAAACCCAAAGTCATGTAGTCCACTGATAAGCTCGTAAATTATTGAGACAAACATCCAGACCTTCTGCAGACTTCTCAGGATTGTACCTTAGGAAACAGCAAACCGCCATTGGTTTATGTCTTGCAAAACCCCTTGTCAAGATGTCAAGGATTTAATCTAAATGCTTCCTTGTAAGCAGTGCTAGAAATCAAATAAAGCCTTCAAAAAATACAGAAAATTATTCAGAAAGATTCTTACGGTCCTTAAATTATTTTGAGACATGTTTTGACCAAAAGAGAATTTGCATTCTCTTTTCACAAATAAATGAAATCATATTTTTGTATTAGCAACATGCATAGAACATGTTTCTACTTGATTGAGGTTGATCTATACTGATTACACAAAGTGCCTGTTACAATAACCAAAGTTTCATGGAAGTCAGGAAAACCTAAACTAACTCCTCTGCAGAAGGAGAGTTTCCAAACGCAGAAGAATCCCATTGCAGCAGCCTGGGATTCTTTGGTTTGCAGATCTGTTTAGATGCCAAAAATTGTTTCATCTCTCCTTGAAATTTGGCAGAGCCATGCAACCCTGTTAGGTCTTTATTTCTGCACAGCATCTATTGTATCAGGTCCAGTCTTATGTCTGAATTCACTGGACTCTGAAATATCAACAATAAATAAGACTCATTAGCCATAATGCCTTCAATAAGAGTTTCTTGGAGTAAGTAATGCAATGTCTGCACAATAGCACACTTTCCAGCTGTGCTCTGGGCAGCCTCATGGGATTAACAGGGTAACTTGGTAACTGACACTTGTACAGGTTTAAATTTGAAATTGCATTTAATTTGTACATCATTATGTAATAGAGAACTTGAACCTTTAAGGCAAATATAGCAGTAAATGGGCATCCTGCTAAAAATATTTGCAATACAATAATTAATTTAATGGGATTCATGTCTCTGGAGACTAGTACAGGGCCTTTTTGTGGCAGATTGCATTTGCTCTCTTAACGTGTGTACAGGGCGGCACACAGTGGGTGAGGGTACATGTGAGCTGGTAGATGGGTAGAAACGTTCCCTTCTGGAGAGAAAATTCCCTTTCATGGCACAGGGACAGCATGAGCAAATGAACAGTCTCTCCTGGGTTCAATGCCTCTTGAAGGGCTTTCCAAGATGGAGTTTATCAGTAAGGTCAGTATGACTTCTTTGAGATTCTTCCTTGACTCCTTTTTTTTGGAGTCTCTGCCGCTGTCACTGAGCATGTTGCTTTGTTTAAATTTATGAGAAAACAAACAAACAACCAACCCTGGGAAGAAAACAAGCCAGAGAGGCTTTATCATGGTAAACTTACCTCTGGTTTTGTTGTTAGTATACAGTGGTTTGCTACCCCAAGACGTCTTAAGAATGCCAAATACAGGAATTCATTTTTAATGGAAAAATTGCTTGGGAAACTTCTATCAGTTTGGATTTGGATAGATTGCTGAGTCTCATGTCTGGTTAGGCTCCTTTTACATTCCTGTACTCAATGATGAACAGTAAAATAAGCTATGATGAAACAATTGCTTCTTATTGGTTCTCTACTATATTTAATTCAGGATTTTTTATATGACTTTAAAAATAGCTCCTATAGAAAGGATATAGAAAGTCTCCTTCATGTGACTTTGTCATTGCTCCATTGTGTAAGATCTCCAAAAACCCTTAAGAGCACAAGTCTTGCTAATTGTTAATTGGGACATTCAATGGGACTTGAGCACCCACTTCACTTAATTGCTTTTGAGCAGCCAACACAGCTCTGAGAAGTGGCAGACATTTGTGACCAGATTTACTCCTATATCCTGAGTCCAATTTGTCAAGAGCAAAAGCATCACTTACAAAATGCCATTGACCCTCAATTGTTGAGCTTTTCTGCAGGACCCAGACTACCTATTGCAGGAGTTATTTTGTTCCACTTGGCTTTTCTTTACAGAAGCAAATAGATACAGAATTTTTATAATGTTCTGTTTCCTTTGTTTTAAAGCACTTATTTTAATGTGATTTTCACTCACCAAAAAAATGGTATTTCTAGCAGTGTAATAATAACTTTCATTTGTATTGTACCTTTCATCTCTAGTGATCCCAAAGCACTTTACTAACTTAACAAGCTGAAACACACTATATTAAATACTACACATTGGGATCACTTCACCCACCACTGAAACAACCACTTATATGGTGAAATGAACCAACTGTTTAAAGGCTCAGTTCTGCGAGGTGTTGAGCTCTATTAGCCTGATACAATGCCCACTGAAGTCAATATAAAGACTCCTAAAGATTTCATTGGGCTCTGAATTAGAATTTATTACAATCTTCCAACAAACCATTTAGGAACATGCTTAACTTAAGCACTTGAGCAGTTCCATTGACATTAATAGAGCCTGAGGTTTCTTAAAGTTGAGCTTGTGAGTTTTTGAAGTAGGGCCAGGTGTCTGAGTGCTGTGCAGTAGAGATTGCAGTGAGTGCATTGATACAGCAGAGAAGCAGAAAACAAGATCTGAAGAACACCCTAACTCATTAAATTCACTGCTGAAATTAGGTAGCACGATTTAAACACCCTTACCAAACATATGATCAAGACAACATGAAAGAAGAATTGTTAATCCACTCCTTGAAATATTTTTGCATTCACTACATGCTAAAAAGTTTATATTATTACCTCTGTTTTATTACCAGTACTTTGTTATTTAGAGATTGTAAAATTATGAATCTTTTTGTGTTTGCAAATTATAGATTCCTTGTAATGTAATCCAGTAATTCATTACTTTTCTGCCTGCACTGTTAGCTGGATTAATAAGCATCTCCTACATTAGTTTATTAATTAAAAAATGGTAGAAAAGTATAGGCCTATAAGCTGAAGCAAAACATCTGGAAAGAACTATAGCAAAGCAACTGAAGGAAAAAAATGTTGCTGCTCTGTTTAGCATTAGGCAGCTCAAAGGATGCTACTTCTCACTCCCAAAGACAGTAAAGCTTTGTGATACTAGAAAAGATAGTAAGTCCAGGTCAGAGCTGGGACAGTAATAACCCTTCTTCATAACCTGACTGCACCCTTCCATGTTAACATACTGTGAACTGAGCACAAGTGACAAAACCAATCCATCACTGCACCACCAACACAAAGAAGAATAGAGAGGTTAACAGAAATTGATGACATCCCTGCTCGAATTTTACACTGATTCGGCCAGCTTTACGATTGAAACAGACAAAGATTTATAGTCCAAGCTAGGACGCTGGCTCTCCTTGATTGCCTTGATTTTTTTTTTTTGTGTGCTTCTGCATATTTATTTCCAAGCTCATCACGGGCTTGTATCATTAGAATGCTGATTTGATTTTACATTCCAAGAGGAGTAGACATTATGCAGCCATTTGCATGATGTGAGAGAAATCACCATAACGGTTTGTGATATCGGCGACCAAAATGATCGGTAATGTTCACCTGCATAAGCAGGATTGTGTAATATTTTTTTTGAAATTCAGATTTTTTCCTTTTGCTTCTCACTCTGTGAAAAAAAAATAAAAAGAAGGAATTATTCCATATCCTGTGGATGAGAAATTGTGTTTTGTCATGCCTCCGAGGGTTACAGTGGTATTGAGCTTTTATGAATTCGTTTGATATCAGGGCTGAGCGTTACGAGTTCCAACACAAATTTTTTTCCCCATGACATTATTACTGAAAGCTTTTATCAGTTCATTGTGACAAGAAATTGATTATTATCCTTGACATTTGATGGATAGCTTTCATAAAAGTGCCTTTTTTTTTTTCTTTAGGTTCTTTATTTGTGTGTGCGTAAGCCTGTAAAGATTTCTTGGGAAGGTTCTATTTTCTGGATAGCAAAAAAAGAAAAAACCAAAAAAAAAAACCAAAACCAAGCAACAACCACTTACTCTATGGTGTATTCTTGAATCATTGCTATCCATGAAAAAGTTGAAAATGAAGTGATAATTCTGCTTCCTGATAGCTTTTTCCACTTAAACATTAGGAAACTGTACATTCACACATCTTAGAGATAAATTTGGATTACTGTTCTATAGACACCTAAAAAAGAGATTTTGAAGTAGTTGAGATGGAGGCATTGATAGACGCTCTATAGTTAAGGTTAATTTGGGCCTTTGTCTTTGCCAGATTCTAATACCTCTTTGTAGTTATATTTTAAACAAATGTTCAGCAGGTGTCTGACAGAAGAACAAAGCTGCCTTTAAAGAGTTTAACTCTTGTTTATTGCGTTCTAGCAAAGAGAAGCAATAGGACTTGACTCATTCTGAACAACGCCAGAAGCTGAAGCTAATGGTGATTCAATTACGGTCTCTCACAAATGGGAATATTCACCTCTGTGTGTGCATTAGTGTTGATGGGAGCTCTGTGCTTGCCTTGGGAGGAGAATATACTTTAAGAGAATGTGGCAGAACTGTTTTCTTCTGGAGGAAATGGCTGCTTTCCTGGATGCCATTCTCAATGATGGATTCATAGGAGTCTTCCCAGGGATCCTCGCTGAAACAAAAGGTGGGAGGATAGTGAATTTTAGAGAAATTTGTGAAGACAGAAAGTCAGCCAGAGGCCAGACCAGCCATTTGCTAGAGAAAAGGGGCTTTGGAGAAGATAAGATTAGTTATAGGAACAGATTTTAACCTTTTGAAACAAATGCTGTTAAGTCTCAGATCAATTAGGAAAAAAACATACAGGAGTTTTCTGAACTGTGTGCCAGTTTCAGACATTTGGTGGTCCTTGGGCTCAGGGAAGTCAGCATTAAACAGAATAAAGTATTATTTAGTCTTGCTGTTACTATTGCATAGAAGCAAAATTGATTTCTGGTGATGGACTGGTGTAGGCACAGTTGCCATGTGTGAAAGAAAGGAAGAGGTGACAACAAGAAGCCTTAGTCTGATGTATAACCCCCAATATGTCCCTTGCACTGAGAAGTGATGAAATGGTTGCAGTCTTCTTAATCCCTCTCCCCAGACTTTCCATTTCTCTCCGTTCCCAACAAGTCTGTCCTGGGGGCAGGTTCTGGGCCAAGTTTACCAAATTGGGACAATATAAATGTCAGTAACACTGTAGGAAAGGAAGAATTCTCCAGTGTATACTTGGCATCTGTTCTTAGAAAGAAGGGTCTTGTTTAACACAAGAACAGCAGAATAGGTTTTCCTACAGTGGCAATGAGAAGAAAGGAAAGGAGCAGCATAACAGTTTAGGGAAAAAAAAATTAACTATGATGAAATACTTCACCCATGTTAAGTTCAAAGGAATATCAGACTGATGAACTAATCTATGTCTCATTAAATAGGCGTAGGGCAACTAAGTTAAGGTGATGGGAGATGAAATCAATGAAGAATTAAAATAATGGCACACTGTCAGTCAACATAGCTTAATAAAAAATTATCAAATAAACTTGCTCTTTTTAATTGAGTTTATGATTTCATTGGCAAAGATTTCTGAAAGGTATTTGATTTCTTTAGGATTTTAAAAATACTGCAGGTAGAGAATTCCTTAAAAGTTTTCTAACTTGATAGTTTTTGAAAAAGAATTCTAATGAAACAATAATCTGTTTGGTTTTTCCTATTGGATTCCATCTTTCTGTCCTGAGTAAAGTCATGACCTGAGCAGCACTGTGCAAAATGGCACACAGTTAGTCTTGTTAAGATTTACACACACACAAAAAACCCTGTATGGTAAATAATGAGAAAGACAGTTCTGACAAACAACCTAGATATTACAATGAACTTGCTGGAATAAGATTTATTTTAACTTTTCAAACCACAATATTACATATCTAGCAGTCAAAACTGCAAATCACAATTCCCTTCTGAAGAAGAAACTAATTTTGAAAAGGAACATCATAAGGAGTTAGAAATTACCAGGATTCCTATTATATGGAAAAGCATGTGATCAGGAAGTAAAGAAAGCAAATATCAGTCCTCAGATGTCTGGCCAGGAAGAGTAAGTTGATGATTAACTAGTATAATAATTTATTTAAGGATCTCATAGCTCCTCCAGTTTTTGGTGTTTTAAAAAATGAAAAGCTTTGAAAAGGTATGTTCTCTCTTACCAGCAGGCCTGATGAAAGTGATAGGGTCATTCTCTTCCCTCCAGTGCAGAGTTTAAATTATCTCTGAATTGTCAGCTTTATCAAAATAATATTAAAAATATGTAACTGCCTATGAGTTTCATAAACAAAAAGATTGTGTGAACCGAGGTGCCCAAATTAGGCACTGAAAGCACACAAAAAGTACTCTTAGAGTACCTAAATGCCAGTTTCAGGGCCAAAGGCAAATGTATGCAAGGTGTTCTGAGTATTCTTGTATGTAATGTCGTCACTTTCCAGTTGTATTTCAAAGGATTTTAGTTGTTTATTGTTTCTCCTGATAAACTATTAGGATTATATCTGCAGCTTTCAGAGGAGAGAAAAAAATATATTGTCTACTACTTTTCAGTGTTAAAATAATTTCCAGACTCTGAAAACTGGGAGGTACTGCTGTTGAGCATGAAATCTTGGCTCCATTTGTCAGTGCACTGACTACATGTGATTTTTTTCATTGGCTGGATTGTCTCTACCTGGTGGGTTAGACCTGGCAAACAGCCACACTTATACCAGTGACTCCCTCCTTCCTTCCTTCCCTCTGCTTAGCAGGACTGCAGGAGAAAATAGGATAAGAAACTTCACGTGTTGAGATTGAGACAGTACAATTTGTTACCAGTTACTGTCACTGGCAAAACAGATTCAACTTCAGGACAATTAATTTACTTTTTTTTTTTTTCCTAATTAAAAGAGATTTTGTTAGTGAGAAACAAAAGACAAACATTAAAACACCACCTTTCCTGCCCCAGTTCTGCCCACAGAGGCAATGCTCTGCAGAACCCCTACTGCCAAAGCAAGGCACCCCAAACAACATAATATGAAAAAGTTAGCCTAACAAGTGGTTTGGAATAATGAATGGATGACATTTAAGTTGCGTGTGGATACTGCTTTCATATTTTCTGTCAATACTGCAGAAAGTACTGTAGCTAATTTTCTGCAGAAGAACGCCCTTTTAATCAAACTTTATGAGTATGATTCTCCCTCTATTTAAATAGTAACTTAACAAAGTTAATTTTAAAAGGCTGATTTTAGTTTTTAAAATCAAAATTTGTTTGGATTGTTCATTTGGTTAATTTTAACCGTCATCTAATGCAATGAAAGATCACATTTTTATTTCATTTTTATCTCAAGTATTGCATTTGCAGTGAAGCTAATAAACGAACCTTTGTTTTGCTTCAGATAATATTTTATTTAAACTGCAAAATTATTGCTGTTTATATTCAAGTAAATATCATAGAGCATAATATAAAGTTCTTGTCTGGATCTTCCTGTCAACAATCAATTGTAATGAATCTACTAAGAAATTATTGGACTGTCCATATTAGAAATGTATTGGAATATCTGCCATATTAGGGTTTTTCAGAATTTTAAATTCTTTCTGCCAGCAGGAGTGATTTCACAGGAAAGAAAATGATGGTAGAGCAAAGGAAGGGAACTTTAGGTCATTCAGATATCTTGCTTCAGAAAATTAGAAGGATTTGTTTTGATTTCAATGCTTGAGCCTTTGTTCTATTAGAGCACTTGTCATTCTGTTATGATTATAATTTGGCAAATTATTTCTAATTGAAAAGTCAGCTTCCATGAAGCAATGAAATTTCTAAAATAACCTAAAACCCAAGCATTTCAAAACTGTCAGAAATTTTCTTTAGATTTGCAAGCGAAAACCTAGAAATACCAATCCCATTTCACAAAGCATTTCTGATAGCAGTATTTTCCAATGAACTGGAAATCAATCAACTTTTGTCTTAAAGCCTCTAGTCCTACTCTCACAAATTTCTCTATTTTTCCTTGTCAGTTGCCAGTTTGGTTCATTTTGCAGACAAATCACTAAGTTTAACAAGTAGGGTTTAGATTTAGGCCTAATGATAGAACACACAATATTTAAATTACCAAATTCAAGTGGGTTTTTAAATTAGAAGACTGTTAAACAAGGATTTGAGAGAAATTAGCTAGTATGATAAATTGAAGTCATGCATTGACAAAATGATGTTATGTTACATTTAGTCTGATTTCAGGTCAAAAGCAGGTACAGGTAGGAAGATACCAGCAGCCTGAAATATTTGTAGTACTTTCTACGAGAGGAATAATGAATCTCTTCTCATGAATAAAAGTAAATCAAATTTAGACTGTGAAGTTGGAGACTATCTGGAGAGAAAGAATAATAAACTAAAAATAAATTGTGCTCTGTTGTTGTGAGTGAATTATGCACATTACTCCAAACAGATTTTGTTGAGGTGATTTAGCCATAATCCACTTGTTTTGTGCTTGCATGCCTAAATTTTATGTATCATTTGTACAAAGATGAATAAAAGACTGTTTCAGAGATATAAATATGCATATGCAAAGCCAAGTACAGTAAGATTGAATCATCACCATATATTCTGTAACAGGAAAATAAAAAAGATGACACAGAGCATCAAATTACCTCATTTTACTAGCTTTTCTCTCAAACACATTTTTGAAAGTACAAAGCAATATAATTTGTTGTGGCATGCTACTCCCTGTGTTGCTATTAAGCTATCCAGGTGATGCTCTCTTGAGAATCCACTCTGAACAGGGGCCTAATTCAAGACTGGATCACAACATCTGCACCAGATAGAATTTGTCATCTTCTGTCTTCAAGCCCATTGGCTGTTGCTTAGCAACTGGTCAATCTCACAGAGTATTTGCCATGACAAATTAGTAGTGTTGTTACCATGACAACCAGCTTTGTTACTTAATTAAATTGATTTGAATCAGAATTGGCTTTCGGGGAAACAAGTGTGTTGTGTGAAGTAGTAAACATGAGCTTGCAGCTAAACCATTCATGCTTTGATGTAGTAGTCCCTAAAATCAACACCATCAGGATGAAATCCACAATCAAGTCCTGAAATCACTGTGGACAGACTTATTTAAGATTTTAATTTCCTTTTCCAGATTTTTTCAGAACACTCTGGATATATTTAGCAATGTTAAAAAAAAAAAAAAAAAAAGAAAGAAGAAAAAACCCAAACCCCAGGCTACTCCAATTTCTTGATTATTGCTTTGGCAGTGTAAGTAGGGAAGTTACTGCTCTGTAGTAACCAGTTGTGGAGCCATGTTTCATGTGTCACTGGAAATTGCACAGCTTCACACAGAAAAAAGGAAAAAGAAACCAGATTATGTGGGGTAAAGAGCTAGGAATGGAATTTCTTTACATTCTTCCTATTTCTTCTCCAGTGGCATCTTGGCTGCTGTCTGGAAAGTCTCAGTGTTCGCCATAATATGGGAGTCTGACTGGCTTGAGGAAGTGAGGGAAATCCCTTCTTTTGCTACTTAGGGTCCAGGCAGCACAAAATTAAAATTAGGCAAGCTAGAAATTCAGATTTCACACTATTGGCAAATTTCTTTTAACAGAAACACCTACACACTTTTTAATTATGTTTTCTGCCCCTCTTATCCTCTTTGCAGACTGACAGAGGCACAGGATTAGCATATTTATGTCATACATCTATTTAATGAATGAAACCTACACGTTAAGTATGATCACAGCTGTTGCAGACTCCAGATACACAATCTCACATTTTTTCAGTTTATCTCTATATCACCAATAGTGTATGGGTTCTTGCTTTTTCTGTCCTTCCTGATCCTCTTGCAAATGTAACTGCAAAACTCAAGTTGCATTTTCCTTACAAAATATTAAATTAACTGCTTGGAATGATTTGAAATTTCTCATTATGTGTGACTGATTTAAAGCTCCTGTGTGCTGTTTTGCATGGATGTTCCAAAGCTTAAGCCTATGTAAACAATAAATGGGAAACATCAACCAAGTGGTGAGTCACAAGGGAAACTGCAAAACGTTGACAAATTCTAAACTGCAAGGTGCTGTGTGGCCTTGCTACATCGCTTGTGTGCTGTCTGTAATTCACACTGCTATCATTAGAATATGCAGACTGCCTACTGAATTTCTCTGAAGTAGATTTTTATTTCTTTAGACGTTATTAGCAGAGTCTCACTTTTTTAATGCACTTTTTTTGAGAGCTTGTCTTTTTTCAGAAGCTTCTGGAAAAATAAATCATTTAAAAGAAAGAAGAAACATTTATATATGTACCACTAGCAAAACCATCTATCTTTCACACCTCTGAATGAATTCATACAAAGCATTTTTCTCCTTAGATTGGTTTCATAAAACTCAGTAATAGCAACACCTGGTTTACAACAGTTTAGATGTAAGTTAGAAATATTTTAATGTTTTCTCCTTGTAAATATTATACATTATAAGTGTTACCCTGATGCAGTGATTTCATCTTACCAAAAACCTTGTAGAAATGTTAAATGGTCCTTCTCATACTTAAAGCAGAATTAATAATAGGAATTGACATCTTTATTATACAGAAAGGGAAAATGCAGAGGAAAAAATTAAGTCATTGTCAAAAGTTCAGAACTCAGAATCACTGTTCACACGTTAGGCTTCAAGTTTTGACCAGCTAAAACTTGTATACCATGAAGTATCTCCAAAAGCTTGTTTTTAAGTATTTTATTGTTACAAGTCCCTTTATAATTTTTGTGTGGCTCTAACTGGAAGGCAAAAAATTGACTAATAGAAGAAAAAGAAATTCTGATAAGTATTTGGTTTTGGATAGAATTCATTTGTATTCATCCAATTCTGACTGTTGAAACAATACACTGTCAGAAAAAGTTGTTTTCTGAAAAATGCCTATCAATGTTATTAAGACAAAAATCTAAAGAATAAAAGTGGTGAGAAAGTTTGGAGTAAAATTTTGTTCAAATGATAGATGGAAGTCTGAAACACAGTGGTATTTCAGATTATCCACAAGTTATACAGTTAGTTGAGAGAAGCTGAAAAGCCATACATAAGTCAGGAACAGAATACTTAAAGAAATTTAAAAAAAAGGAGTAAAGTTATTATTTTTTTCCATGTATCAATGAGCAGAGGGACAATACCACATCTTTTCCATGGCTCACTACTCATTTTGGTGACCAACTAGTGACCAGTCTTCTAATTAAGGTATAGTTTTTAGAAATGGAAGTCATTTCTTTCCAGATGAAATGAACAGGCATGTCAGCAGTTTTTATCCATTTAAAAGAAAAAAAGATAGCAATGGATTCCTTCTTAAGCATATTTATCCTTCAGAGATCATGAAATAGACAAATATTAGAGGTTTAGCAAAGACACAAATTTAGTAGTTGAGGATACAAATATCATTCACAACCGCATGGGGATTCTGGGCACAGGCGTGGCGTGGAGAATGACATGGAGTTTAAATGTATTGTTTCATTAGTATAGCTTTTCCTACAATATAAACACAAGGGTATTTGCACCACAGCCCTGTTGCATTGATTGATGGCGCAGCCCCAGAAACAGGCCTTATGGTTGTGAAAAGCAGCTATTCAATGGCTCAGCCATGTCTGAAATGGAGTCCTTGCCTTCCATGGCCACTTGACAAGGTGAGGGGTTAGGTCAGTTCCAGAGTGACTCAGGCAGACAAACATCTGACCACCAAGCCTGATGAATTTTGCTGCTTGCCTTTGGGCAAAGTGGGCAGATACTTACTAGGCACTGTCCATTCCTATTTTAGTGGGCTTAAATAGACTGTAAAAATGCTGCAACTTGGCTTAGCCACAGCTAATGGATGTCATAGTCTCATAATATCCTACTTTTTGATGAAATATTTGAGGGATAAGGCAAATCAGGAATTTATAAGTATGGCAAACAGCTTTCAATAATTTGTCATCACTTATTAGCCTTCTCAGTCTCTCCAAAAGAATTGGGGTTGGGGGTATATTTTTTTTTCAAGGTTATTGAGTGTTTTCACATTGAAGATGAATATTTCAAAATCATTCTATAATGATGAACTTCACACTCCAAGAAAGAAACATTTCTCTTTCACAAATGTTTTAATATTCTGTAGCTTACTATCCTCTTCTGATTCACTCTAGGAAATTATGGGTTAGTGATATTTTTCCTACCCATGCCTTGAGATTAAAGGTACAATTAAGCAATTGAAAGCCAGTCAATTCTCTCCTCCATGAACAGTGACAGACCTGAACCAGGCAAATATAAACTGATGCAGCAAGACTAATTCTGATTTTTATTAAAGTTGGGTAGATCCAGTAAAATCTCAGGTAATTAACTCCATCAAGTTTTAAGATTCTTATCATGAACACAAACTGCTATTTTACTAGGCACTGTACAAACAAGAGTAAAATGTTGTACAGACTTACAAGTTGAAGATAAGGATATTGGTTATGTAAGTAAGGGGAATGCAAGAAAACAAAGAAACATGCTTCAGTCATAGAATCATAGAATAAACTGAATTGGAAGGGAGCCATCAGGATCATTGAGTCCAGCTCCTGACCCTGTGCAGGATGCTCCAAGAGTCACACCACATAGCTGAGAGCATTTGTCCAAACTCTGTCAGACTTGGGGCTGTGACCACTTCTGTGGGGAGCCTGTTCCAGTGCTCAGCCACCCTCTGAGTGAAAAACCTTTTCCTGATATCTATCATAAGCCTCCCCTGACTCACCTTCATGCTGTTTCCTTGAGTTGTTTCATTTTGCATGATTAATATTTGAAAAGGAGTCTTCCTAAACATTGGTGATTGTTACTAAAAGCAAGTGAGAGATGCTAAATAAGTAGGAGCAGTTTGCAGGTAAGGTTATCATGGTTTAAGTTCTGGCTACAAAAATGCACATTTTGACAAATTGTAGAATCCTACTTGTAGAAATTGGGATAGGATAAAAAAAAGCTGAAGACTAGTTTTAACTGTGGATGGTTAAAAAAGGGTGTGTCTCTGATAAATTATGTAGACATTTGGATGCAAGGACCAAGAATCTGTCAGAGAGGAACCAGGTTACAAGCCTGAGTGATGGTGAAGCCAAGATGGTGATGAACTTGATCAAAAAGAAGAAAGAATGAAGAATTTCTTTCCTTTAGGTCTATGAAGAAAAGTAAACCCAAGGTGATAGCTACATCAGTCTAAATGAATGAAGTGACCAAGGCCTGTGGTTTAGAGCAAAAGAAGAATATTGAAGAGAAAGATAAGGACACCACCATAATAAGCTGAAAGTAACTGAAAGAATGGACCAGAGAAGAGATGAAAGGGAGGATTAGAGGAAACAGGAAAACAGCTGAGAAAATAGTTGAGAAAGGAGGAGAAAGACAAGATTTTAAGTGTGGGCTTGATTATGCTGATGAGAAAAATGATTTTTAAATCTGACCTTTGACTAAGAATTCTCAACATCTTTGCTGAGAGGAAGATTTTCCTGTGAAGGCAAATGTAGGAATGAGACAGGAAAATCCCAGACACATGCTGCATTTCTTTAAAAATCTGAGAAGAGGAGAAAATAAAAAAAATAAATTAACACTTAGGGCATTGATGGAAGACAAGAATATCATAAATGGACTTCCTAAGGTAAGAAAAACAAAAGTATGTTTGTACACTAAGAGAGAAAACATAAGAAGTAGTGACAGAAAGTCATGGAGAATATGATGAAGAAGAGGAGATGCTCTAGGAAAAAATAATCAGTATAACTCATGATAGAAGAAAGTAAAAGATCAGTATGGAAAAATCATAGTTACTCCAATATTCTATTGGAACATAAAGGACAGATTATTGCCTGATAAGTAATCTTGGATAGTATTTTTAATTGGTTTTCAGTTTTCTAGATTGTACGTAGAAAGTTAAACTAACTTATTAAATGTCTGTGTGCCTAGAAAGAGATTGCTAAAAATTTTTAGTGGTATAATTCAGATCATAATTAACCAAGTATTTATTAGAACAAGTTTATGAAGAAGATATAACAGTGTAAGAGAAAGCTCAGCTTGAAACAGGTATAAGTGGTTGGGCTAAAGAGCAAGAAGATCAGATGCTTGCAGCCTTCTGAAGTGGAATGGTGTTACTCTGTATGGGCAGACCCCTGAAGCCTTCTTGAATGGTATGGTGTTACTCTGTTTGTGTGAGTGCTTAGAGCTTTCTGAAATTGTGTGATGATATTCTGTGTGTCATGGCCATCTCAACTGTGACCTATGCTGTGGTGTATGCTGCCACAATATTGCATCACATCAAGACAGTTCATCTGAAATAGTACTTTCTTAATAGAGCAAAACAAAGGACAAAGTTAGGGTTTAATGCATAACACTGGAAGGAAATGGTGTTGAGTGATGATGGATTCTGTTTTGGTTACGAGGGGATGCATGTTTCATTCACAGAATCACAAGGCTGAAAATGATCTCAAGAGGTTTTTTTAGCCCATCCCTCTGGCCTAAGGCAAAACCAACTACCTATGTCACTCCTGATGTTTGTCTAATCCTGCTCTTAAAGTCCTCTGATGATAGAGATTCCACAGCTACCACACCATCTTTTTCAAGTACTTCTCTAAGCTTTCTCTTAGAAGACATTTAATAACATTTTTATGGGCTACTCTTTGCCCCATTTAAGCCTATTGCATCTTAGTCTGGTCAGAGAAGGATCTATTAATTTCCATGTATTTTTAGAATTTTTCTTCTTTAGGAAACTTTAAAGAATAAATTTGAAATGGGGTGTTAATTTTATGTCAAGCGAGGCAGAAAATAACCCTTAAAATATTTTGTGGCTTTACTATTATTTTAAGAAATTGTTTGGAGTCAGGAGCCTAAAGGTGAAAAAGGGCCTAATTTATAGCACTACTTTTTTTTGCTTTACATACACTGAAAAAAGCATTTAATGAGTTGTAGGAACATAGTTAATGTAAATTAAGAGGCGAAATAATGAAGAAGATATATTTTTATATGAAATGAACCATTTGAAAGCATCAAGGAAGAGGACATGGTTGAGTACTGGGATTTTCCAGCTGATAGAAATCAGTGCCCACTGACAGCCACAGAGAGGGCAAAGAGCACTCTGAGGAGGGGTTACCCTTCATTGCCAGTGTCAACTTAAAGTGTGCTAGTCATAACCTCATACTTGAATTTTTAGGTTCCTGTGGCTGTAATTACATCACAGAGCCTTTCATGTAGCACATAGCTTCTGAACAGTGGCTTTGGAAACATTGATTTATCCAACACAATAACTTTGAAAATAGCCACTCTAAATAAGAAGATGCTGAAGTAGCCTAAACACATTTTATTTTCCTTTTCCTTTTTTTCTAGACTCCATCACCAATCTAAGTCTTCATCTCATTCTAGACAATTCATTGACCGTAAGAAAAAATAGGTCAAGGAGCTTCAGAAGTCACATCATTAGCAAGAAATTACACAAAATGTACTAGCAACAGTAATGACAGAAAATAAAAATGTAAAAAGATAACATATTTCTGGCAAATCTTTCTGTCTTCTATTGAGGCATGAAAAATCAAACCATTCATAAGAAAAAACCTCTTTGTCCAGCCACTTCTAATCAAATAATTTTGAGGAAGTTCTTTTTATCTATGGTCTCTGGAACTGGCTAACCTCACCTTGGCCAAAGATTTTCAGTACAGTTTTATAAAATTCTTGCATATTTGCTTGTTATGATCTTCTTTCAGCTCAGCCATCCCTAGATGAAAAAGTCTGTATATTCCACACACTTATGTGTTTGCACCATTTATCAAAGAGTTTGCAAAAGTTTTTTTCCCAGATTAACACTTCTGCTTTGCAGTCATTTTCTTCAGTTACTTTGTACTCTAAATTATTTTGATTTTATATGGAAACAATGTAAATACATTGAATCCCTGTAAAAATGTTTTATTTAATAAAAATTAGGAAGCACCTCCAATTTGGTGATCTCTCATTTGAAAGAAACAGGCTGTAGCACCTCTGTATAAGTAGACGAGGAAGAGAAAGGGGCAATCTCAGAAAACTGCAATGTCTAGAGACTGGGATACTTTAGGCAGTGACACTGATGTTCATTTTCCAAACAAGCTGGGGTATTACTGAGTTTAGAAGGAGCACTGTTTTCTCACAGCCCAGGGGCCCCACAAACTGCCCTGATTTTTCTTTTTCCTGCACAATCTATATACCACAATCTAATCTTGTACAGCCAACAAGATTTACTGTCATGTTTAGAACATGTTTTAAATAGTGATTTGCCATCTCTTAAATAAATGTTATTTGTAGCAGACGGTCCCTGGTTTGGTTTTGTTTTCCCTATCTGCCATGAGGATCCCATTTTCCCGTTAGTATGCTGACAACACAACCTCGTTAAGGCTGGTTGGTTCCATTTGCATTGGACATCTCTTCTGCATATAGATTGATGAGTTTAATCAGCGAATCAGGAGAAAGACTTGGACATCAATCAGTGTCAGTTTTCTTTCTTTCTAATTTCTGATTTGCTGCTTCTAGTTTTCAATGCAATAAAATGATGCCAATTTGAGATAAAGGCTTGGAAATAATGCAAAGTTAGTGTAAAATTGTCAACAGGCCCAGGAGCCCTACTGCATTGTGATCACTGATATTTTGAAAAAGAGACACCATATTTAACAGCCAGGAACAATGATAAATTCATTATTCACAGTTCGGTAAAGAAAACGTTTAGCAGTCTACTGATTAAAACATACTGTAATGTCTTTTGTCTTGCTAGTAGAACAAAAATATTCCTGTGGATTTCCATGGACTGATAATGAATCAAAAGGATAGTTTGTGCATCAAAACCCAGCCTCATCTGTCTTTAGAAGTAATATACTCAGTATTGTTTCATACTGCCAGTGTACCTGGAACACCTCAAAATACTGTTTCTTGTATTCATTTTCACAGCAAACTGAAGGAGTAGGAAATTTTTTTCTTCATTATGGATGGAGTGATCAATTAAGGAATAATAAGATTGAATCTGCACCCTCAAGATCTGAATGTTCATTTGTACTTTAGGAAGCTAATTCTTATCAATTTGAATATAAATAAGTTTTCCAAATTCCTCTAAGTATCTGGGTCTAACTGACTTCTCAGATCCTGTGAAGGCAGTGAATCAAACTAGACCCCCAGGCTAATTCCAAGCATTGCACTGTTCTTCCCCAGTGGAAAACACCATCCAGGTATACACCTTTGCCAATAGCAGATTGTTTTCCTGGCTGTGGGGGGAATGGAGCGGCGTTTCCTTATTGCTAGACCACCTTTATTGTCACACTCTAGGATGAAGGGAAATGTACAGAGTACTCCTCCCATACCTACAGCTTAGAGATGGAGAGATAAGGGAACTGGCAGAGAGATCACTGCTCCTCATGCCCTAGCATGGCCGTGAAGTTTTGGTCCACAGTGTGGGCCTAATTAAGGAATTAGACTAGCATCCCCTTTTTACAGGGCTGTAGATTGAAAAACAGCATAGTTAGGCCAATTATGCCTATACCTCGTAAAATGGTAAAAAAAATCAGCTCAGAAGCCAGCCACCCAAGAAGATAAAATGTCTCATATAATTACACCTCTTGAAGTATATTTCTGCTTTTATAAATGCTAGTACATGTTCGTGGAGATTCTTCTTTAGTTTACATGCTGGAAGTCTGTGGTTTTGGAGCAATAAGTCCTGAGATTTCTCTCTCAGAACTGAATATTTCTGATTTAGCTATTTACAACATAAGTGGAAATCACAAACATATCTGTAACATTAAGTTTGTTTTATTTTTTTTTTTAAACAAATGGCCCAACAGTGCTGCCAGAAATATCTGAGGAAATATCCATTTGATTTTAATTTATATGCAGGCAATCACAGAATCACAGAATAGAATCACAGAATCCTGCGGTCAGATATGCTTAAAATGGAAACCACTTGCCTCACATATTAATTCATTCTGCAGTCTGCAATGTGGCACTGACTGAACAAATACCATCCTTTTTTTCATACTTTGTAAAAAAATTTTTCAATTGTAGCTCTTTTTAAAATTCTGAATGATACATCTATTGGGAATAGTAAAGCCATGATTATGAAATAATAATGATAATGAGATGATACAACTGCTGCCAAAGCTGTACGTACTACAGTGTAAATTTCTTGTATACTTGTGTGTATTTATATACATATATAAAAATATGGATAAGTATATGTATGTATATGTATTTATATGAGAGTATAAAAATGCACATATATATGTATGCATATCTGAATATAAGTCTATACAAAATAGTCTTGGTATTTCATGTATTTCAACACATATATTTCAGAGAGAGAGTGGGAGAAGACCCAACTGGGCCTTATTTAAGAGTTATGTGGTCATCCTAGTCTGGAAAGAAAATGGTGTGATTGTATAAAACAAAGAAACAATAACAGAAGAACAAAGGCAACCCATCTCAAATGTCAGACAGTAAGCTATTTACTCGTAGTGATAATGGTGACTGGAGGGATTCCTGCCTACCCCAGTGGCAGGCAGCTAGACTGGTATAACAGTGCCTGCTGTAAACAGAAGGCCTGCAACAGCATTCAGAGGATTTCATCCTCCCAGAAAAGCCTTGAAAACCTGCTGAGGTTATCAAGACTGACGCTATCTAAACTGGAAGACTTCCAAGAGTAGCCACTGCATTCCACGTGGATTTTTTTACCACCTCTGTAGCCACAGGAGAGTAAAATTGGAAGTTGTGGGTGCAAAATGATTAGATGGTGATTTAAAATATTTCAGCATTCCAGTCACACCACCTAACAGAGCAGCAGTTCTCCAGGTGCTCTGAATTCTATCTCCCAGCATCCATCAGGGTTGGGTGATGGATTTCAAGCCACCACATTATATTATATCTCCTATATATTCAGACCGTGCTTTGCTATCTTCTCTTACTGCTTTTCTCATAGGAACAAAGCCAGATAGATGCTTAGGGCTCACTTCTAGAGGCACTGAGCATTGCAAAGGCACTTAGTGTCATCTGAGATGCCCTGAAACATTCCTGCCTGGCCTCAGCTGCCACTTCAGAAAGACACAGGTCTGCTGTAGGTGCGGCATCGCATCTGACAGCCGTATGTGGATGCCTTAGGGTGTGTCAAGCAGTGCTTGATGACAATGCATAGAGAACTAAATCAAATCCTCCTGGAGAAATGCTGCAGTAACAAGTCTTGCCACCCTAGGCAGGTACCTCAGGCAGCCAAATCCAGAAATTTGCCCCTAGAGAGGTGAGGGAGACATGGCTGGATCCTGCTGAGTCTGTGCTGCCGGGGCTGCCATCCCCATGGATGGGGGTGGTGGGTGAGAAGCAGATGAAGACAGGCTGCCTGGATCTGCCATCACTGTGTTGAGCCCTCAGACTGCTGCTGCAGGCCTTGTGTTGCAGTAGCCTTTTCTGAGTGTCTTTGCAGTCAATCCACTGCTCAAGGGGAAAATTTTCCTTTTTTCCCTTATAGCCTGCTGTAGAGACACTTATCACCCAGGCTATTCAAACTGGCTCAGGGGTTCTGTTTAAAAGCAATCAACTACATAACATATGGGGCTGGCTTCCCCTATACCAATGTCTAATTTTAAAAAGGAAAGAGGTAGGGATTCAGAAGGGGCTATGCTCTTAGTGCAGGGCAAGCCCATATTCAGCAAGCAGGATCCAAAGTCCTTGGCTCATAGAGTTGTATTTACAATTCGCTCTAATAATTGTGAAAAGACAGTTGTCCTGGAACTGACTTTGTGGGAACACCTGATCATGCAAACACAGAAGCTGAAGAAACCTCAAGGGACCCTCACACACTTTTCACACCTCCCCGATTAGTGGCTGGAGCCAAGCCCTTTTGCTTGTGACAGATTAATCAGACCTTAACTCAGCCTCTAATTGGATGACAATCAGCTTCTCAGGATATGCTGAATGGAGGAAAAAATTCTCCTTCCCTTATATTTTATATGACTTTCATTTCTGGCCTAGCTATGTCCTTCTTTTTTTTTTTTTTCCTTTTTTTTTACATGATTCATTTGCTTTGTTGCAGTTTCTCCTCCTTTAAATGAGCTGCATATTTTCACCCAGCATTACTAACTTCCATCAGTTTTCCACTGAAGACACAACCTTTTCTTCTTATTATAACAGCACAGCTTGCAAAGTGATAGCTAGGAATCAGATTGTGTCAGCACTCCCATTACAACCCCCCATTTTCAGGGAGTCATTTTTAGTGTGGCCACAGAAATACACTCAGGACTTACTGCTGCTATCTAGGTTTTGTTCAAAGAGTGAATTTCTTTTTCCTCCAAGCAGATGAAAACATTTGACCACTTTTAAACCCCAGGAATACAACAAACCAGCATAAGGGAGAAAGCGACAGGTTTATTAGGCCAAGTTGTTGCCTCCTCAATCCCTCTTCTGCCCCAGCACTTTACCCTCCCTCATAGTGTCTAGTCGAGAGAACTGGATAACATTCTCAATGAATGAATGTACAAGGAGCCTCTGAGACCATTTCTTCCAGAGGAGAATTTCAGCTCTTGAATATTTGTCCAAACTTCCTACGGATATCCATTTAACTTCCCCTCCTAGTTCATCAATGACAGCTGAAGATGAAAGGATCCTACAATTCCATTGCCTGGAATTTGTTCAATGATTTAAATTTATTTTTGAAATAATTTTGTTTGTTGGGGTTGAGGTTTGGTTTTGGCTTGGATTTTAAAAGTTTGTTTCTTTTCTTTGGTTGATCTTACTGTTTGTTTTTTTTTCCATTGACTGATAATGATTTGAATCTGAATTGATATGGTGACCTAAATTCAATAAAAACATGTTTTCATTTTCCCTCAATAATCTTTTATAAACTCTCAAGTTATCTATATCTCTCACTAACTGATTTTCTAAAAAATATCAGCACTCTTGATTCAAGAGGAAATAAAATAAAAATATTTCCAGAATTATTTTACTGCACTAGAATTAGTTGTAACTGCACTGAACGAATTTGCTGAATGAATATGATTTCACAGTGATGTAAAATCACTTCTACCAACTTTCTATTACAGCTGAGCAAACAATATGAAGAGAAAGTGTCTCTGATTGTATGCATTACTTATGTTGTCCTAGACTTAGGGAAACTGAGGCATGTAGACTGTCGTGCCCCTGGCAATTGAAACCTGTCTGTACAGAGCTTGTCTGTAACAGACTATTCTTGGTCCCATGCCAAACTCAGGAATTTTCTCTATTTAGAGAGCCAGCATTCCTTCAGTGGTAGCCTCTTATACCAACTTTTGACAAGGGAGTCAATACCATGCTCACACTTTCTCTCTCACCTAGAGGTCTACCTAGGTCAACTCCATCCTTTAAATCAAATTATCTTTTCTCCTCAACATCACTTCAGATGTAAACATCATGTCCTTGTCTGTCACGTTTCACCTAACCAAGCTCCTCTCTGTTTCTGACCAGCCTTTTAAGGTTATTTTTACACTGATGCTTTATGTATATAGAGATGCTTCTGCACAATTACAAAGGAAAATTGTCAAGCACCTTGTTTCCAACTTTGGAGTCATGTTCAGTTACATAACTCTGGGCCAGTTCTTTCTAGAATTTCCCAGATAACAAGTAGACTGCAGTGATCAGTTGACTCCTGCTTACCTCCCACAAATCCCTCCATAAACACATGAATTTTCCATAAGCTCTCTGTGAAAGAACCCTGATGTATCCTGGGACAACAACAAAAACCACCAAAAAATGTTGGTGATCAAATTCTTCACCCTATTTTTCTGCTCCCCTTCCACTTTCATCAATGAAAGAGATAATTTTCTTGACTCAGTCCGTGACATCATTTCAACTGTGTAAATTCAAATCCATATAAAAACCCATTTCTTTTTCCTACCTGCAAGCATTAGGTGGTAATTGCTTGTGTGGCAATCATCCTATATGAAAATAGATTAACAAACCAACTGTGTTATAAAAACTTAAAATTCAACAAGTATATTAATTATCCTGAGCATTATGGCTATCTGATGAACTCCTCTAGACCTCTTTAGTTATTTAGACTGCTGCTTCTATGAGACAAGGATCTTGTGGTGAGAATATATCCAGAAGGCTGTAAATCATAGTTTGCAAAACCTTAATTATCATAGCTCATCTTGGTAATAAAAGGGGAATTGCCCCAAACTCAGCTCTTATTTTCAGCAACCCAGTAATTCTTTTTATCTGAACATCACAGTAAGGGTTTTTGGTTTGTTTTTTTTTTTCTTTATATCTAATACTTCTTACTTAAGAATCCTCTTCTAAAACAAACTAATAAAAATTAATTTGTGTTGCCCAATTTTTATTTTCCAGTTAATCTTAGGTTTTAAAAGTCATAAATATAATGTGGTTTTCTGATTTCAACTTAATGCCTTAATACACCTGGAATTATTACTAACATTCTTCACAACATTGTTCAAGTGCCTTTAGCAATTGTTGTTATTTCATTCCTTGTGGATAAGGCTCTATTTTAAACCAAAACTTAGAGTCTGCTTTCAGACCTACTTTTTGAGATCATTCAACTGCAGAGTGATGGAAAATAAGTAACAAGGTTGAGTGACAGAAAGATAAATGCACTAATGTAAATTCGGGCCTCTTCAGGTCCCAAACATTTCCCACAGAATCCAGTGTGTTCCTACAGCTTTACTGCAGCATGCCTAAGAGCAGATCTAAGAAGTGATGCTTATAAGCTGAATTGTTTGGGGAAATGATGATGGATTTTTGGCCATGAAATAAAATCTGAGAGTACTGAGCAAATAAGCATATAGCTGAAACTGTAGAAGTCTTCATTCTTCCCTCAGTAGGGGCTGTTGGATGGAAATGTGTCCTTTTTGAGAAAAGAAAAGATGACCACTGAGCAGCTGTTCATTCAGATGATCCACATTAGAATGGTCAGAGAAGCTTTTTACATATGGATGGTTAACTAAAGGATGAATGATCAGTTTCTGGTCCCCCGAGATGCAATAGGTCACAATTCATCTGCTGTTATGTTTGTGCAGTACATTTTTAATTCAGAATTATCTAAAGGCATGATTTGACTTCATACTCTCACACTCTCAGGTGTAGCCTTCAGGGTATTTGCCATAGGTTATCCTCATATTATACTTCTTTGCTTCTGAAGTTGACCTTTTAGTCAATTTTTACTCCATCTTCCCCAGCAGCTTTGCACATCTATAACATCTTTCCTCCAAAGGTCTCAAAGTGCATTATAGCCATCAATAAAATAAAGGTGAGATTTTCAAGGGCATGAAGGGCACTTAGAATGACTCTCTTCTTGGTTTTCAGGGAGACCTGAGCACCTATCTTGCACTGTTCTATCTTTGGATATTTCTCTTTAACACACCCCACAAGGATGTGAAGAAGCTGAGTGTAGTTTGTTTCATTCTACTAAAAGGGAAAATGAGGCACAATTCCAGATAACAGGCTATGTAAGGTTCACAGCTGCACTTTCCTGGAAGAGCACCTAAGGGATTCAAGTCTTGGGCTGCTATCTTAATTATTAGAGTGCCCTAACAGGCAAACCTTCACATTTCCTTCTGCTACATTAATTTAGATTACATCTGTGACGTGAGAAGAAAGGACCCTTCTTTAAAGGTCTTGCAGCTTCTTCAAGTCCATTCTACACTATTTTAAAAGCAAACTCCATGGAATGTACCCCCAGAGCCTGGAGCAAGCTTTTTTTCAGCTGTTCTGGTCTATTGGGTTCATATGTATTCAGAGCTTCAGGCACTTTATGTAGCAAGTTGATTAAATATATATTTAGAATTTTTCAATATGCATATTAATTACCCAATAGACTAGAATGACTATTTAGGAGAAATTTCTGCTCATTGTGTAAAAGCATTATAAAAATCCTATGCAAAATAGCAACTGCACATGCTTAAATGCTTAAATTCTTTCTGTGTTGGACCTCTCTTCTGCTCCCTAACATACCAGAACCAAGTTGTATCACACCTTGGAATAATCACTGGACGAATTTTTATTATTGCATTACATGGATGCAAAATCTCATCTTAAACTTATTCTTTTCCTCCCTAGACCACAAACTGATAAATCACAAGTGCAGATTGCTACAGGATCAGGACCCTTACAAAGTACCAGAGATCAAATCCATCATTATTGTTTTGAGTGTTCTAATATATTTTAAAATAAAGGAAATTGGTGGGGATGAGGAATGATGAGTGCATTGTCCTGCAGTATATTTCAGTTTGAATCTGTTTTGTGCTCCCATATTAATGGGTGGGGGTGAGAGGGAATGAGGAGTAACAGATGTGCACGACAGGTATATCCAGATGAGAATAGCCAGGCAGAACGTGTATGGGGGTGTGTGTGGACCAAGGAACTGGTGAAGAGACTGAGAAAAACTGTGCTGTCTTCCTTCCCTGGTCCTCTCACTCATTCCCAAGAGCTCTGGATTTCATGGTACCTGTTCCCACCTGCATGGTTGTATGTGAGGCTCTTCATGTCTAACTCCAGGAATACTCTTTTCATGTGTCCTTCCTGACTATGCATCCCAAGTACTGAAATTCTCTTTCTTGGGCTACTCCTAGTGACCTTGTAAATATATGCTTGAAGATGTGTCCCCATGTTTTGGAGACAGTGTTTTACAACTGCAAGATGAGAAAAGAAGGCTGGTTGCGGAAGAGGAACATAGGATCAGTGAGATGCTTGCAGACGTATTTCTGTTCTTCTCTTAAGTTACTGGAGACCAAATAATCAACAGAATCGTCTTATCCCAGTACCCCTCTGCCTGCTTAAGAAACCATCATATGAGGACCATAATGCAGCATGGTTGATTGAGGACTCACTCCATTTCCTAGGTTGCACAAGAAAGGTCCCAGCACTTCGTATCAGGTTTTTTTGGATCTAGTTCCCAAAGTATGTATTTTTGTGTATGAGAGGGGATTGCTTGGATGAGACGTGAATGACACTGAGCCCCTTACAACTATGAAATAAAGTCTTGCATAGCTCCTCTTGGAAATAAGGCATGCTGGGTTTCAGTCTCAAAACAGGCTCCTGAAATTCAAAAGTTCTGCCTGCTGGTTTGCACAGCACAATTCATCAAGCGACTGATCTGTTGGAAAAGTTTCAAAATTAATCCTGTGTTGTTTTAAAGCTCTCCTGGCTCTTTCCTCAGGGCATTGGGCAGAGTAGCACACCATTCCCTAATACTGGCTGTAAAAGCTGCACCCAAGCAAGTCAAGTATCAGAGAAGATAAATGCTCTGTCAACCTGCTCTGCTGTTATTAAAGGAACACAGCTGAAGTGTGTGCTGATGGACCATGAAATCTGAGGAGAGCCACAAGTCACTCAAGGTGAGAAATATGTTCTGGGAGGTCACACAGTATCTTTGATGTTTCTGTGAAATTATCACACCATAAACTGACAGACTAAAATATTAGATTTTGACCTTTTTAAGTCAATCATATAACTTTTTATCTCAAAGATCTTTCATTTGCAGCTTGGTCACATATCAGAAAGTTTAACGTCCTTTTCGTGGTAAAAAACAGGTGCAAGCAAACTCTCTGGGAAAGAGTCAGCTATGAAAGCCATTCGTAATCTTGTACTCTTGCCACACTATCTCACTTCAAATGTGGTATATACGTGTTAAGTTGAAGCATAAATAATACCACTTGCACATCTGCCTGAAAAATTCAGGGAAGGCAGTGCACGCTGTGCTTCTCACAGGCATGTTCAGGGCTGAAGTGCAAACGTAAGGCCACGGTGAAGGAAGCTGAATCCTCAATAAACAATTGCCAACATGAATTCTCAACATGAAATTCAAGCCTGAATTCTCAACATGAAATCCAGTAAGACACTAATATGAGTACAGAGTAAGTGTATACAAACACATTACCTTTGATTTTCCTGGATCCTAGTTGCACCCACTGCTTGGAAAATACTGGAAATTCTGATTAACAGTTCAATTTTTCTTTGACTAAACTGCAGATTTTTTAAAACTGACTTTAAAGGGCAATAACCAAAAAGAGTCTTCAGCATGACAAATTGAGATCTGTAGTACTGGTACCATTGGCAACATGATGGTCTAGGGTTACAAACAGAATATAAAATATTCTCTAAATTCACATATTTCACAGGAGAAAGGAATAAGCTCATTATATTATATGAGATAAAATCCCTAGATTTACTGAAATAAGCAGAAATCCTATTAGGGAAATGGTGTCCATCATTATTATGGTGTTTTACATGAAATGGCCAGTTTCATGTCCTATAAATACCCAAAAGTAGAAGAACAATCATGCATAATAAGAATGCTACTTCTGTACAACCATTACCTCAGCCACTGATCTGCTCCATAACTCTCACCAGCTTTTTTCCCCTGCTTGTTGACAGAGTAAAGTTGTAAGGCTTCAATTGCTGTATGATAGAAATTCTTTGATCATGAAACCAGCCAGAGCTCAGTGGCTTAGAATTCACTTAGTGTATGATGAGTCAGTGACTCCATGGACAAGGAACATTTATCTCAGAGAAAACCGGATATTCACAACCTGTATCAGCATGCTATGATGTGATGTCCAGGCAAGAAGAATGATGCTGTACATGCTATAATTTTTCTCAGATATCATATCACTTTAAGCACACTTTAGCCTCTGAATTAAATGGGAAATTACATTATTTCAGACTTTTAATATAATATTGGCTTTGGAGTGAAATAAAATAAAATTATTTTATGTTATTTTGGATAGCTAAAATGAAATTTTTATAATATAAATTTTGTTTATAGCATGGATATGATATTACAACATAATTAAAAATACTCAAAAGTAAAAGAAGTAGCATGAGGAGAAGAGAAGCCAAATGCATTGAAGATAACAGATCTTATGACAGGCATCAGATAGACAACAGATCTTATGATATAATATAGGCCTGAATTTTTTTCTAGCAAGACTGTTTTTCTGATGAGTACTATGTGTCAGATAAAGTTTCAGGTCAACTGTACTGCAGATGACAAACATTTTTTTTTACTTTTGTTGTAGAAAAGAATAGCCATCCCAGATGTTACCTTTCATTCAAGAGTGGGAAGAAGCCATTTGTTGATAGTTCTATCAGTGTTGGGTAGAACAGTATATAGGAACCACAAAAAATAATAGTTAGTGAAATGAGTGTTCACTGTGTTTTTCCTCCCACAGGAATTAGAGATGTGTGCCCAAAACTACAGTCCAAGATCTGCAAAGAGGCCCTTGGGCTAAGTTTGAGGTTAGCATCTTTGTATGTACTTTGTATGTAAGCTCGTGAGCTAAATAGTTGTGCCCATGTCATTTTAAATTATTTGAATGGCCCTTTCTCTGACTGGCTGCTCAGCCACTGTTCATCATTCTTTCTTCCTCTCCCTAGTTTAAGTCTCCTCCAGTTTCTGTGTCTTGCAGGTTAAAACAAAACAAAACAAACAAAAAAACAAGCAAGACAAATGTAACATTTAGACGAATATTTGCTTTTCATAAGTTGCAAAAGAAAGGTCCCTTCCCGTCCTCATTTTAATTTTTCTTCACAACTTACTGCATAAACTGCCTGCTTGCACAGATAGGATTTATAGCTGCTCATAGGACAGTCCTGAGCTTCCCCACCTTCCACTGAGTGGTTGTCAGTGTCATGGGACTGTGTGACAACAAGAAGCAGTAGAAGCAACATGTGCAGGTCCCTCTCAGCAGCAGCATGTCTGTTGGTCACTCAGGGAGAAAAAGGCAGTGAGAATGCAGGGAAATGCATTGATGGGATAGACACTTGCAGGAAAAGCTCTTGCACGGTAAATGAAGAAATCCAAGTGTGGGCAGCAACTAAAAATTAAGAAGCCATGGAATGAGGAGGGACCAAGTTAGGCCCAGGAAAAGAAATAACCAGAATGAAGAAGGGTGGAAGAGATGAGACAAAGGAGAAAAGGGGTTAGCACAGCCATCAGATATTTTAGGTCGCTTAAAGAAACCGATAAAGAGAAAAACAAAATGGTTTTTGGGTTGATTTTTAGGTCAAAATAAAGCTTAGGGTAAGCTTGTTGGCTTCTAAGCTCAGAACAGACGTGCATTATAGAATGAACCCCCTTTAAGGCAGATAAAGTTGTTATGCAAGTATTACATAAGATGCTCCAGGGCACTCACTGCTTTGAAAACTGTGTCCAGTCAAGTCATTGCTGTTTTCTATCAGGCTCAACACAGAGGCAAGACCTGTGGGAGGGTAGGCAGCTATGGTGTCCCCATGTGAGGAGCATGCACAGAATTTGTCACTCTGACTCATAACAGGATAGTCGTTGTCATGAGTGAGGGTGTTGGATCTCCTTCTCATCTGCACAAGTCCCAGTGTGAAATGAATAATGCTACTTTTTCACTTTGAGGCAGCAGACCCTAAGTATGGCCCAACTACGCTGGCTACAAAAATGTTTATCCAGATCTTGCTGGTAGAAAGAAAAAAAAATCAGAGAAGAAAAATCACCCTTCACTAACAACTTCCTTCCAGTAGCTGGAAAGGAAATTAATTTTCTCTCCCTAATCGCAGGTATTGTATAGTTGGAAATAAAGACTTTAATGATGGATGGCATTGTACTGTCCACCCAATGTGAGCACAGGGACAAGGATAGCAAGTGTGAGGCCCTTTTATTTTGAGTTTGCTTTTACATCGAGAATAGGTTCTTAGGTGCTGCAGTCATAGATCCTGGGAAATAAAGCTAGTGATGAAGAGACCTGAAAGCCCATCTGTTACATACAGATGTCACATATTGTACAGAGATGAGAGGCTTTGCAGGGTGTACTTTTTTGCTGTAAACTAGTGGGAGGAGTTTCTTATAATTGAGAACAGATGGGAAAAAAAGAAGGGAAAAGCACCCAAATCATCCCCCTTACTGTCATGCTTCAAGAAACACGGTTTCTTTTTTTGTGCTATTCATGTACCTGGGTTTCTACCTGACAGTGTGTTGTCCACTGTTTAATTACAACAGATTTTTGCAGAAATTTCTTATTTTAAGCAATGTGAGAAACTACAAATATGCTGTGTAAGGTACATGGACATGGTTGCAAGGAAGTCAGCTCTAGCACAAACTAGGCAGTGACTGATCCATTCTAAGCCAGAAAACCTTAAAAATTAGTGATGTGGTTTTTTAAGCAAAACTATATGGACTAACCTTAGCCTCACAGAAGTAGCATCAGCTCAGTGCAGTGGACAATGAAAACAGAATCAAGTTTAGGAGAGAATATCTTGGGTGCTCAATCTGTTTTCTGGTAGAATTCCGTCCCTGTTGTGAAACCTCAAAAGCCACAATTTCATTTAACAAATACTCATCATTGTACTTATGTCTAGTTTCTCAGACATTGTTGCAGAGACAGAAGAGCAACTTCTGCCTGTAATCTCAGACATCCCTTCTGTTCAAACATTTGAGTTTCACCAAAACCGATTTATCTTGTGCTACATTAGGCCCAAGAGCTGTTATTCTGGAGTGCTGGAATGGGTGTCTGTATTCAGAAAAAAATGCATCAGGTTCAAAGGTTGAGTGAATAGATAAGGTGAGATAGTGAGTGTGCAATAATTCAGGAATGTGCAAAGTTAAGACAATTATTTCTCCCTCTCCTTTTCATTACATTTGGGGGTTTTTTTTGGGGGGGGGGAGGGAAGGCTTGGTTGGTTTTCTTAATTGCAGTTTTCTGCTCTTTTGAATGTAAACTAGCCAAAGCAAATCTATGCCGTCCAAGTAAAATCTGCATGCAAAAACTGGACAGTTAAGTAGTTTTCCAACAGATCAGCCACATGAACAGTCTGAAGCACACACACACACACACGCACACACACACGCACACACACACAAGAGGTTACAGGTTCATGACTATTGTGCAGCTAGCTTATGGAAGGTGGGACACTGGAATGAACTATTGTCATCTGCTCTGCCATCAGTCCCACCTCCTCTAGCTGCACTGGGAGCCAAGGCACGCATGGCTCCTCATGTTTCAAGACATCCTGGTGTGCATTGGCAAGCAAAGAGAGCAGCCCACTGCAGCCATACCGCAAGGAGCCGTGCTAGACTTGCTGCTGGATGTTTCCCTTCTCACTGCTTACATCAGCTGAAAATAATCATCTTTAATCCAAACAGGAAATGGTTTGCTCACACCACCACAGCCAACATGCAGGGCAGGGCGTTCCTGTTAGAACAGAGCTCAACAACAAGGTTCAAAATAGAGATAGAGGAAAAGATATGGTGCATCACCTCAGGTGCAGATATATTTGTGAAAAGAAAGCAAATTTTGACACCAGTTTATCAGAAAGACTGTCACTTGTGCAAGTGGCAATACCCACTTCATGCTCTTTTGTTCATCTGTTTCAAATCAGGTTTGAAGGTTTCCAGCCTGTGTTTTCTGCTTCTGAAGGAGTGCCCATTCTTTTGCAGCATGGATTTGGAGTCAAATAGCCTTGGGGAAGACCAGTAAGTGACCATTTACAAGGCAACAAGACCTGATTAATTATTAGCAAATGACCCTTAAATTGTGTATCTAGGAGTGGAGATAGATCCAGAAATTTCCAATGCTTATCCAAGTTTCCTGAATAGCCTTCAGGGGTCAATAAGTGCACACTTTTCTCAGGATGACTACAGCACACAAACTTGTCTTATACAAACATGTCCCTGTCATGACACAGGTTGACTGGGAAAAAGAAAATCCTAAAGTTTAGTTCCATTCTCATTTTGGTGTGATCAAGTGCTCTTTTATTCCAGGGCTGTGTGCATATAATGATTGAAACATCCTAGCAATGTGCACATATTTTTTTAAAAACTGAGACACTTAAGTACCCATACAGGTAGATGCCTATCAAAATTGTCAGTGTGAGCTTCAGGATCTTTAATTACTTTTCTGCTTTTTAAGTTCTACTAAACACCTTCTGTGCATTTTAACACCAAACAACCTTTAAAATTTTCTGTGTCAGCTACCTGAGAATTCATGAGATCACAACTGCCTGAATATACAAACTCCCGAGCTCTGAGGTACTAGAGAAATTTTACTTCCTCTCGAAACTGTATCTGCTCTGAAAGGCCAAACATCTCTGTTTGCCACGAGTCACCAACAAAATAGTTAACATCCCTTACTAAGAAACTTTTCTTCCTATTAGTGAAAAACTGACTCAAAGCTTCGTTATGTCATGCTGTCTTGACCACATTCATTGTCAGTTATATTCCTGGAAAAAAGGATCTTCAACTGCACATTTGGAGTGGAGAGCACAACTGCAGTAATTCACTGCGTCATCACAACACTTAGCAAGCTTTAAAGACAAGGATAAGCTCTCTGTTTTGATACACTAAATTAGGGATCCCTGGTTTAGTGAGCTTCATTGATTCCTTCTTAAGCATGTTAAAGCATTTTCTAGTTCTGTAGGAAATACTCATTTATATTTCATTGGATTCTAACCCAGGGTGGTTTTTTTTACTTTTTATTCTAGTTTTTGAGTTTTCTTTATCTCCAGAAATCTTGATAATAGTCCAAAGTTAAATTTTAATAACAAATGGGTCTGTATTTCTTCTTCCAGTTCTAACATTTATATTCATGAAGGTTTAGAGGGAAAACTGTCCTTACATGACAATTCTGACATTTGTCATTTCATTACTTTTTTTTTTTTCTCCTGTAAGATTTTGTCTCATCAAAGATGTTTAAAAATCTCCTTTCTGTAACAAGGATGAATATTCAGATCTTTGTGTGTGGAAGGAAGGGAATAAAGCAACAAAGTTGAGAAGATACTTAATAAAGCTTGAATTATGGAGACAACAATCAATTGCTTGATTCAGTTTTTCCAGCATTCATTTGAAATAATTCTTATTTCAGATTTGTAGGCTGGCTTGAAATTCTGTGGTCTTTGCAGACAATATGTTTGTATGTTTTTCTTGTCTATGCTTCAAGTGAATCTTATTTCTTGGAATTTTCATTCATTCTGGAAATTTTAATCCTCCTCTAATAATTCACCCTCTTCTATATCCCAGTTAAGACTTCCCCCAAAGCTGCTGAATCCCTGGATAAATAATGATGAACATGAAACAAAGGGCAAAATGCAGTTTTATTTAGAGTGGTAACTTTTAACTTTGCAGTGGCAACTTTATTGGTTTCCTCATTGATAAGTTTCATCTAATTTAATTGCTGTTTTGTTTAATTATAAGTTGTGTGATGTTTCATTCTAAGGAATAATTTAATACTAGTTTAATCATATTTAATGTGGATATCTGGATGGCAATGTTGATGTAAGTGTATTTACTAAATGTCAGTGGTGCATAATTATGACTATTATAACTGAATAATTTGGCAATGTTGAAATATTTTCTTTATTTCTTGTTTTAAAGGTAGAATCAGCAATTTTGAATGTTTGCTGGGGTTTTTTTATGATGCAAGGATGCCTTGAAAATATCACAGAAGTTTGAAGTTTAAATGACTTTTGTATTTTAAATGGAATTTTAAATAGACAAATATAGTTGCAGAGTGGCTGAGTAGTTGAAAATAACAAAATTTTTTGTCATTTTTCCAAAAATTAATCTCATACTTTTCTACTGCATTGGTATTCTGATTACACTTTCAGAACACTTTCAAATTTTGAAAAACTTCAATCACCTTTTGTGTTAGTTTACATTAAAAATTGAGTTGAATTTTGTTAGCTCTTGATTCTATGCCACTATTCTGTACATATGAATATTTAATATATACATATATATTTTTAATACATCTCGGAATAAACATCTTTTTAACATAGTATTTTTAAGTGTTTAGCTATTCTTTTTAGTAATGGTGCATGTCTCAAAAAGCATGATTTTCAATGTTTATCCAGAAGTGTAAGGTCCTTAATTTAAATCCAGAACTATGAAGCATTTGGGCTAATCTTAGCTGAGCCACTAACATCTTTCTAGTCAAAAAAGAAACATCCTGTAGTTACATCACTTGTTGTATTTTTTTCTGAACTCAGTGAATAACATTTTACACATTTTTCTGCAGACCATTCACCCAGTGAATATTTTTGTCAGAATATCCTCTTTTTTGTATATATACAGACTTTCTCAGAGGTGACTACCATGTAAGTGTGGAACATCAAGCCCAGAAAGACTTTGAACAGGATAAGACTGAGCATTTTATGATGCAATAAGCACAGGCACCAAAACAATACATCATCAGTGTAAGTTTTAGAAATGGGTGAAGCAGTTCCTTTTTCACTTTCCACATCATCCAAGCCAGAGGTTGGTTTTGCTGGAGCAACAATGTCCCATCTCTACATCTCTGTGGTCAGAGAGTGCAGGAGGATGGAGACAAAGGGGTAGGCAGGGTGGAATTTCGTGCTGGAAGAGATGGAAAGCAATTAGCTGTAAGCAGTGAAGGATGATGGAGAGGAGGCTTGCAGGGTCACAAAGGTACGTAGCTGTGAGGGTGAGAAGGGGAAGGGAAAAGAGACCAATCAGGATCCCATGCTCTGAAAGATGAGAAGGGTGCTAAGGAAGGTGAATCTGAAGGAGATGAAGAGAAAGAAAGAAAAAGACCTCTGCTGGCACAAACACACCTCCAAAACTTCAACAGCCCTCTACAGACTGTTGGCCCATTTTAACCTTTACTATAGCTTTACACAGTATCATAACAGAATTAATTCCAAGGTCTCAACAGGAAAAAAACGTGTTCTTTTGTCTTGGTCTTTGGTATGATAGAACCCGGTTTAGCCTGGATTGTGAGCAGCCTGGGGACAGTTTGCTACATTTCAGAAAGAAGTACCTTCTCTCTGAGCCTGTACCTGGAGCACTTACAGAAGCAAAACATTACCTACTGACAAGGAAGAGCACAGGAAGAAAAATAACTGCTAGATGACTTTGTGAGTGAACAATCTGCAGTCCTCCAGCAGATATTCTATCTGATTTTCTGTGCAGGAATACTATTCTACCTAAATTTTTTATATTCCCACCTAACTTCACAACATCTCACTCATGGAATTTAAGATACAGGTGTTTATACCAGTCTGTCCAACAAGGGAATTTTTTTCTGATGCAATGATGGATGCAGTAGTAGTTTCAGAACCCAATTTTTTAAGACTGTATTCACTGATAGATGAGGAAGTGAAGTATTGAACAAGACAATCAAATAATTATAGAAGTCTACGTGGATTGAGACTAAGTGAAAAACAGAGGATGCTAATTCAAGATTCCTGTTTTCCATCTACTCATAGCAGAAGGATAAAGAGAATAAGGTAGAGATTATGTGAATGAAACAGTCAAGCAAAGGCTCAGTTTACTCATATTAAACCATCTGTGATTAAAAAAGAAAAAAGCCTATTGAATAGCAAATTACATTGTAATTTATTTCAGTTCTGTGTAATTGTTTTATGCTCAAAAAGGTATGCCTATTTGGATGAATAACTGGCAAACAAACTTCTATATTTATGTTTGTTGAATCAAATGTAATTTTGCAAAAACATATCCAACAGCAATTTTAGCAATGAAGGTTTTTAGCCTAAAATGTTTTTACCAGAACTTTCTATTTAGTTTAGCAAATCATGTCATAAGTGTGAGAACAGTTTCTTGATCAGGGATCTGAACTATTTGAGTTGTGCCTAGTGGAAAGCAGAGATGTTGGTCCTTTAGGTTATCAGAACAGTTACAGACTTGAGGGAAAGTAAAATTTCATGAGTATCTAAGAACTTGGGAGTTTGTACATTCGGGGATGGTGACTGTCTAAATTCTAAAGTAGCTTAGATAGATATTTTTCAATAGAGCATGTGTGAGTTGAAAATCAAGGGGAGCTGGAGACTACGAACATATAAACAGCTTTAAAAAGTCAAATGTTCACTGTGATTGATTTTTTTTTTTTTTACATAAAGTCTGAGCAATGGTAAAAACTAAATGAAACTGAAGTTAAAACTGAGATTCTCTTGCATTTGCTCAAATTCTCTGCCTGATTCCAGGTGGGACAAGCAGTGTGCTATCAAATTATCACCAGTTTGGCTCACATGGCTTACTTAAAACAGGAAAACATGTGAAAGGAATTAATTTTGCCACTCCTTAACTTAACGGTGATGCCCAGTTTAGCTCTCAGTTGAAGAAGATATTCCAGTGAAACAGGATTAGCAAAAAGAAATTAACTTTTTTTTCCTATTAGCACTTTGCATTTTTAGTTAGACTGAAATAAACAGCCAATCTACTTTCTAGTTGTATATGTCTGATGTTCAAGGCTTTGACACCAACCACATCAGTTTTAAAATTTAACAGTCTCCTCATTGCATCAAGTACACTTATAAAAGACCTGTGAAAAAGAAAGGTCAAGCTAAATAACATTAAACTTTTCCATCAGCCTGAGATGAAGAAGACAAAGGACAAAGTAAGCTGGTAGAAGTATCTTGAGTCCTCTCTTATAGCCAGCTGTTATCAGATATGGGTCTGATAACAATTATGAGATTTATCAAAGAGCAGATTGACATTCTAACAGTCACTATTTTCATTTCATGTCCAGCTGGAAGCCTCTGGAATACACATTGTTAATCTTTTTTCCCCATTATCTCTCTTAACTCCATCTTCAAATTATTCAGACCCCATGTATGCTTTTGTGGGAAAATGTTAGCCTCATCTGTATGGCAGATGATACAGAAAATTCTTCAGTGCCTTTTTTTTTTTTTTAAACCGGTTTTAATCCAGATCCAAACAAATCACAGTGTTATTATCTATCATGAGCAGTTGGGATCGTAGCTCAGGAAAAAGATATGTACTGTAAGTTTTGCTACTCTGCAAAGTTGAGTAATGGTGGAAGGTTCACCCCATGTGAAAATAAATGTACTTTTCCTCTTCTGCATAACAGTAAGCACTGTGCCTCTTCCTGAAATACTGCAAAACATAACACCAAGTGTGGGCTTGACAGAGACTGTATCACTTTTCCCCTGGGCCTCAGGTGGTTGAAATGAATTTGGATTGTTTACCAGAATACAGTGTTTTTACAGTTACAGGAACATCTACATTCTCAAGTACATCCTCGGTGTTGGTTGGAAGGCAATATGGATTGTCTGTCCCTCTACTATTTTTTTCATTAGTTCTAAGTTTTGCAGATAACTCTTTGTGGTCCACAATAGAAAATATTTATTGATGTAAGCCTCAAGTATCTGCTCCAAAATACCAGGTATTTATTTTCTCCAAAATGGCCATTATTTTTTCAATCATGGGCTGATTCTGTCTTGAGACTAACTTAAAGAAACATATGATACTATGGGCAGGGGCAGGGATCTTTGCATTTGGGACAAAACAGCGTTAAGCAATTGTTCAAGGCTTAAAATCCTTCTACCAAAATGGCTTGTGGTCTTTCTGCTTCTGTAAAATTAATTCTATATCTGGTGAAGAGTGTGGGTTAGATTGACTCCTTTAAAATTTAAATTAGGAGTTACTGTGAAGCCTGGGACTTAGCTTTATGAGTGTTCACTGAGGTTTACAAACCCATTCAGCAAAACTCATGGCTGGTGAGTGAAACTGTGCCCCTCAGAGCTTCAACCCACTGCTGAGACATGAAGAGCTCTATGAGGCACACAGAAGCATTTAGTTGAAATGTTGCTGGTATTAATTACTACAAGAAAACCAACTTGCATTTTTTAGGTTAGATCATAAACCCTCCAGCTGCTGAACACATCTATAGGTATCTTCCTGCTGCACTTATCTGCCTCCTGAAGTAGCACAATGCTGAGAAAATGGCAAGAATTAAACTAAAGTAATTTCTTGCATCTGGATGGCAACTGAGAGTCCAGATAAGTAAAGTTGTGAGGAGTTTTTTAAAGATTCAGCTTCTGCGGTTGTTTATTCTGCAGCAGTTTAGGCACCAGGCAAACTAATTGTTTCTCTCTAATGCCTTAAATTAAACTACAGACATCACTGACCTCAGGGTAAGGAAGAAACTTTTACCAAACTCACAGACTCCAGAAGTGAAAAGAATTCCTTAATGCTGCTGTGAAAGAAGCTTTATGCCAGGGTGTCACACTCAACAGGACTTTCATGAGCAAAGGAGAAGGAAAAAAAAATACAACTCCATTGCTTCTAATTAGCGGTTAATCCTTGTTTATTAGAATCAGGTCCAAACCAAAGAAAAAAGAAGGAAAAAAAATAAATCAAGGGACAAAAAGAGTGAGAGTTGTTCAAGCACCTTAAGTTTGCTAGAGATCCAGGTCTGTGCTTTGACCCCCCCTAAACTATTTCAGCTTTTCCATGCAGCCTTTAAAGCAACACAAATGAAAAATCTCTTCATTTCCACAAAGCATAGCTGTCTTTTTGAATCCCTCAGCTGCAGCTGATATATGTTGTAAATGATACCAGAAACCCTGCTACTCAGTGAGGGGTAGAGTTTTTTGGACTCCCCAGTGTGTCCCCATCCTCCTCCAAAAAGGCAGGAGTGGCTGAGCAGGATCTGCTGCCTTTTTGTGAGTTAAGCTGAACATCTGCTTCAACCAGTCAGTTTCCTGTGCAGTCTTGAAAGAGATCTGTAAAAGAAGACCCCAGGAAGGGAGTTGGACTTGAATTTTTAAATTCTATAGATGCAAGATAAGGAGCTTAGATAACAGCATAACCTCCTCCTTTCTGCTGCCCACTTGGTGATCTTACATAACACTGATCCTCTCATTTAATAGTGATGAAAATTTCATCAACAAAATTTGCTTTTGCTCTGCCAAGTCATGACAACCTCAATTAGAGCTGAGCTAGAGAGGCGTTTGGGTGATTAGGATGATTACATCAGTCCAACTGGATGTCCTCTTCTCCCTGTGATGGCTCTTTCTATGCCATTCTCTGGGTATTTGATCTTTCTATCCAGATTCAGGCGGCTGAGCAGCGAGATGTAATAAAGAGTAGCTAAAACAATTTGGAAGAATCTGCCCACAATCATGATTTTCATTATTCATTCATTTTTTCAAGCTGTAAGTTAAATGTGCTCTAAACAACAAGGCAGTCAGATCCAGTTTTGCTAGGTCTTTACTGAAAGCTTGATAATTCTGATGAATGCAACAATGAAAATATATTATATGAGGCCTATTTCCTCAAAAAGGTCTGTATTAATGGTCAATTGGTCTCGTTTTTCTTTTCTCAAATCCACTTTGAACAGCACTTCCTTAATCTTCTTCAGTGCTTTGATACTATGTCTTGGTAGTTAATTTTAGGAGTTCCATTCTACAGAGCATTTAAAAATACAGAATATTTAGCTTTTAATGGACTGTGAATACTGTTGTCTGTTAAAATACTGACCTGAAATGAAAGTAAGAGAAGGATCTCACTGTCTTAGATTTATTTCTTTGTAAAAAACAACAAGAAATAATGTGATTTGTAATGAAAATTGTACAAAGTGCTAGTTGTCAGTCAACATACACAAAAATTTTAATTTCATATTTGTCTTGAAAATTGCAATTATCTTAAGAGATTTAGCTTCAAACTCAAGTAAAGGTAAAATGGTGAATGATAGAAAGTGAAAGAGATAAGCTAAAGGCATTTGCTTTAGGTTTCTTTGCATTATTCTTTCTTTTTTTATCCTTTTAGGCCTGCTTTCTGATGGAGATGTGACCAGGATGACCAGCCTCTCTATCATTTCCTGCACAGTAACTTTTCTTTAGTTCATTAAAAATTCAAACCAGTGTGATAGAGGAGGTAAAATTTGAAGGATATTTGACTTTCTATAACTTTAGTGAAAATGACTAGTTTAGCCTAGTTGAATGGCTAGGGGAAACACAAGTGTCTCCACTGCAGAAGAGACAGGCAGAACTCAGCTACCACACCTTTTGTGAGCAACAGTCAGAGAGCCAAGGAAAAGGCAAAAGCCAGTGATTCTGTGGGGGCATGCATGCTTATGCTATCCCATTTGTTTTGTAGTTACAATGGTACACAGATGCATTTATTGCACCTAGAAAAAATTTCTGAGTGCAGAAGACATGAATTCATAGGAAACCAGACTTCAGTAGTTCACCTGCTCACAAAGTCAGTCTTCCGTATTCCCAGCACTGCGCCTGAACATTCTTCTGTGTTGATAGAAATTAGATTTTCTTTTACCCCGGCACTTAAGTTTTCATTTGGGCTTCTCTGAGGACAAGACCAATTTGCAGACTTGCAAACCCCAAATCTGAGTTTCTGTCTTTTCTGGGACTTGCCTTTTTCTTGACTTTGATTGTGATGCTTAAGTAGCATTTATAATGAAATTGCAAAGCCAAATTAACAAGTGTTGTGTCTTACAAATCATATGTCATTGTGGACATCTGGATAAGAAAAAATCTACTTTTTTAACCACATTTTCAGAAAATATTTCCCTCATACAACTCTTTTTTGGAGCTCACACAAATCACACAAAGTACAGTAGAAACTTGTAACTTCTCTTAAGCTCTGCAGCTTGATGGGCTTATATTTAGTTATCTTACATAGTTTCTTGAAATAGCCATTGACAGGGCTAGGTGACTAATTAAGTTCATTTTAGATAAGTTGGAGGCATTCTGTGAAAAGCTGAAGTAATGGTTAAAGTACTTAAAGTATAAGTCTTACAGTGAAAGGTCTGAGAAGCTCTATATGTTCCATTTATAAAGAAGTAAAGGGCCATTTGTTCACAACCAGTCAGCCCCTTACAATGGGAAAAAATAATAGCAAATTAATCTAAAAAAGAAATTCATCTAAAATTATCTAAATTTTAGGCTGATCTATATATAGTTAGACAATTCAGGCCATAAAGCATGGTTTTAAAACTCTGAGATAGTCACTTCACCAGATTCTGACCTGCACCCAAATTAACAGAACTGCCTGACAGTCAGAACCCCTAAACTTCTGCAATAAACACTACAGGTTTAGCATCACTTTATCAACAAAGTCAGGAGTATTGCATGTCCTGAATTTAACATTGCCATTTTTTTGAGCTGTCTTCAGGAATAATTTTACACTCATTTCGGCTCCACTCCTTACAAAAATACATGACTGTTCATCAAAAGCTTTACCTCTATTTGTCAGATAGTCACCAATTTATTTCTCCCACTCATTTTCTCAGCTTCCATCCTAGCAGTAGCAGAAGAGTACTGCAATGGACTAGGAACTTCATGCTTTGTAGGTGAACTGCTGCTACTGAAATTTAATTTCCTGTCTCCATGAACAAAATGTATAACCATCTTACAAACACTGGTTGGCTGAGACATAAAACCCCAGAGGTGTGTCCACTTTATAATGCATTCAATGGGGTTTTTTTCAAGCAATGACTACCCCAGGTCAGAAAATGAAAAAAACCCAGCCATCTGCTATTGCTTCTGGAAATTCACCTTCAGGAGGCAAAATAAAAACTGGAATTAATGTGTTTGTTGCCTACATACCTGGTCTCCTCTGAAAAGGTCTTGAGTTGATTAGTTACCCCTTCCAGACAAAATGTTTCCCTCTCATCCTTACCTCTGAGATATTCCATTATTTAGGAATAAATGCTGCTTGGCGAAGCATGGGTCCAGCACAGAGAGAAAACGAAAAAGAACAGAAGCACACACTTATCTTCCTGAAGCTAAATTAATCTAAGTAGTAGACTTTAAGGGCAAGGAGTAGGTCATAGCTAATGTTGCTAGTGGCTTCTCCCAGTCAAAATGAGCTTGTTAGTGGAGTGAGATACTAGTTATAGGAAGCAGTTCTTAAATTTTTAGACGGCATATATTTATTTTGCCATCATCTGGTATCCTTTTTATGGCCACTCCTGACTGTACCTGCCAGAGATATGTATCTGCAAGAACATTTTTGCTTCAGGTATAAACATTTTGGCCTGCAATCCCTTAAGCTTTTAGCATACACCAGCATTCCCTGAGATGATGCAGAACAGCATTGCAGTTTTGCTCCTGCCACGAGCAGGATTAGGAGCAGGACATGATTTTTCCCTAAAGGTTATTAATCATCATAGAGTATGGTTTATTTATTATCATTATGGGTTTTTTTTTTTTTACTTCTCTGGAGCTGCCATCACCAGATAAGCAGAAGCAGCAGCTCCCAATTGCACTGAAATTCTGCTCTTCTGTAGTTGTACAGTAGCAAAAGCAGCAGAAAGGCTGTGCAAGGCCCACTGTGTGCATGTGTGGCTGGCTTCTCTGACTCTGCCATCTCTCTTCAAACATAATCTTCCCTGTTTCCCCACAAGGGAAACCTGTGTCCTGAAGCCAACACAACCTGCAAAGCAGCTTTCTTTCAGATTTGAAATCCAGAATGCAAACCAGCTGTCATTTTCAGTGTCTCTGTTATGCAGAAATATTACACTAAACCAGAGAATCACAATGTTTTGTTGAGCCATTGTGACTCTGTTATCACTGGCAACAGAGTATTGGGACATCCTAATGTAGAACTACAAGATTTTCATGAGAAGAATAAGCAGACTTCTTGCTGTCCTCTACTTGTTAAGCCCTCTATTTCCCTGATAAAGACCAACCCATACCTAATACTCTCTGACCCCATGTCTCTCGCAGATTAAAGGTCCTATACCTGTAAAATGTGCTAACCATCACCCTTTCTGATAAGAACCCTCAAACAGTTGCTTGCCAGATGTCAGGCTCTCTGTACAATAAAAAGCACCCTGACTTGCTCTCCTTTCATTCTGTTTCATGGGCAAGACACCACAAAGAAATGTGCTTTATGGGTGTGGGAGTCCAACTGCGAGGAAGTGGCTCTCAGACTCCCACAATGTTGTTCAGGTGGAAATTCCAGCTCCCCTGTACTACCAGGATAAGAAGAACTGTCCAAGGGTGAAATATTCCTGTATATCAGAGTGCTGTGGAATGTGATGAGACAGCACAGAGGGAGAATGGCACTCCCAGACACCCAGAAAGTGTACAGGTGCTCATTAACTCACAGAAGCCATCACTACAATTTTTAGCCTTGCAATTAGAAAAGAGTCCCTATGGAAATATTTCAAAATAGAACTGAAACTAGTTTTAGAACTATAAATAACATGTATCTTGGCAGGCCCCTGAAGAAAGATTTCTCCATTTGTTTTTCTTCTTTTTAACCTAAAGTTACAAGTATAGATACATTCTTTACTGGTTTATACTCCTTGAAGATCTCAGGAGACCTAATTTAAACCCTACACCGTGTTATAGATCCTTCTATAGCCCATGACTTCGGAGGGTCTGACCCCAAGAGGTTCCAATGCATGGGTTTTTTTCACTCCCTAAGAAATCTTACTAAAGCTGCTCTGGTTGTACAAGTATTGTCATGCTGGAAGGTTTGATATGTTTGATATGTTTTCCCAAATATCAAGTATGCATGATGCGCTGTGAATCCTGGTAGTAAACTCTGTGTGTCATCTCTTTCAATCCATATCCTTTTGAGGCCAGATTTTTTCTTTATATGTATCTCAAAAACTGTAACAAGAAAGTTTTCATCTCATTTGAAACAATCCTACTTTCCATCTAATGAGCAGATCAGAGAATTATCAAATGGTCTCATTTTGAAGGGACCTTAAAGATTACTGAGTTTCAAACACCCTGCCAGATGAAGATAAATTTCTGACTAAACAAAATTTTATTTTGTTCACATTTTGAACACTAATACTGATAACATCCTTCAGACTATCCCATTAACTGTTTGTAAAAGTTAGTATATACATTAAAACTGGCCTTCTGTAATCTGTCCATTGGCTTCTGAAAGTCACATTGTATAAAAGTGAATAGGTTCATTTCTTATCAGTTCTACACCTATTTAAAGAAAACTGACATCTGAGTTTCTGGATGGTTGCAAGAATGAGTTTCATTGCATTAATAAAGTAATTTTTAAAGCATAGGCTTGATAAAGTATTTTCCATTTAAAATATACTTTTGACCAATAGTAAATACAGAACAGGGAAGAATTCCATACTTTTAGTTTTCTTAGAAATACAACTAAGGCTGCAAGATATCAATATAAGGCTTAGAAAATGCTTAACAGTGCCATGGATTTACTGCTCTGCTTACAGTTTAGCTTCAGTCATGTACCTTTCCTCAAGGTCTTCTTCCATGAGTGTCAGTACAAAGAGCAGACATGCTCTGTTCAACTCCAGCCAGGCTTCTGCAGAGATAAAGCTACCATTAGACATCCTAATGCACCTAGCTTAAATCACACAACCAAAAAACACAGTTCAGCACAACTGTGTAAACTGATGTCCTTTATTAAAATACAGACATGGGAGGACTCTGGAATGGGTAAAGACAAAATTATTCCTCTTGCCAGATGAGTGATCCTTTTAAGTCTAGGTTTAAGTTCACTGGTGCAGCGATGGGAGCGAGCCATGCCTGTACAGCACCTCATCTACAGACAGATAAATCCTCAGAGCTCTGCGGGGAGCTCAGGTGCCATGGTATATTTTATCATCACTCTATAAACCATGCTCTGCTTCCATGCCTTTATAATGAGCACAAGGACATGAAGACGAAGAGCCTTGCTGCATATGTATCATGTAAATCTATCAATTTCATTGCTAAATTTGAGCAATTCTGCTAAGGTCAGTCTGTGTAGCAGCATCTCTTTCTTTCTGTTTAAAGAGATTGAAAATCAGCTTTTTGTAATATTTTGTGAAATAGAGTATATTCAGAAATGTTTTTATTGCCTACTATATAACTTGTATTCAACACAATAGGTGAGTGTTCTTCCTTTTTTTCTCTTTTCTCTCTTTTTCTCATTTTTATTCCTTTTTGACTTTCTTTTCCCCTCTCTATTTGCCTCCTTCTCCCTCTCTATCAGTTTTTCCCTTCCTTCCTTCCTTCCTTCCCTCTTTCCAGAAAATGTTCCATATTCTGTGTGAACATAAAATGTCTAAACACTCCTGAACCTGAATATTTCCTCAGTCTCTTCTCTTGTTTACATGTACCAAACACAAATGTGATTCCAGATTGATCAGAGAGAGAAATAGAGAAACAGCTTAAAAAGCCGAGGCATTAACAAAAAGATACTAGGGAGGATGAGTTAACAAGTCAATCTAATTTAAGAGGGAAACGTTGTAGTGAAGAAGATACTGTGCCTTTCTGAAAAGATGTGTCACACGGCCTCTCACGTTGCCGCACTCCGCGCCCAGTGCTCTGACACCACCTTCAGCTGCCACCGACAGCCCTAATGTCAAAAATTTTTTTAGACTGCATGTGGAAAGCAGTTCATAATTGGAGTCTCTATGAAACTGAAGCAAAAAAAACCCAAAACCACAAAATGTGAAAACCTGCAAGCAACATTGTTGTCAGGATTTCTGCTATCACTTTGTTTTTAAATGATTAATATTAGTGCTATGATTTGTGTGACAGAATTTACCACATCTTCCAAGTATGGCAGGCCAAAAAGCACCATTTCATTTTATAGGAGACATGACAGTTATTGATATATGCAGAGAAAGATAGATAGATAGATAGATAGATAGATAGATAGATAGATAGATAGATATAGATAGATAGATAGATAGATAGATAGATAGATAGATAGATAGACGATAGATAATCTCTCTTCTCCAGCTATTAGTATTTATTTTCCTTCCATTCTTGGCAAAAAAAAAGTTCCCTTTAAAAGCCTGTCATGAAAATCTTCTTGTGGCTGGAAGTCCACTTTGCAGTGGCTTTACTGACAGCACCATGGCCACATTCCAGGCTGGGTGTGGGGGCACAGAGCCAGCTATGTGCCAGCTATGTGCCCATGACTCTCACAGCCCAGGCTGGTGCCTCTGCAGCTCTTTCATGAGCACTGTCAGCTTTGGGTCATCGTTCAAAGAGGTGTGACACCTCTGCACCCTAAATTTAGGCATCTGCCCTAGACTTCTAAATCTAAATTCAACATAGATATATTTCAAAATGTGCACATATTTTTTTAAGGTGTGATGTTTCTTTCTATTATGGGTTTCATTTTATGAGCTAGATGAACACTAGAGGCCTCAGTAGAAACATTCTTCTCAGGGTTTCAAGAAACCTTACATTGAAGCTACATTGTATTTTATTATCAGACACAGGATTTTAATTTATTTTACTGTTGCTTAAGTGCCCAAGGTCCCACTCTCAAGGGATTTACTTACTTATTCTCGTCAAGGATAACTGAATACTTTCATGATATCTTTGACCTCTGCCTCTTCAGTTAAGTCAAGGTGTTTGCTTTCTTTTCCTTGCTTGTGTATCAATTGAATACTTTTAAATCTCCATAATCTTAGGTATTTTTGTCCAAATCTTCCTGAAGGCCTCCTGCTGTCTCTGTTAGGAGATAATGGCTGCAAGGCCATGTGGGGTAGCCATTTTGAGAGACAGGTAAGTGCTGGACACCGACGTGACAGCAAAGCTGGCTGCAGGAAAATCTGAGAACAGGGAAGTTGTAGTTCCTCACCCCAGACTGAAGCAGGCAAGCAGCTCATGAGTCCTGGTGGGCAGGGAGCCCGCTTGCCCTGTCCAAGCAATCCAGCTCCTCAGTTGGAGTGGAAGCTGGGAAGAAAGGATAGAGAAGTCACAGGGATTTGGGAGCTAGAAAAGAACAGTGTTTGGATGCCATCTGAGAGCTGAGTGGTACCAAAGCACATGACTGGAGCCCCTTTACTTTATCTGAAGTGGCACAATGAGACACAGCCTTGAAAATAAGGAATAGCTTTGAGTAGGTGACAGCCTGAGTTAAGATCCGTTTGCTGATTATAATGATCCTGTGAAGTACACCTAAAAGAGCCTTGAGTGTACTTCTTAGTTATATTGGCTCTCTGCAGTGATTATCTGTTTGTCATCTGTGTCTATTTTGGAAAATTATATTTTAGTTACTGCAAGTTAGTCAGCAGCTTGCACAATAAACAGCTAGTGACAATGAGAGTGTCAGGCTCCTACTGGGTCCAGCTACAGAGATGTTTCCACCAACAGGATTTATAAACGAAGCACACAAAATGCCAGCCTCTCAAACACGGAGCTGTGGTGAGGCCGTTCGGCGCAGCAGCAGTGGGAGGCATTGCTTGGAGAAGGCTTGTCAGAGAGTCAAACTGAACTGGGCTTTTCTCACCACAGTTTGGGTTCACTAAATCTGGGGGAAGCAGGATCACCAGTTCAGGAGAATGAAGGATTAGCTTTACATCACACAGCTCAAGGGAGAGACGACAGCAGAATGTCAGGGAGATGGCAATTTGACCCAGCACTGTTTCCAGGGAAGGCAAGGCCTGTATTTCTGCTCCATGTGTTCCCAGTGCCTAACACCAACACAGTTTTAATCCTTGAGGCACTCTTTTCAGAATAACTGCGGCGAAAATGAACCACGATGATCTAGTCTGGAAAAATGTATCAATAAAATACCTGTAATTTTATTGTTATCTGCATATTTAGGCCTGCTCTGGAAGTGATTCATCTGCACCAGAAGTCAGTGCCACCAGTTTAAGGAGGAAGCACTTTTCCAAGGGCTACGTGTGAGAGGGGACAGAGGGCTGCTCATATATGTGGTTGCATCTTTTGGACTGAGCAGAAGAGTGCTCCTAAAAATGAGTGACACAAAGTAATTTTCAAGCAGTCATTTTGTTATTTAACATCCCTCAAAAGTGCGAGGTCTTTCTTATAGATTTTGTCTGTGCCACATCCTGTTAATAGCACAATCTCATTACCACAATGGTAACAGTCACTTGATGCTCATTTAACTGAAATCTTTCAAAACAACAGTATTGCTTTTTCACAGTTGGCTCCATATGATGCAGGTTAGCAGCTTCTTAACTCTGCTTTCATAGCATAATTACATCATTTAGAATTAGTCAGTCATGTTGACCTTTAAATAGAAACAAACATTCAATTTAGATAGTTGTTTTGTCATTAGCAAACAGTGAGGAGCTGAGAACGTTCTTGCCATTGGCTGACAATGTCCTCATGAACATGTTCAAGTCCAGGCAAAGTGCAACATCAGTATTAATTATGCCTGTCCTTTGATTTGGGTCTGGATTCTCATCAGTCATCACAACAAGTAAAGGTCCAGTCTTACCCTCTTGAAAGAAGTAGCTTTCATCCTTTTATCAGAGGCAGACTCAGCATGTTTACAAAAATAATAACTCTGACATACAGAAGATGAAGGGATAAATTCTGCCCTGGAATACTTCTCATCAGTTCTTACAGTTACAGTTTGTACATATGGAGAATGATAAATCTGAGCTTCAAACATTCTTTCTTTTAGTATTTTATCTCAAAACTTTTCCACAGGCAGAAATCACATTGACCACCAAGAAAGTTGCCCCACATCTGGGATAGGATTCAGCAGCTGCTTGCATTTTTGTGCTTAGTTACCTGGCTGCACCCTCTTGGAAATGAGAAAGTTATGCTGGGGTAACAGAAAGCGAAATGTTGCCTGTAGCTTTTAGCTGCTCCAATCTTCAGTGCACATATCCCACACACAGTGGTTTGAGAAAAACAGGAAGAAGCAAGATAAGCCAAAGCCCCAGTGACTACAAAATATACCTTACTAAGTCCCTAACTGATACTGCTTCTTATCAGATGAAATGCCTTATTATTAATTCCTTTTAATTAAATTCATATTTGATTCTCCAGTGATCTTTGGTGCATATTTACAGTCACTCTTCAGTGCAGTAAGATGTCCTCTAAGCTACAGAACTGTTCAAAGTATTTATATGAGCATTGAAATATGTTTCAAAAACATGGGTAAGGTCTATATTTCTGTTTACAATTACACACAAACTTAGAACCACAGAATCTTTAAGGCTGGAAGGGACCTCTAGAGATCATCTAGCCCAACCTCTCTGCCAAGGCAGGGTCACCTAGAGCAGGTTACCAGGAATGTGTCCAGGTGGGTTGAATGTCTCCAGACAGGGAGACTCCACGACCTCCCTGGGCACCTGTTCCAGTGCTCAGCCACCCTCAGTGTCTAGAAGTTCTTCCTCATACTAATGTGACACTTCTTGTGTTTCAGTTTATGGCCACTGCTCCTCGTCCTGTCTCTGGGCACCACTGAAAACATTTGTGCACACACAAACACGTCAGCAGCATAAATGATACAAGAGCAGACACTGAGTAGATTTACTGACTGCTAATTTTACTCTCTCAGGACACTTTCTTCCTTTTATAGTGTTTAATGTGCCCTTTTATGGACGAGGTCAAGTTGTATAATAGTCTGCTGATAAATTGCAAGGTGCCTGTGGGGCAAACAATCTTTACTAATAATTATCAAATTTTGACGCACAGAAAATATTAATAAAAGACCATGAGGCTAAGGAACAACATGACAATGCTGAAAGAGCTATAGCAAAGACCAAGACACATACAAAACGTTGAATACCTTTTTAAATTTAAAATTTCATTCAGTAAGTTTTTATGAAACTTTGCCTGTTTCTTTTTGTCTTCCAGTCAAAATATATAAATTTTTACACTGTTTTAAAAGAAAAATATGATAAGAAGATGCAGGAAAATTGCTTGAAGTTGTGTCTAGTATCTGCCTTCAATGAATGGAGATATAATATTTATATTAATATGCAATATATATTTTTATACTGAGAAAGAAAAAATATGCTGTCTAAAATTAAAATATGTGAAATAATGTAACAGCAATAAGTTTGATTCCTTAAGCAGGTGAGTGGTAATTCCTTAAGCAGTGAGTAAGGTAATTGCCTTAGCAAGGTACTAGGTCTGTTCACCAGGTGGACTCCCAGCCCTGACAAACTCTCAGAGAACCATCACTTCTAGACCAGCCTTTCTCAATACACCATCTCCTGCTACAAGAAGAAAAATCCTGTTCCATCTTATTACACATAACAGAAAACAAATAAATATGTGTTCCTGAGTAGCTATATGATAAACCAAGGAATCACAATTCTAAAAGCCTTAAAAATGAGTCAGTGTTACACAGAAAGGTTAATCATGGTTAAGAGGTATTATCCTGTGGCCAGAAGACCATACTTATCCCCATCATTTGTGGCTGGTTTTGAAAGGGACTCTATGACAAGCCTGGCTAAAGCTTATCATCATGGTTTGTGGTCAGATGGGCCAGCTAAAGCACCAAGCAGAATGTATTTACATACTCAAAAGCAATTTCTGGTGAGATTTCCTCAAAAACAACAGTTAAACCAGCTATGAATGAGGCAAATGATTTCTAAGGCTAAAATCAATATTTGTGAAAATAACACCATCCTTGTTTGGGCATAGGAACAATCTGGATGAAATATGAAAGACATGAAAATACGATCCAACTCCATTACTCCTTAGCACATTATCAGCTCCTGTGGCAAAGGAATAAATAAAAATAGAAAAATAGAAATGTCCAGCCAACCTATAGACTTTTAGATTGTATTTTCTTTTGGCCAAAATACTGGAAAATTTACAAAACTCTGAACTTCTCAGTAGTTTGCCAAGTTTAATGGACATGTCACCAAAAAAAATCTTTTCAGAATCAAAAATGAAGCTCTAAAACCTGTTCTACAAAAATGTAGAAATTTAATATTTCACCTTGTGTATTGGAGACATGGTTTTTAATTCCAAATCAAGCAACACATAAACTCTTCTGCATCTTGAGTGTGTGCCCTATGTAGCAATTCTTTGCTATTACAGATGCATATGGAAAAAGAAATAATTATTCCTGAAAAACCCCTCCAATATTTTGAAGTAGAAAAATAAATTAAATTAATATTTTGAAGTAGAAAAATAAATTAAATTTTGCCGACTTGAGGCTCCAGGTTTTTTATCTTTAGCACATATCTCCCAGTAGAGATTTGTATTAAGGTTAAATTAGTCCTTTTGAGGAGCCTGTCCACATAAAGGAGAGTAGTTTGCTTTCTCTCTGTGGAAGGAATGACATCTGCATCTTAGAACCTGAAATTCAGCTTTTTCCAGGAAATTTTCATCTGTGGTAGCTCTTAGCTAGCTGGATGTTTTAATTTAGTTTGAGCTCTTAAATTTGTCTGACTCATATTTAGCTGAATACACACTGCAGAATAAATATCTATATAAATAAATGAATCTTGTCATCCTGGCTTAGTGTTGTTTAATTTATCAGATGAACTTTCTCTGTGTGAGAATGTGCTGGAGGTCCAGATTTTTGAGAAATCAAGTCAATTTCTACCTGTGAGAAAATTAGCTCATACATTTTAGATACCACTGAGGCTCATTCTGGGGGATTTTTGGCATAAATCAAGGCTCCCTGTAAGTCCATCAAAACAAACTGAAGCAGATCTGTTTGAACGCCTATGCTCAACACAGGGCAGTCAAAGTGGTTTCAGGCAGAAGTGTATTCCCAGGGGCCAGAGCAGTTAAAAGAAAGCAAGCCTTGCTGCCAGCATGCCCCAGTTGGCTGATTAGCAAGCACATAGTCTGCTTTTGTGCTTCTGCCATTTCATCTCAGTGTGTTTTCTAGGGTGTTGGTCAGTGTTTACCTGTACACTGTGACACTTGGAAAGCATTTCTTTAGTAAGCAGAGAATTGTCTATAAATCCCAACTAAATAGTAGACAAAGAGGTTTCTGCTAATCACCTTACAAATTATTTAAGGGATTCCTAGGATCAAGTTTAAAAATTCAAAGAGTAGTGCCACTATATGTGTTTCACATGGACAGATGCAGTTTGGCATAATAATGCAACTTTGAGAATCTCTTTATCTTTGCCTGACAGAATTCAATACAACTCTGTAAGTATTATGAATATTATTTACAGAAGACTGCGGGCACATGTGCTATATTCATGTATGTCTGTGAACGAGTGCAGCATGCCCATGTCTCATTGAGACTGTGTTCTGTGAAGGAGAGAGCTTTTTGTTTCAGCCTTGTGTAAGGGCTGGCATGTAGCAGCAGCACTCTAGGAGAAGCCCCAGAAGAACAGTGATGGGACAGTGAGTCAGAGAATTCCCATCTCCTCTCTGTCTCCTGAGGGAGTAATTTGTTTTAGTACCTTACTGATTGCAGTTAATTTGCCTCCTCCACCCAATTCCCGACAGCTTGCCTGCCCAGTGTGCAGATATCAGAGGACTGGGCTCCCAGTCTGCTCCCAGTGCCTGCTTCTTACCTCTAGATTTCTCACACACATTCCTGGCACCCCCTATGGGAAATAACAGCAAATGATGGTGAAGAGGCTACCAGTAGAACTAGATGAGAAAATTGAGATATTAATGGCAGGAAAGGACATATTTTGCATTTAAAAAATCAGCACTCTGAGTGCTCATGCCAGCTCAAGAGACAACACTCACAGGGGGCATCCTTTCATGTAAGGAAAGGAATGTCCCTAATGAAGTGTCCTTATACCAGTTTTACAGATGCAGTTCAGTTGCCTGGACTTTCAAGAAGCCTGAGGTTATATCCAAAAAAATGCATATCTCTTTTCATCCTCCCCTTGATTGGAAAGGCAGTACAATGGATGTAAATTGGAGGTGTGGTAGATGCTGTCTCATTGTTCTTGATAGATTACATTTCAAAAAGCTGCCCAAGGATGGAAAAACAAGTCAAATCTACAGATAATATTAGGTCCAGGAATCCCTTGCTCCCCATCCCATAGTAATATTAACTATTACCTAATACTCCCTCTTGTGTTCATTCATATGTTGCTTACGGCTATGTAGGAGGGATGCTCTTCCTCTACATATTTTAAACATTTGTGTTTTAATATCGTTAGGAGGGTCAGTTAGCTTTAGACAGAGTAAAAAGACCCACCCCCAAACCCTTTGGTTAACTTTATAATCATGAGAAAGTCAGTGTCAGGGGTAGTTCCCTACTCTTAAACCCAGCTAAGGAGATGAGTCATACACAGTAATCACTCGGGGTCCAATATAGGGATGGTGACCAAAACTTGAAAATGTGTGAATGACAGCATAGGAAGGGGATACTGTTTGAAAGGCTAACTTTTATTCTCTAAATTAGCACAGTATAGGCTATGGAAGAGAAAGATAATCCAGTATTTTAGGAAATTATTTATGAAATGTAGATGGGCCTTCAATTGGGAATAGGGCTGGGCAAAATGTTAGTGGTCCTTTGTTCTTGCAGCTGGCCTGTCGAATTACACAGAGCCAGCACAGTAAATAATACTACTATTGTCTGCCTGTGTCAGAGACAGACAGAAGGTACATTTGGACTTGGTCCAAACACCACAAGGGCCACTCATAGCCACAGTGTCCAATTACTGCTTGCTTGACTATAAAATGCACTTTTTTTGCAGAGCTAATTTAAGAATGGCAGCTTTTAATGGGGTTTGTATTAAAAGGGGACTGCTGCTCTGGCTTTTGCCTGCAGAAAAAGTTCTGCTCTGTACAGGAAGCAACAAACACATACACAGTGAAAATAATCAGAGTGTGATAACATTAGCACAGCAATAAAAACAGTGATAACGAAGTCAATGCTTTGCAAAGGAAAAAGAGATCAAGCCCTTCTGGAAATAGCCCTGTGCAAAACATGCAAAAAACCAACTAGATTATCTCAAATTATGAAACGAGTGCATCCACTCAGTCTCTGCAGATGTGCACATATTGCAAAATTTTTCTCAGTCTTTCAAAGAATCATTGACCACAGCTTTCCCACTCTGGACAGATACTTTTCTTAAATTTCAGTGGCACTTATTTTCACTCTTAGTGTCAAACGCCTTGGAGAGCAGCAAACTCTATGATCCTTCTCGCAAATGGTCAAAATTTGTTTTTATTAGAAACTGCTTTCTTTTAAAAAAAAGTGTTTACAGAGGACTAGTCATACAGAAGGAGGATCCCATGGGATTAGGAATGCAGAAGCTCTCCCTTCTACAGTAAGTGCATATCAGGGCTTTCAGGGCTTTGATTTTCTTTGCTTATCTATTAGCTAGAGATAAATTTAGGCCTCCTGTTTAGAGCAATCTGCCTACAGTGCACAAGAGATCAGTAGTTGTCAATGATCTATGAAGACTCACTGTGTTTCTCTCCTCTGCCATGCTGACAAGGTGTTAATTTCTTTCTTGGAATAGCAAGCAAAAAAGCCCCAGCAAACTGATAAATTTAGGCGAAACTCATGCAAGGACCACATCACTTTTTAAGGCTTCCTGCTACCACCATTCCATCATAGAAGACTTACAAGTCTTGCATAACAATAATCAATAACAGAATGTGTCTATTCTCTAACTTTAAAATCTTGTTCTGTTCTGCAGTTTTTATACACACACACGCACACACTACAAGTGTTCACAAAAGTATTTGTACTCATGGTTGTAGAAAGGTTTTAAAAAATGTGCCACAGGTACAGAAATACTATCAATCAAATGTTAAACCCTTCATAAGCTCTATGTAGTTGAGTTCATTCTCCTTCTTTTTTATCTTTGGATGTCTTGCAGAGTGCTTCGTTTGGAGAAAGACCTAAAAGCCACATTGGGTAACTAGAAGGGATAAAAGGGTAAACCTGTCTGTTCGTATTTGCCAGCCTTCAACATGGAGAACACAGCAAGCATTCTGTCAAGGAAAATGAGAATATTCTTTTTTGCTTCTTTGAATCCTCAAAAGATGCATCTTCTTTGTAATAGAAAAGAAGTATCTCAATACTTAAGTCAAAATAGCAAACTTTTCAAAGGCCAGAAACTTGAAGCTGATCATGCGACTTGTGAATTGCGTGCTGTAGGATTGTTTGATATGGCATAAAACAGAGAGAACCTGAAAAATTTTGTCTTTAAAATGATGGATATGGACAGTCCTTTTCCACAAAGCAACCTTCAATTATTAACAGCAGGACTTGTGCTCACCAGAGTAAAAAAAGTCTTCCTACTATCTGGAGTGAAGCTCCCTCCAACAGTCATGGTTGATTCTCTTATCTTATACAGAGACATTAATTCTTCACCACACATAAAACTATTCACATAGAGAGAACTCTTCACCTACAGAGGGATATTCACATACACGCTGTTAAAGTCGGGTTAAAGATGTCACTTACCCAGACACACACAAAAAAAGAGAAATATTCAGCGTTAAAGCACCTGCTTGTTCCTTAATTCATGCTTTTGCAGGAAAACATATTGGTCTGTGGGTTACATAAGCTAACATATAACACCAAGACATTTGTGATTCTGTGAGTGAGTACAAAGACTAAGGATAGTATCCCCATAAATGAGGCTAAAGGAATTACTCTCATGCAACTATCTGAAAATCCAGTCTTCAGGATTACATAAGAAGTTACTTTGTCCTCATATTTCATGGTTTTTTGGGTTTAAGAAGTAAGAGGGGATATTTTGTGTAAACTTTCTTTATTAAAATTCAAGTGAACCTTGTTTTCTTTTTAAGATGTAGTATTCAACAATTCCTGTGTATGGACTGTCTGGCAATGTAAATGCCACTCAGTATGTACCAAGTCCATGTTCTGTAATGTCAAGGACTATGATACCACAGGGGCTCCTTAGTATGTAAATTATTGACACAATAGAACATAGCAACTCTTTTGAAATCGTTATGTTTTATTGTGTCAGGGTCTCATTGAGGGCTCTTTAATCTAAGGATTCTTGGGAAGGTAAAATCTAATAGTTCCTCTGGAGCTATAAAGTTATCTGATGTCATAGGCTATTTGGACACTCCTTATTACAGTATGAGGATTATTAATACACTGGCTGTAATGATTTTGTGACTCCTTTGTGGTCTGGTGTGACTATCTGGAGTTTTATAAGGTTGGTACATCACCATGGTATGTGAGTCTCTACCACAAAAAGTTGTCATCCTTTTTGTTCCCTTCTGCCATCCTGTCTGTAACGATACAGCAACTAATTGCTGGTATTTGGAGGGAAAAAATTAAAAAAAGCAACAACCCATAACACATTGTAAATGCAGAATCTAGTGTTTTGAAACACTTTGCAAGAATTTAGTCAGACAGCCTCACTTTGCTTTTAGTTTGGAGAAATCGTGGTGGCCAAACTTATTTCATCTGGTGGTGTCAGTGGAAATTTGCCCAGTATAACACTCTTCACAGGCAAAGAAATTTCACTCCCTAATTCTTTCTGTGGAAATTACTTGCAGTGTTGTCCAGGTCTCCATTTCTCTGCATGTCAACATGGGTGTTTTACCACTATTAGCTGCGAGTTTCCTTGCAGAGCAGACACCAAAAGGATGAATAACTAAAAAAGAAAACCAAATACAGCAATTTGCATTTTAGACTGATGATCTGCCTTGAAACCAGAAGCTCTGAACTCTGTTCCATCTCATAAGCTCCAGGAGTCCTTGCTGTGTTTCCCCAGTGAATCTGGAATTTGCATAGCTATGGACTCACAACCCTTGGCTTACCCTATCCTAAATCTCTTTGGGACTGATACTCAGTTGAGAACCAGGATTACTAGGATTTAAATATATATCAAATCCAAGAGTGGGGAGGTGCAGGAATTTCTACAGCAGCTACATAAGGCGAGCCTTCACAACGTGTAACGACAGAGTCCCTGCCATTTCTCAGCTGGAGAGATATAGTGCAGGATTTTTTCATTAGTCCTTAAGTGGACCCTTATGCCTATAAAGCTCCTTTTTATCTTTCTCATTATTGTTGTACCTTACTCAGCATATACTGTAAATTTATGTATTTTTTAAAATTTAATTTCTATAAAGGATATGCTCTAATTTATGCTGATTTCTTTACTATTTTACCCAGGATAGCACCTGAAAACACACAGATATTGTTAGATATTATTTACATACCACAGGGCAAGCCCCTTTTCTTTTATACTACAAGAGCAGACAATTAAAGGACAGTCTGAGAGTCAACAACAGGACAAAACGAGGAGGCAGTACTGGTCAGCAGGACAAGGGATGGTCAGAAGCCATTAGCAGCTTCTTTTTGGTAATCATTATAGAAAACGCCTTTCAAAAAAGAACTTGAAAGAGGACAATGTGAACACCAGAAACACATCAACCAGGCAGCAAGGTTTTGTGTTCAAGTTAAAATAATGACTGATGGCAGTGACGTTCTAGGCCAGAGATAATGCCCCAAAAGAAAAACCCAGGAACCACAGGAAACTGAGCATCTTTGAGGGTAATGAGAAACAATGAATGTAAAGAAAGTGTTTGGAAGAATCCAAAGCAAGAGGGCAGATGGTCAGTAGCCTCAAAGTTAATCTCTGAGGAGCATTTTAGGTAGATATTGTTCTTGCAAGATTTAATCTGTCAAAGCCAGAAATGTGTGTCCAGAGACAGGAATGCGGAACAGTGGGAAGAGGATTGAGTTTCACAGTGTGAAGAGCAAGGAGAGGGTATAATCTGAGGACATCATGCAACAAGTGTTTGTAAGATTTGAAACATGCAGCTGAGGAGACTGTGTTCACTTTTCTCTGTGTCAGCCCTTAGTGCAGTGCAGAGAGATTGGGAGAGGGAACTAAACTGAGCCCTTCCTGAGTGATCTGCAAATCCAGCAGAATGGTGCTGCTGAGAATCCAAGGAGAGAGTTACAACTTCTCAGGAATTGGTGTGCACTTTGGAAAGCCAGGAATGTGGGTGTCTGCTGTGATTTCAAACTTAAGACAATTTTCAGATGAAGGCTGATGTAGAACTGCAAACTTCTGTATCATCAATGTTCAATAGGAACTGTCAGTGTTTTCTGTAAACATTTGTCAACATAGCCCCTAAACTGTATTGACTTATAACATATCCACCTAAATGTGCATAGTGAACACTGAAAAACATTAGGAAATTAGTGTTCAGTTATATAGTAGACTAAAAAAGGCTGTATTTTGAAGAAAATGAATAAAATTATTTCAAAATTTTTTCAAGCCATTTAGCAGCAGTCAAAGTGGTGTGTGTTTGGAAAGCTTCCAGAGCAGCAGCATGCACACACTGCATGTGGTTCAGTGTCTGTGTAATCCTTACTTAATTTGCAAAGGTCAACAGATAAATTTGTTCTCTTAAAAGACTCAACACATATGCATATATATTTAGGTTCTTTATGTGTCCTGTATGCCTGCTTCAAATTTCTCTGTTTTCTGTATATTGCTGAATAGATATTGCATCGCTGAAGTAAAGGCCAGTTTTACCTGTGCTTTCTTTGTCTTTGTGAACAGTTCTGTGTAAGCTCAGATGCTGTCTGGTTGTTCAGAAGTTGCCAGAGACAACTTCAGAACCAGGACACTTTAAAAACTTATCCTGCTTTCATGGCAAGCTCCTGATAAGCCGATTCAGCATTTTTTCTTACTACTTCATTTTAGATTGTGTTGACACTCTGCTAATTTGTTTTTTGTTGTTGGAATACGCAAATTCTTTCCAGGAGGGGACGAGAGGGAAGGGGGAAGGGAGGGGAGGAGTCATCATCTGATAGAATGTGCATCCCCAACCACCCAGCATTTTCATACATTGCAAGAGATGCGTCATACACAAAAATTAAGAATCATTAAGAAGCCTTTCTTTTTTGGCAATCATACAAAGTATCCCAGAGTACAACCAAAGAAAAACTTTAATTAACTTAAACTTACATTGTAAAATCTAACTTTTGAAATTAAACCACTGGTCTATTAATAAAGAAACCCAGAATATTCCCTTTTGTAACAGAAATTAGCTGAATTAGCTGTGAATAATTAGATTAGATTAAAACAATAATAAAAAAGTAGAATATATGAGCAACTAAGTGAAAACCATTCAGTCTTACTACACAACACCATACTGCTTTTGCAGGAACAAAGCCCACTACCAGATACCCTATAAAATACCTCATTAATATAACATAGCTCTTAGTAACTTATATTTCTTTAAATCTTTGTTTTGAATAATAACTCAGGTTGCTGAGTCACATCATGCCTCTTTTCCCAAATCTGTGAAGTCTCACAACTCCAAATATCATCTATCAACTCCCTTTATTCACACTTAATTCTTCCTATCCATGCAGTGTTTAGGACATAGAGATTTTTTTTTTCTCTTAAAAATTACTTTTTGCTCTTACAGCATTGCATCTTAAAAGTACAGCATATCTGAAACAAACAGAAAAGATGCCTCAATTTTTAATTGAAAATACTCTCATGTTGGGAATTTTTGAGTCAATCAAATAAACAGTGAAAGCCACAAAAGTTAGGATGACATAATTATAAAATAATCAAATGGTGGCCAATTTACAACGTAAAAATGTAAACTTCTGAATTTCTAAACCATAAAACATCCCTGAGCTTCAGTTTTGCACATGTTGTGGATTTCAGCTAATTATGTGGCATCACAGCAAGCATTAGATCCCTTATTCACTGAGTAAGGGAAGCAATANAAAAAAAAAAAAAAAAAAAAACAAGAAAAAAAAAAAAAAAAAAAAAAAAAGAGACGCTATGGATGTAATATAGCAACTTATTCAATCCCTAAAAATAAAGAAATATTCATTCCTTTGCCAATTTTGAATGCAATTATTCTTATTATTTTTACTTTAGCAATCCCTTAGGGACCTAAGTGAGATCAGATCCCCTTTGCAAACACAGTGGGAAAGTTCTTGGCTCAAAGATTTTTCAGCCTGTAGAGGCTATGCAGACAAAGGATGAAGATGGGAGCAGAAGCACTGTAGTGTGCTCAGAGATATACAATAGGCTGCAGCAGATCTGCCAACAGATTTAAAGTTTCTGCTTCTGTGTTCTCAGCCTTGGCCAGGTTGGCTCAAGAATAATGTTCTCTCACAATGAACTGCAGAAATACGTCAGTGTAATTCTGAGACTTAGTGTGAACTGTGCCTCTGGTGGGAACCCATATTCATCCACATGAGCAGCATAATTTCCACATTGTCATAGATGTTTTCAATTTAGTAAAAAAAATTGTTGCAGACTTTCAGCATTCAGCCCTTCTAGTTTACAATGGCTACTGAGTCTCAAAATGACACTTGGATTTCACAGAACGAGTAGAAAGGAGAGATTTGCTTTCAAATAAATCCAAGTGATTCATGGTGGTATCTCTTTCAGCACTCTTTCACTATCAGTGTGTTATGTGGCAAAAAAAAGCTTGCATATTTGCTTGCAAATTGTTAATTCCATAAGACCCCACTTGGTCAGAAAGCAGTTCCAAGACATAAGAGATTTTTCTAGCCAACATGCAAGTTCTCTTATAAAGATACAATTATGTCAGGGGATTTTTTGTTCTTCATGAAATACATGACAATAGGATATTAAAGGATGATATATATGTCACAATTTATACTAAAATTGCTTTATACCATATTAAGGACCAAATTGTGACACTCCTCTCACTTTGGGGCCTGCTGTCTTACTGCACAAATCCTCCAGTTAAATTCAGTAGACTGTTGAATATGGCTTTGTATGAATCAAAGTTGCACTTATTGCAACTTAGTCCTAAATTTGTGCTTTACCTCAATGTTGTCCATTTTCTAAAGACTAGCAAGATGCATTTCTGCCCAGCATTTGTGGTACAAGGAGCCTTAAGAATGAAGCCTATAAAGCTCTCAAAAAAGAGCCAAAGAAAAGATTTGTAGGCTGAGAAAACAACCAGTCAGCTTGATCTCACTTGTAGCTAATAGTGTGTCGAAGGCTGAAAAGACAAATTAAATAGGGTGGTGTACCTTCTAAGTAAAACTTTTTTTCATTTGCTTCCTTAGAATATTTGGTTTATTGAGGTCTTTGTTAGCAAGAAAAATTTACTAGAGTTCGTTAAGGAAGTCCCAAAATATTTCCAAATCCTGGAACAGGGAAAGGAGCATTTCTGTGCCTGAGCTGTGTGCACTGTCAGCTCCCACTGCTTTCAGGAGTGCCCAGAATCAGGAAGAAGATAATCATCACCTCACACAATTAGGACTTTTTTTTCACTGGAATGCTGAGGTTGGCTTTCAAGGAGTCAAACTCTCCACCCAGTTACTCCCTGGATTCAGCCTACAGCTTCACCTAGAGCTGGTTATTCCAAACTCAGCACTGGAGGATAAAGCCTTCCTTTTTTCTTATTTCCCCTGTTAAGTGCTCCTGTGTACTTTTCCCAGACTAAACAGGCAACCTTGACCTGCAGCCATCTACTCTCACACAAACAATTAACTTAAAGCATGTGTCCTAACATGAATTTTGGCTCCACAACAACCTAGCACTCCTATGGGAAACAACCCAAATTAATAAGAGCCTTCTTTCTGAAATACCTGAAGTGCCCTTTCTGAAAAGAGGGAGATAAGAACACTTCTTTTTTTTTCCACCTTTTGGACTAAACCAATTGATTTTTGGCTTAAAATGATCTCCCACAGAACACTTACAATACTTGCTGAAATGAATACAGTCAGCATCTATGTTCCTGTATCACATCACTGTTTTCCCTAAGAAAACATGAGACCTAAAACACTAATCTGATTTCCAATATAATAACCCATTTTCATACACTTTTGCTAGTCAGTACTCTATTTGGACTGGGTCCAAAAGAGATGTAAATGCATTGGGTTTGTTTCTCCCCACCTCCTTGAAAGCTCATTTTGTCATTTCAAAACATATCAAAGTAGAGGGAAAAAAAAATGCATTTGTTCCCATAATTTTGAAAACAATATCAAAATTATTTTGCTCCTCTAAATAAGTCTGCTGGCCTAGTTGCATGAGTGGCCTCTCCCATGAGATGAACAAAAAGCTGATATCTGTATATATCTGAGATGCCAATCTTACTGAGACAGATCTCCTCTTTCTGAGCATTCCTTGGTTACACTTGAACTCACAGTTCAACTTGAGCCTCATAAACTTCACAGGGGCATTGATGTCAGAGAAAGCACATGCTTTCCACTTCTCCACTCTAAGCTATAAAACCTTTTTCTCCTTCATTAAAACACATTTAAAGACTACAGATATGATGGAGTCCTGTGCCTTCAGCTATCTTCAAGTCCCTTTGGGGACTTGTACATCAACACTTTCTTTTTCTGTTTCTTCTGAAAAACAAAACGTCCTTTGCACTCACCATAGACAAATTCAGATTTTTACCATTCTACTGAATCTCTTAATAAAGTCTAAAAATTACCCCAGGATAAGGCAGTAAGAATGTGTAATTTCCCATTTCCTAGAAGAACATATTTTTCTTGCTTTTTTTATTCAGTCTTTACCAATGAAACTCTTGCTTTTTGTCTGTTGAGTTGGGGAGTGCTTAAGGTCCTGGGACATGATTCTCTGAATGTTTGCCTGGGCTATTCTTTGTCCTGCTCTACATTCTGCTAATTCAGAACTCAAAAATATCCACATGACATGCACTGCAATGTTCACCATGAATGGTGTCTACTCTATATGCAAGACAGGAGAAAAGACCAGAAAAAGCACCTGGAGGTCCCTGCAAGAACACATGCTTCTTTCCCTGCAGAAGTCACCATTTGCTATTCTCCCATGACTCTCCCACGATATCAATGGTGTCATAAAGGGAAATCCTCCATCCTTAGGGACAGGGGTTCAAAAGCTAGTTGTGGAGAGGGGTGAGAAAGGGAAGGAATTTGGCAGGAGTTCTTATCTGCAGAACCTTTCTCCCAAGCTCCCATCTAGCAGGGAAGAGAATTTGTGAACCAACCCCTCATTTTTCAGGATGTCCAATGCACATATTGGAGACATCAAGGTGGTTTGAAATGAGATGGATTGCGCAACTCAGTCAGAAAATAGATGGAAAAATTACACTTAAATCTTCAGTTCTTTGTTTAGAAGTATTCAGGTAAATTCCAGTAAACATCAGAGGAACTCTAGGAAGTAAAAGTTTCCAATTTGGCCTTTTGTTTTAAATGTTACTGCAACAAAGTTACAATAAAGATGTAAAGACTGACTCATTTTGACTCCTTTGGCAATGTTAATTCTGCTGCCTGAACTTCCAGAATATTTTTCCCTCAGTTTCAAATGTCCCACTACACACACTCCATAAAATAGAGTGCATTTCTATATGCCAACTAAATGTTGCCTTGCCAGCCATTACTTTCGTGTCTTTTAATGTCTTTAATTTGCCTATGCAACCTTAAGTTCACATTCCCATATATATAAATACATCTCTATCTATTTTTTTTAATTCAACATATTAAAACCCTGCTCCAGGCTTCTCTTCTGATCATCCTCTTCCCATTTATCTTTCAGACAGCAATAAAAATATGTAAATATTAAGCCACAAAAACTGTATTACTGTAATTTTAAGGATGTGACTAACACCCACAAAACGCCAGAGGTTTCAAAGTCAAGGTTGCATGTTGAGCCTTGGCTCTTTCAACACTCATGTCAAGTAAAATTCAATTAAAAAAGCTCTGATGAGTTGAAGATAAGATTATTTTACTACCACTACTACTTGTAATAGTTGAATTATGAGAGTGTTTGCAACATTAACAGTGTCCATGCACCATGGCCAGAACCCACTTTCAACTGACATGAATAAGCCCGGTTTTGGGGGACGCTGCAAAAATTGAATAAGTAGTCACCATCCCACCTCTTTCTCTGTGATTCTGTAACCCCTGAGCATGGGGTGAGCCTTTTGACACAGCAGAGAACAGCTAAAGGTAGGTGTAGTTTATGACAGTTGTTAAAAGACCCAGGAAAACAGAAGGATCAGAAGCATGCGGGTGAAAGCTAGCAAAAGATTAAAGTTCTGTATCACTAGCAGTTATTCACAGGACTTGAGAACAGCAACTATTAGATAGGCAGGTTAGGATAATGGGCGAACTTTCCTAATAGCTGTACCGAAAGACCTTTATGTACAGGTAATGAGAAGATATTAGAAGAACCTGAATGGAAAAGACTCACACTTCGAGCATTCATTTATACCCATGCAAAGCGAGCAAATAAAAGATTACAATGGCAGTAAGTGTGTGATAAAGTGCAATGCTGTCTCCACAGCTATCTCAAATGCTTTACAATATTAACTGATCAAGCCTCCCACAGAACATTTGCACGTATGCATCACTATCTGTAGTTCACAAATAGTTTTACATGACTTGCACAGGGTTGCAGAACTAGACTGGTGAAATCAAATACTCTGTTGGGCAGTGCATGGCAGTCCTTTGCTGCCTAGAGTAGATGCAACTATTCTCCTTTGTACTTTGAGATATTTCCAAATCCCTGCGTGCAAAACAATAAATTGCACAAGAATGATATATATATATATAAGGAACTTTCTAGAAGCAAACTAAAGGAGAATCTTACTGATATTTGGGGCTAGGCTGATAACTAAAGCCTGAGTGACCAAAATGTGCCTTATCTATCATTCCTATTGAATTGTGTTCACATTTGGGTAGGTAGAAACCTTCTTTTCGAAGAACATGATTTTCAATTTTCCCAAGTGTCTTATAGGTAGATTAAAAGACACACTTCTTTCAAGTAATCACCAAAAAATTTCTAAAAATATCTGTAGGTATTCAAAAGCATACAACTAGTGAAAATACTCTGCTTCATTTACTCTTAAAAGAATTACCAGTACAAGCAGTTGGCACTTGCAATTTACTAAAAACTACCCTCTTCATTGGAGCAAAGCTTTGCGGAATCAAGCTGAAGATAAACATTTATTGCTTTTTATCAGCCATCTTTGAAAACCAGGCCCCAAAGTCCTAATTAACTAACATTATAGCAGTTCAGTACCTTATGGAGCAAATAGTATCAGATCTGAATTAAAAATGGGTATATCTCTGTCCCAAACCTGCGTTCAATCTCTGATAAAGAGCGCAGTTGCAAAGACAGTATTAATTAAAGTAAGGCTCCTTAAGTAGTTCTTCTGTTGTATATGTGTGCTTAGTGGAAACAGATACTTTTTTCTCCAAAGGTGAATGCAAAGTAATTAGCAAAAAACAATAAAAAGTGCATTTCAAGTAGGAATACTTATTCCTCTATATTTTCTGTGACTTTTCATATTTAGACTTTGGAAACACTTTTAGCATAAAGGAAATCTTAACAATAATGTGGAAGCCAAATATCTAATTCAAAGTAGCCACATGGAAGTCTATCTAGTAGCTAGCACATTTTATGTACGACTAGATGTCAGATTCAAAAAGTAGCAACGTGTTCTTGGAAGCTGTTTTACCACCACGTGGGAAAGGGGCAGCAACACTGATTAACCTCCAGACAAAAGAGTGATGCTATTCTATGCCAGCCTCCCACTGCCTACAAAACCCACCCTTAGCTGAGTCCAGTGGCTTTGCAGGAAAGAACAGAGAAATTGCGTATGGGCTCTACTTGTCTATTTCTAATTTGCTTATTTATTTTTACACTGCCCTGTTTACAGCAGGCAAATCGGCATGCATGTTATCATTTTGATAGGGAATTAGTATTTAAATATGGAGACATAAACATGGTGGCAACCAGATATGGAGCAGTCGCTGTGTAATCACTCATCTCAGCAAGGAAAATTACAAGAACTTCTGCTATCAATGCTCTGGTGCTACAGCTATAGGCCTGTAAGCTATATCAAACACAAGACTTATTCTATCAGTTACAAAACACAGTGTGTTCGTTTGCCTTGAAATATAAACAAAATACATGGGAGGAAGGAGCCAGTTTGCAACGACTTCTTTTAAATTCCTTCCCCAACAATCCCACACAATGTACAACTATTGGCATTGTAGCGGTTTAATCTTGTCTGTTCTCAAACCACAATAAATATCTTGGTCATGACCTTAATGAAGTACATAGCTCTGATTTTGATCTTATATTAACTTTTTACAAGTCAGGAGTTCCTCTTGATTTAAGCTAGTATGTAAAGAGATCAGAGTCAGACACATATCTAGAAATCTGCTACGGATCTCTGGGCATATTTCAGTACTTCACAAAGACACACAGGTTGTCTTTTGGTTTTGGTTTTGGATTTTTGTTGTTGTTTTTTTTCTGGCAACCATTGTGGTCTCCTTCATAAAAGGTTGTGAGAGGACATAGATTCAGACATGCTGGAATGTAGTCTAATCTCCTCATTTTGATCTTTAGAAAATTAAGATGTCTTTATTTACTTTTCTTTTTTATACACATTGTCTTTCAAAATATAAATACTTTAAAAGAAGGAGAGAGAGGTTGGAAATAGACACAAAAAAAAAAAAAAAGAAGACATTGTTTTAATTGTCTAACCAGCTCAACCTTTGGGAGAACAACCCTAACCTTTGGACAGATGCCAACAACTGCCATTTAGGTATTTACATCTGTTTATCCTCTCAGTCAAATGTCTTTTGTCTTAGGTTTGACATGGGATTACAAATGTTCTGACCCCTACAAGCAGTTCTCAAACATTGTATAAAAGACTTCTTTTCCCTTTTTCTAAAAGGATGAACACACACTTTTATCCTCCCTTATTCCTCCTTACTAGTTATATGCTTCTGAGGCAGTTGTTGACACGACCTGCATAATTCAGTTTATGTGTGTGCCTAGAATTTCTCAAAGGCTTTGCTGGACTTTGCAGCCAGCCTGTTAATTGTCTACAACTCCATCCCAAGTTTTCAATATATCCCTGTACTTTGCTAGTGCTGCCACATGTGGCACACAGAAGTTATGTCTCTTTCAGATTTTGGTGGAGGATTGTTGTAAGACCTAGGAGTTTATCCAGAGTGGAGAAAAAAATCCATTTAAGTGCAATTGCATTTGCTTTCTTCTTAAAAAAAAAAGAAGAAAGAAAAAAAATTAGCTCAGTTCACTGTGCATGGTTTTTCTTGTCCACATGTAATAAAACAGATAGCAAAGGCAGTAAAAAATAATTATCGGAAATGGAAAACTTTGCAATCCCTCTCTTCCCTGGCATCTAACCTGGATTTTTTTCCCAATAGGTACACCACCTTGCCACTAAAAAAAGCCATCATTTAAGTACGTAAATAATCATAGCTCTATTGTGGTTTTAAAGAGCTCCGTGAATATCATGTTTCAGCAATCACTGAATGTTTTCTTCAGGTTTGGTATGAAACACAGCAATAAAGTTATCTCTCAGCTTTATAGAACCCAAACTATTTGATGGTGTCTCTCTAAGATCAAATGGAAATTAAAGTCTGCGGAGGAAGTTCAAATGAAGCTTCCAGCTAGAGCTGAAACATAAAAAGCTTCAAGTTAATTGATAAACTCCAGGCAGAGAAAGAAGCCTCTAGGCTTGGCTTGGCTGTTCTCTCAATCTACAGCAGTCTCAAATACCACCAGGCTTTAATCATGCCTGCAGCTGGAAGCAGAACCAGGAGGTCTCCCTGAGATCTGCACTTTCCTGCCTGATAAACAGGAGTTTTGATAAGGTTTTTGGTGCTACTCTCCATGGCCAGTAAGTCTCACATTTCTGCCTAGAGAGGAAAGAAACAAATTTCTATCATTGGTAAGACCAACGACCTTTTACCAAAGTTTGTCAATGTTTTCACAAAAAAAAAAAGAAGTCACCATTTGGCATATCATTTTCATGAAGAATCATACCCAGAGCTATGCCAATCACAGAAATTTATTCTTGGAGAAGAATTATCCAGGGGATACTGGAGGATATGATCAAAAATTCAATAAATCTCCTTTCTCAGAGAACAGGAGCTGAGTAAGAAGAATTCATAGCATGAACTTTTGCTGGCAGGCTTTGCTTTTTCCCATTCAAATGATGAAAATGTAGGTTTATTGTAAAGTTTAGTTCTGATATTTTTCATTGTCTCCTATGTAGAATATTTGTATTTCCCATTAAATTGAAGATGTCAGCAGCAAGTATTGGTTGGCCAAAGCTCATAAATTTGGTGTTACAGTGGAAACATTGTTTCTGAGAACAAGGTCTTTGGATATTTTTCTGTGTCTGAAACAGTGCTGATATAAAAAAGAACATTAATATCACCTATATAGGTAATGTCGCTGGCATTTGCACTTAGAGAAAGAAAATGGGGAGGTTTGCAGTGTGTTCACCCTAAATGACCCAGTGCCCTAGAAGGCCTTTGTGCTCCCAAATAATTTGGAATTTTTATTTTCCTGTTTGAGAGTCATTCTCCTCACCAGGCCATTATGAAAAACTAGAGCTCTCAGAAGTCTTGGGCAACGTGCTGGAGCTTTGCTTGTTTCTTCATTTGAAGTTGCTGCCAGGAAAGGCAAACTAGTTGAAATGTGGAGTTACTTCTGTCATTTAATAATTAGCAAGCACTCAGAATATATATTATTCATTTTTTGAAACATAAATAATTAAGATGTAATAATGATGCTTTTATAAATAATATTTCATTCTCTGTGAATACACTCCAGGATTTCCTTACATACTAAACCTACACCTTGCTCCCAGCTAGAAAATGCCTTTTCTGGAGCATTCAATGAAAGCAAATGGGATAAAGGGATCTCAACTTCCTTCCCATTTAGATATCTGTGGGAACATCTTTAAGAGCTCTTTCCCCCCCATAACTAGAAAATTAGTCCTTTTTAACCAGCCAGACTGTTAGGCATTCATATTATGCAATCCAAATGAGTTGCAACCAGAATACATCTGAAAGTGGGGTGTTTTTTTTTACATGTAAAAGCATTTAATCATCTAGTACAATTTTGGGAGCATAAAGTTTACAAGGCAAGGAAATGGGTGACTAGTAAAAGTGACTGGTTTATATTTCAGTTAAACAGTTTTTAGCAAATTTGACTTATTGAGAAGTAAATATTTTATAAAGATACAGCCAGGCAGAATTCCAGGAAAATGTGTTCTCTTATTTTACAATCAAAGAACCAAGTCCTGCAGACACTAACTGCTGGAATGCATGCATCAGCCTCCTCTCTCTTGCACACATGTAGGGCCACTGAACCTCAAACTTGGGTGCCTTTCTTATTGCAGTTGTAGCATAAGTATACAGTGCTTCAGAGCTCTGTAGCAAAGCTACAGTATAAATGAAATAATCCCAACTATTTTAACAAACTTGTTCCTGATTTATACTAGTGAAAATATAAGGAAATCAGGACTAGTTACTTTCTGTGAGCATTTGTGGTTTTAAATGCTTTGGAATTTATTCTCTTTTCTGATAGTATAAAGCTGACTTAAAGCCAATGCAAATGTAATTTACATTAAGCAACTTTCCTCTGTCAGTCTTGTGTAAATGTATATTAGCATAGATGGGAAGCACAAAAACTGCAAGTGCGAGCTTCACCATAATATGCCAGGAGTCAATCGTAGAATTTTGTTAAGTTCTCTCATTCTAATATTAAAACAACTTTTCAATAGCTAAACTGAAACAAGTAAAAGCTGTGGGTAGAATAGAGATTTGCCCACTTGCTAAAGTGCCTGCAACTCTCAAAGTACTGAAGACCAACACCAGAAATCCATAAAAATTCTACCCAAAAAATGGAATATGACAGAACTTGCATGCAGGGAACATTACATGCCTCCTTCTGTGAGGCACAAAGAGGACAAGAAAGTTGATAAGTATATGCCCAGGTGAAACCAAGAGCATTAAGGTGAGCAATAACCAAAAGCAATGGATTGGATTATCATGACTCTCAACCACAATAATGCTTTGCAGAAAACAACAGAAGGAGGCAGTGGAAAAGTTTGCCAGTCATCTGGCACATTAACTGAATGATGGCTGCAGTCTTGGTGCAGCTCTGTCTAGCCCAACCAAATGGTTTCCTTCGTTGATGCCAGCTACATTATCAGGTATATCACTAACCATATCAGTTGTAACATGTACAGAATTGCTGAGATCAACAGAAACCCAGCACTTGGAAAGAGTTAAAACACATGATTAGACAGAGGGCCAAAATCAAAGGGCCTTCACCCATCCTACGGGTGGTGCTATCTCAAAGTATAATCGCACCCTGGGGTGGCATAAGGCTATTTATCAACTAACTTGCCTATATTTGAGATGGGCAAGACAGAGACTTTTGTTTAGCATGCATTTAAATGCTGCCAAGCAAGAATTGCAGCTGTGACAACCATTCTCTGAAGCTCTCAATTGTGAAAAAAAAAAAAGAATGGAATGAATCAATGAATAAAAGGTGTGTGAAAACATGGACACACGAGGACATAAAACTCCTCTGTCATAAAGCACATGACGCTGAGGGAAGATAGGAATAGAAGGGAGCAGGAACATGAAGTGGTGTATGAGTTGGTGACCTAAAACTTTTATCCACTTGTTTACATGTATGTTACTTCCATGGCAGAAGTCTAAAGACCATCTAAATTAATTAGTCTGCTAGTTAATGGTATGGAAAAGTACCACCCACAGCTAGAGTACAAGAAAAGAATGTAGTTTCTTATCTTTTTGTTATTTTCTGATCTGCAGTGACTAAAGAGAAAAGAAACTGTAAGAATCCCTATGCATTTACATGCTGCACAGAGATGTATCTCTTTCTACTAATATAGTCACTTTACAGTCCAACATGGACCTCTCAGAACATCCCTATTAAGGATGTTCATTGAGAAATGGCTATCAAGATTCCAAACCCTTCAAAGACCTCTTCAGAATTTTGCTTGGAAAATAGAATAAGTAGAATGGGCAAGGTTGAAAAATTAAGATATCTGAACGGTATTTGTGAAAACCAACCTTCCTCTTTGTTGTGACTCATCAAAAAAAAAAAAGGACAGAGAGAGAAGGAAAAGGTAAGAGATCCAAAGCTCCTTCCTTTGAACTAGAGGCAATATGCATAGAGGAAAAACGGGACTTGAATTTTCACAGTGAATTGGCATATTGTGCAATTTAATGCAAGAATAGGTCAGTAAGTCAAATACCATAACTGGATTTTTTAAAGAGCTGTATATTTCATGACAACTAGCAACTTTTGGAGCTATCTGAACTAAGATAATGAGGATAATCAAATCTCATGCTTCATTCTACAAAATGATTACCTATAGGAGTTGAGCAAAGATTTTTCCTTCAAATGCTAACTGCATTGTTGGTAGGTTGATTTATTTTCTTGCGAGGAGGAAGCTTTCCCTTTCCTCTGCTGCACTGGATATGTTCTGTGCTGAGAAGAGGATACCAGCTTGCTTTGCCAGGTATGCCAAAACCTATTTAAAGATCTGTCTTGGAAGTGAAATCTAATGTATGTGAATTTAAGCTAATGCATTTTACCTCACAAATGGGGCAGCTGAAGAGAGCTTGCACGGTTGGTTACAAGTCAGCTGATAGGCACTAACTTGTTAAACTGCTATAATCCAATTGTGCCCCACACTGTGCCTGTATCCTGAGGAGGAAAGGGACAAACAGCTGAGCATGCTGAGATACCATGAGGTAAAGCCAGCGTGGTTTTTTTCCACGGCTTTTGGGATTTTTCACAGACTGCCTACACTGCGCAAGCAAACGTGTTTGTCAGTACTTTTTAAAAGCAGGCTGCTGTGTAATTTTGGAGTTTTCCTGTTCTTCTCTTCTACTTCTCTCTTATAAGCACATTCACACACAGACACATTTTACAGAGATAAACCCTAAATAGCCATATTTGTTTCTCAAGGCTGACTAATGTGGTGAATATTAAAACTCACGTGGAAATTCTCCTTTGGGTGAATGATCTGAGAGTGTTGGAAATTCTTCACACACATGTCCACAACATCCACAGCTTCACAGACAGACACAGGTAGGCTGAAAGAGCAATCAGGATACCATCTGTGTTTGGCAGAAGATTTCTAACCACTTTGCTGCTCTCTCTCTCTCTTGTCTCTCTCAGTGTGAAGAGACAGAGGAACCCATGGAGATTTGGTGAGAATTTAAACAGAACATATTGAGGGCTGCACTGACAACTGTGGATACGAAGTAGATGAAAAATGAGTGCTGGAGCAGCAATGGTGCTATGGATTCAGAAGAGATCTCTGAAGTGGCTAACACAGGCACAGCTATAAGGGCTCAACCTGCTCCTCCCTTGCTCCCCCATCCCCAGCTCTACTTCTGTATGCAAGATTTTACTGTTCACAGCAGCTGGTTACTGTTGATACCAATTTGAGCAACTCTCTAAAGTACATGACAAAGCAAATCTCATGTACCTTGAATGAGGAATGTAGAATTCCACCACGTTCTGGAAATGCACCCCTTCTTTATCCTCATCTACCTTTAAAATAGTGCTATCACAAAACAGATTATAAAGACAGCTGTTTTCCTTGATGTCTGTCATGTTAGCACCATACATACATAATTTACACTTTTTTTTTATAGCTTTGCAGTATCTTCTGCATTTCCTTTGCACAATTAGAGTGTGGCCTATGCAGTTTGGAGCCTACTGGTCAGCTGAGGGTCTTGGTCTAGTGGACACAAATCCACTGACATCACTGAAATGATGGTCTCTGTAACTGCAGACATGACTGTGATATTCTGCCTAGGAAGACATCTACAGAGTTACAGGAAAGAGAAGAATGGTAAGAGGGAACACATTATTTTCTTTGTGGATGTCTGGAGACGAGCATGTCTGGCAGTCATGGTGTTGAACTCAAAATAGATTTACCCAGCACAGAAAAGGCAAAAGGAGGAAGCATACTCTTGTATTCTAAATACTGAATTTCTCTTCCACAATTCTGCCAGCATCAGAATATCACACCATAAACAAGTTAACATTACTGCATCAATTAGAAAATGTATGCAACTGACTGGTCTGTGTTATCTTTTAGGCCTCAAGAATACCAGAAAATTAAACAAAAGATCCTAGAACCCAAGTAAGTCATGACACATCCATTACTTCAGAGTCTGTTGAGTATTTGGATTATGAGGCTCAATTTTGTTGGGAAATGCATCCAGTTGGTGTGACTGTGGATATCACTGTCACTCAGTAAAAGGAGACAGAGAACAGTGAGATCAAGTTAGACCTTGTTCTGCCTCCTCAGCAAAAATATCAAACAAATTCTGATTACAAAATTTCAATGGGCAATGCTTTTTTATTTAGCTATTAAAAGAGTATAGAATAAGTTGAGATGGGCTCTTAAACAATGAGTAAGTCTCACAAACTGGCAACAAAAAATTCGTAAAATGTTCCTGGGATGTGGCCTCTACAGCCCAGAGTAATACTTTTCTTTCCAAATAATTACTTTAATAACCTGTAATATCATAACTCCTTACTACCCTTAAGGGAGGAGGAGAAGACAGAAGACAGTAAAGAACAGCTTTATTTTCAAGATATCTTCCTGAGTTTGCAGAATGGATGATTTAAGAAAGTGTCTGTTTACTTATGCTCCATAATTAAACCAAATATCTTAGCACTCAGGATACTCCTAAGTATTTTACAGAGATCCAAAGAGACACAACCCTGACCCTAAGACAATCACCTCTGTGAAATGAGGCTCTTTAATTTAAAAATTACTGAAATAAATAAGAACCTCCAAAAAACAATTTTGAGAATTAATTCTTTTTTTCTGTCTGAAATCAATTAAAACACCAGAGTCTGCATATCTCAAACACATATTAAAAGTTCCAATGATGTAACATCCATGAAGCAAAACAGGCTTTAAACATAATTCCATTTTTATTTTACTGTAAATAGATGAAGGATTGTTAAAGGATGTTACATTTACTTCAAAAATTGTCCAGAATGCTATCATCAGAAATTACAAAGAGCTAAGTACCTTTGTAAATCTGCTATTTATTTAAGGGCCTACATAGGAGTTGAGATTGTTAAAACCATTTTGGTCATTTAGCAGATGCAAAGGCTGAAAACTTCACTGCGACTTTACAAGAGACCCCCTATCTGGGGTTTGATTCAAAATGGTTTGAATCAGTGGCTTTGAGTTTATTCAGTTTAGAAACCCACTACAAATCCTCCAAGATGAATTAAACTCCCACTGAAAATTTATGTTTATGCACAAGAAATTTATTTTCCTTAGAATCCTCGGTAGTCCATAAACCAACAAAAGCTTTTGGACTACATATTGAAACATGTATGAAGCAGAAGTTAGGAATAAATGACCTTTTCTTGCAGTAGATGAAGATCACCTGTGAAATTCTGTAGAAAACAGCACTGCTCAACATTCATGGATGACATGGAGTAAATGCTGGGGTGATAAAATTTGATATATGTAGATAGATATAAATGGAAGCCCACTGGGAAAACTTGTCTTACATTCACACCATTACTACTCAGTGGAGAAAGTAGATCTTTTAAAATATTAAAGACACTTCCATGAAAACTATCAAGTCAGTAGTCATCACAAACATAAATGAAGAGCTCAGAATCCTCAAGAAAAGAGTGGAGAAGACAAAAGAAAACCTCATCATATCACAGTAGAAATCCATGATTAGCCATTCTATGACTAAAAAGGGTTCAGATCTCATCTAGTAAAAATTATAAGTTATAATGGGAAAAGTTTCAGATATATATCTGAAGGCTCTCAGCATGGAATAGTTTCTGTACAGGAATGACTGAGGTGATGAGGACCATTCTACCTGGTCTACAAAATCCCAAGTGGTCTGAGGAGCTTGGGTAAGGCTCAGATACCTGTTTTTATCTTCCAGTTCAAGTACTAAGGATCTTTAAAGAAACCAGATTCTAAACATACAAAAAGAGGTGTTTATGAAGAAGATAGCAGGCCAATTGAGCTCCCTGCCAAAAGATAAGGAATATTCACGTGGGCTCCAGAGGAGGAAGAACTGTAGGTATCTAAACAGACAAACAAAATCAGACTCAGGAATTCCTATTAAGAGAATATAAAAGGATGTTTGAGGAGAATGAGAGGGGAAGATCATATATATTTACCATGTCTTTTCCTGCTATATCCTTGCACCTGGACTTAAAGATACCATTTGGGAAAGGACGCTGTGTTGGATGAATCCCTAGACAGACCCAAAGTGAATGCTTTATTTAGATTCACTGAACTAAATGGGAAGAAGTAGCAAAATATTTCATCATTTTGCACCTATAAAACACTTCCTGGGACAAAGGACTTGCCTGGTCTTTCGGTCGATACAACAGAATGTACAAAAGAGTGTCGCAAAACTCCATTTGTTCAGAATATTGTGAATTACTTGTGTCAGATACCCGAAAGGAAAACCTTTTGATATGGTGCTTTTGTTCAAGCAAAATTTATGTTAACAATAAAAGAATAGAAGAATAGAGAAAAGAATGAGAGGTGTTTATTGTTAGTATAAAGTGTGCTTTATTGATCTCCCGTGGCTAGACATCATGGCAGTACCTTTCATCTCAGACTGTGGTGGAAGGAGCTAATGTCTTATACAGAAGAACAATCAGTGAGCGAACCATAAGGTGCTGTATTTAGCAATGTTTTTCTGCAAAACTGGAACTTGGCACTTCATGGGGAAGGGAAGAATTTGTCTTTGTACTCATTGGGTGCATTAAAACCCATTGAAATTTTTGTGTCACCAGTACAGCGTGCAATCAGACGGAACACAAAAAAAGTGTTTCTAAATAATATATTTGTTTCTGAATAATTTCTCCGATTTTTCCACTTTTCATGAATTTCAGAATAACTACAAAAGTTGAACAGCCATGGGTTTCATGTCATCCTTGTATTCATGCAATGGCAGGTGCATAATACTGCCTGGTACTGCAACATGTAATTGAAATTAGTTCTTAGGAATACATTAATACAAGCCTTTGTTTAAGTTCATGGGACAACTTCAACCCTGATGGAAGCCCAGTGAAGGCAGTGAATTTGAATTATGTTGACGTCAGGTGTTGATTCAAAAATGTTGGCAAGATAGCATTTCAGATATCAAAATGTCGCAGAAGCTGGAGAAAGAGCTCTGGAAATGTCAAAAACTGAGAGCTGCCAGTGTTCATTGGATTAGCAACATTTGCAAGCCTCAATCTAGCCAACAAGAGGGAAAATGAGAGAAATCTGTGATTAGAAGAAATGTCCTGGCTTAATCAGATGAAATCCTATATGGTTAATGACAGAAGTTCTTGTTCATGAACTCAAAAATGCTTCATAGGTCTGTGACTGAAAATAACTATAAAGTTTATTTGATTTCATTCAGACTGTGGCTTGAAAAATTCCAAATTACAACTAGACTGGGGCAAAAATAACAAAGTAGAAAGTAAGTTTGAATAAGCTTCAGTTTGAAAATATAATAAAGTAATTGTCTGAGCTAAGACACCTAGCAGAGTATGGGAATGTCTTCTGCCTATCCCCTTGCCATCTCACAAATATGAGGTTCCAGATTTACAAAGGAACTTGAAAAGTGTTAGGTTAGGATTTCAACTGGCTCTGATGTTGTTCAAGTTCTAAGCTGCTGGCAATATTCCCTTGCCCTCAGCAACCTCCACTTAACTTGATAGCAGGAAAAGTTATATTACCATACTTGAACATGCTGGAATGGGAATGTGTATTTGAACATTCAATTTCCTTTGAAAAACTACAGTATAAAGTAAGAGAATAATTACCCAAAAAAACCCCCCACCAAATTCTAAATGTTACCAAAGTTGCACCAATCTTCAAATGATCCATAATTTTCTCAATTATTTCATCTTAATGCATTTCATCAAGCTGCTAAAACATGATAGACTTGATTAGAATTAATAGTAATATTCCAATGTTTCTTATCTCCGCATCCATTGCTGAAAATAGGAAACATTTTTAGTGTTGTGAAGTTGTGTTTTAGCAAGAGAAACAGTAAAATAATCATAAGATACATACATATATCTGTTTAAATTGCCTCAGTGAGAAAAAATAAAATGGTGTGCAAGGAGTGAAGAATTAAATAACATGGTGGTTAACCCACACACCAAAAACATTCTGAGTGCTCTGGTTAATTAGAGAAAAGCCTATTGTTTAATGTGAAAGATGGCTCATTATTTAAGTATACCCAGAAAATGGTTAATTAGTTTACTTAACCAAGTGTACTTTTATTTGTCTTATTCTTTTTGTTCTGAATGACGTTAAATGCATTTTATTTAATCCATGCAATTTTATTAATTTTTGTTATAAAGTATCAATGCAAATCAATGAATCATCTAGCTGCATTTGTCTCTTTGGAATGAAAAATAAGCAAAGGAAATAAAAGTAATTTAATTTAGCGTTAATAAACTGCAAACTGATGTTTACAGTAAATCAGCCATTATTACCATGGTTAATAGTTGTGAATGAGACAAAGCAGATGTGGATACATCTCTCCTTTTCTTTTCCTTACTCTTGGGGTGACTCTCTCTTACACCCTTCTAAATGAGCTCTTCGATTGTTCAAGTTGGTGTTCAAGGACCATTTTATAAAATAAGAGCCAAGGTCTTTTAATTCCTTAGGTTTGTTTTCTTACCAGAAAAAAGAAAAAAGGGAAAGAGATGGATGTTCAGTTTCCCTGCAACATTCAAACAGATGCGACAGTCTATAAACAGAAGGACAGGAGAAGAAAAGAAGAAAAGGTCCTTACAGGTTAAGCATTTTCATTCAACTTCTCTTTTGTATAGTATCTTTATGCAATATTCCAGTCCCCTGGAAAAGAACTGTAGCTGTACAAACATTATTAATTTCAATTTACAAAGGTCTTCTGTGTTCTTGATTTTCCACAGGCTTTATTAGTGATTAAAACATTGCATTTCTGGTAAGTTTTTCTAAACATAACCATAGCAGTTAATGTTCTGGACATATAGCAGATGCCATCTGCATTAGCCACTCTGTGTCTGCTTCAGAAATCAGTCATGAAAAGTATCAGAACCAAAAGAGAAAGAAAAGAGGAAGAAAAGAGAAAGAAATCCTCTCCAAAAATCCCTTGCTATCCCCACACTCAGAATACCCACAACTCACCTTATGTTTCCACAAGATTGCTTCCTAAGTAGCTTCATCTCTGGAATTATATCCAGGATGAGTTACACTCTCAGCATATTTTTAGAAAGTTTATAAGAGCTAAGAAAGGCAGAGAGGAGGAGGAACACACAGAAAAACCAAAAATATTTTATGCTTTTGCGAGTAATTAATTCCACAATATAAAAGTCTGAAAAGGAAATGGGCCTGGAGAGCAAATCTGCATGCTAATGCACGCCAATATTTAAAGACTACCCAGCATTTTTAATCCAAAAATCTTTGCAAAAATGGGTATCACAGATACTGCATTTTGCTAAAGGTCACTCAGCAAGCTGAAACATGAGCAGAAGTGAGGTGTTCTGACTCCTGTGTCTCTATCCTACCCACCAAAAGACACCACAGCCCTGTTAAGAAAAACTGCTATGAAGAGAGGCTTTTGTCTGATTAATCTTTTGTCCTGTCAGGTTCACAACACCCCTTGCAAAATTGTAGTTCAAGGTCTTCTGATGTTTACCTAACATATCAGCACTTATTTCTCTGAGGTTTTTATAACTCAGGCATGAAAAATTTGCTCCAGGGTGAAAGTTGGCATGAAAGTGTCTCCAGCCATGAGTACAGCTTTTTTTTTTTTTCCCCTGCTTTTTTTTTTTTAAACTAAATTTAGGGAAAGGGGGGTAAAAAAGGCTAAACTATTTCCAAGAGCTTGCAAAGCTGGAAACACAAGATTATTTACTTGAACCAGTTTGCCCAGACCTAACTGTAATGAGAATCATACCATGCCTTAACTCTAAATTAACCCAAAGCATTGTTATTCACTCAGGCCTTTTCTCCAACAGAGTTCAGTGGGATTTGAAGAGGGTTTTGGATATTTTTAGTTTTTTTGAAGTAGTCCACTGTGGTAAAACACTAATAGCAGGAATGTTGCAAGGGCTTAAAGTCACTGGAATTTCCAGCTCATGATGATTTGGCTGAACTTCAGATAAGAGGACACCCACTTAGCAACCCTCAAATTAACACTCAAGTTCACCTGTAAGTTGTGAATCCTACCATAGCATTAGGGAGGGTACTAAAACTTGCCCCTGCTCCATATGTTACCACAAGTGCTTCAAGCATCCTGCAGCACACAAGGTATCCTTCATCCCAGCCATGGGCAACATGCTTTGCCCAAGGCTGGAATGGAAGCAAGTTTTACTCTGATTTAATTTTCTTGTATTTTTTGGCAGGGCTGCTGCCCAGACTGCCTCACATTCAGGACTGTCAGATGGTCTTTCCATAGTCTCTACCTGACCTTCTCTTGCAGACATGGTGTGAATGATAAAAGACAGGCTTTAGAGGTTCCAGAGAGGAAAAGGGTCTTTTACAAAAGCTGCTAATATGGAAAATGTCCTACATGCAGATGTATTAGATCACAGATTAAAGATAATCTATCTGATTACCCTACCCCACCATGTGAAGTGAAGTAGGCACTACCAGATAAAAAAACATGGCCCCTGTACAAAGAGATTAAAATCTGAGCTAACTCACATGGATTGCTGGCAGCACACGACTGTTTTTCAGTCCAGGTCTCAACTACATAAGCACAAAATGTACTCCCACACCTTCTTACACACAAAAGGAGACTTTTCAGTGTAAAAAATGTGTCTTTAATAAGCATCCAATGGACTTTTAAAACTCAAGACTTCAGACCAGGGAAGTCTGTTTTCAATAATAACAATTTTTGAAGGAATTTTAGGTAATGTAAGGGAATATGGATATTTAGATCTTTGAAAAAATGGTCTGTGTATTCTGATTTCTAAACTGTTTGTTACTTTCTTTTATATTTTCCTTTCTTACTGTTGTATTGATTTGATTACCAAGATATCAAGATCGTAAGAAAGTGAGCTTATTTTACAAAAACCTCCTAGTCTGTCTAAAATGTGGTACAAGATTTCGCACCATTGAATAATGGTGTTGTCAAAGTTAAAAGCTGTCTTTCCTCATAAAAATATCTTTCTGTCCTCAAAGAACTGTAGGGCAAAAATCTCTCTTAATTTTAGTGTTCCTGAATAAGAGTCTAAAGATTTCCGATTCTTTTTCTTTAAACTACCTTTTGAAAGATCTGGTGGTGACAGACCACACCAAAGTGCCTACAGGGACAGCCAAATCTTCTACCTTTTATTTGCCTGAAGATTACTGCTTTTCCTCGTCTCATCTTTCTTCCTTCAAATGCCATAGGACTTATCCACCCTTACCTTGTCACAATGGCTTTCACAAATGCCTTCCAGGACTGGCTCTTGGCAAATTAAAGACTATTTACTTAATTCTGGAGGAGGTACACAGACAAATTTTCAGGTAATTTGATATTTACAGGGCTGGAGCACCTTCCAGCGACAATTGTTTAAAATTGTACAGTTATATAGTGGCCTGAAAGGGGAGAAAAATAGTTGATTACAGATAAAACAGCAGTAACTTTATAACCAGTTTTAGAGTTAGAATGCAGTTTCCAACTGTGAAAAGTTGCCAGACAGGGAGAATATGGAGGCCTACAAAATGGCAGTTTGTAGTGAGATAGTAAAAAAGATTCTAATACTTTTCCAAAGTAAAATCATTAATCAGGGACAGATTTAGGACAGCCAATGGATGTATTGACATCAGCTTCAGTGAAGTGAGAATTCACCCAGGCACTACTTTTTTCAGCATCAGGATCTGTAGCTGTGTCTGCTTTTACAGATTTTAAAAACAAAGCTTTTTAATTTGTATATGTATAGTCTTCAACATCGAGAAGCAACAAGAAAAGAACCTTGGAGTTGCTGATAGCTTTGCAATGTAAGAGCTTACAGGCTTCTTTATATTTTTCCTGCCTAATAACTTTGGATTACTTCCTGTTTACTGTCAGTGCATCTAATGCGTGTGTCAGCTTGGTGCAGCACTGACATGATATATGCATTAGACCACACATTGATAGCAAAGACAAAGTTACTCGATTCTGACAGGACAAGAAAATTACCCACATGCAGAAAAATATAGGGTTGCCATGTGACTGTGTTCTGCTTCAAAACCATGTATCACATGGTGATAGCACAAGAATTAGGGGATTGTGAGAGCTGCTGGAACTGCAGAGGCAGTTGTCTGGTCCCTTTGCCTGTATGTCTCACACATCAATATGCACACCTGCTTTAATGTCCCTTGTGTCCTGATGGGCTGCTGAGTTCTGCTTGGAGTTTTTGTGCATTGCTTCTCACCACAGTCAGTCCAATCTCTACACACCTCGTGCATTGCCTTGTTTCCCTTGCAGCACCTATTCCCTTTGTTGGTAATGACTCTGCTGCTCCTACCCCCACACACAACTTCTGGTCACACTGCCTGCCCTGCTCTAAATCTACCTGCCAGACTGGGAGAGCTAAGGCAGCCCAGGGGGAAAAGGAAGGGGGCAACAGGCAATTTACTGCCAATGCCAATAGTTTAGTTTTCTCTTCAGAGAATGCAGACTTGCAATGAATTAAGACTGCAATACCTTGAAATCTTATTGATATTCTAATTACAGATCTGAAGCATCCAATTTCCCAGCTCAGGGAAAATAAGGAAGAAGCAAATTATTATCTACAGATAAAACAATATGGTTGTGGTAGTTGCGATCACGTGTTTTGTTCCCTAAGAAAATTCTGGGGTTTTATTTAGTTAATGTGAGACACTGAAGGGTCAGTTATTGGTTAAAAGTCCTATACGTGTATTTCTGCCTTTACTGTGATTTGCATAAATGCCGACTGTGCTACCTGAAAGCGTTCCTGTTCTGATTTATGGGTGTGTTTGTATTGCTCATATCATAAATCTTCTTCTCTAGGACACTTCTGTTCTGGTATTTATTGACCAAAGACAATTTGCTTTAAGAATGTTTTGAGATCTTGCCAGATATACACTAGGGGATATTTGAGAAAACATTCAGTACTCAAGTGAATGAATCTAGGCAAGCGAATGATCTCACTACCCAGACAAACATTTTGCCATAATATTTTAGTACCCTATTTTATTAAGAGAAACCTATGTTTCCATATGCATCTATTTACCATAGAGTCAATTCATTTAAGCCAAATCAAAATAAGTGCTGGAAGAAGATAATTTAGGCTAGCAGCCTCAGGCTCAGCGAACAAATCTTTAGGGTCAGATCTTCTTTTATTGAATCTGGCTCAAGCTTGAGTACTGCCCTGTATTGAAACAAAATGCCCAAACATGCCCTCTGTTACCTATTTCTAGGGATTTTACTTTGAGGAGAGAATTCTTTGTTACTAATTATTATTATCAAGTCTGAAAATGCATGAAAATCTTTGATTGAAATGAACACTTTGCACTACTGGAAGATGTACATCTTCTCTGTGAGAGAGGTAGACATCAGCATAAACAGGCTGTATGAAAAGTGGGAGAAATATGTTAAAGAGAAACTAAGGCATGAGGAGATGAAGGGGCAAGGCAAAATCATCTCTGCAGAATTTGGTGCCTTAAGGGTATCTTTCTTGGTGCTCATGCCATGGCATAGCCTTCGTATGATGTCTCCACCTGGAAGTGCAGTGCTAGGACACAGATTCACCCTCTTCAGGGCTTTTCATGGCATGATTTAGGTCAAAGTCAACCTTTCCCCTGGGATTAGGCACACTTCCTTTGAAGGGAAGAGGGAGAGAGCTGGGATTCTCCACATTGTTTTCTTTCCCTGGCTGGCTACTCCTGTGCAAGACAGGGTCACAGCACCCACACTTCAGCTGGGAGATGCTGCCATCTTTGGAGGATCTCTACATGCCAGCTGGTCCTGACTTGGAAGCTGTTGTGGCAGTCTTCAGTCTCTCCTTCCAAATCAGTTTCACTTTGCGAGAAACCTCCAGAGATTCATTATGCCAAAGAGGGAAAGCAAGACTGAGCATGAATCTCTATCCTACAAGTCAGGGCACTCACCTGGAAGGAAGGATACCTGGGCTCCAGTCTCTTGTTTCAATGTGTTTACATGATTTATATTAAAGAGCCATTGGATAAAATACTTAAATAGTTATTAGGACAGGGATAGCAGCCTGGGTCTGTGCCCTTCCCTTCCAGGTGAGGGCCCCAAACCGCCAGAGAGTCATGCTCGGTCTTGCTATCCCCCTATCTCTCTTTCTAATGAATCTGCAATTATTTGATGCAAAGTGGAACAGCTTCCGCAGCAAAGATCCCCTTTTCCCCTGATTTTAGTGAGGAGGGATCAAAGGCTCCCGGGCAGAGCAGGAAACCCCACTAAAGTCTCCTGGTCCCAAGCTACGGGTTCCCTGTGGAGCTGGTGGCACCGCTCCTCTGGTGGCTATGTACACTCTGAGGTCACCTGGCAGATTAAGCCCCTAAGGGGACCACACACATAATAGTGTCTCATCTGTAGATCTCCAGCCAGACAGATGGGAATTAGGCACTGAGCTACCTGGGACTAAGACACTTGGTGGCATGCCCAGACCCAGAGGCACTAGGGGAACTCCTCATCCCAACAAGAGGAATGCTGGGGAGGTGGCAAGTGTATGGGTCTGCAAAGGTGCTCTCAAAGGACTCAAAATCTCCCCATCCTCTCCAGAATCTAGCCCTGTGTCACCTGCCAAAGACCACCCAGGGAAGCTGGGGAGGAGTGAGCCTCGAGCAGACATCTCCTGAGGCACAGCCAAGCACCTCTTTGCTCTTATGCGCTCCTATGCAATTTCTCAAGGAAGAAAAAAATCTGCAGCGAGGGTGGACGAGGCAGACTGTTCATCACCCAGAAAGATCACAGCTAACAGCCACTGCCATTTCCAGTGGATACATGTAATTAGCAACCATTCAGTAGGCAGTCTTAAATGAAAATCACAAATAGAGCTAGTGAGCTCCTGGTGGAAAGATTTAGTTATCTTTCCAAAGGAAAAAAATATGTCTGTGTGTAACCTTTTAACCCTTCTTCTCTTTCCTCCTCTTACTCTTACACTGGATAATTATTTATTTTGTAGCTTAATTAGCTAATTATGCATGTGTTATGATGCTTTTAAGCAGAAAGTCAGTTTGTTTAGCTGTTGGTGGCATGTGGCTTTTGTTCAGCATCTGCGATGTCAGTTTATAACATAATCATCTTTACTTGCGGTGGTCTGAGGTGATGAAGTCTTTTCCCAATGGTAATATTGTAATTATCAGAGTAAAGTTTGAAAAAGGGCAGTGACTAACAGGGAGCTTCTTCATGTGGGTAGAGGCTAAGTGATGAATTTGCACAGGCCCTCAGCTGCCTGTCTGTGAGGCAAAGTTGTGAGGCTCCCCTTTAGAAGAAGATCCTTTGAAGCTTTACACAGAGTGTACTAAAAGCTACTAAGAAGAATTGACCAAATCCACCCAGGAGTTTCTTTTCTGGTTATCTCTGTGTTTTCAGAAACATAAAGAGACTTGAACAGGATCCCCATCCCATCAGCTCAACAGTGAAAGCATCTAGGTAGAAATGGTGCTTAGGAAGAAAATGCAAAGCAGGGTATGTTGCAGGGAGCTGAGACAGGTTTTCTGGCTGCCTGCAACAGCTTTACACAACAGCATAAGTTCCAGCTGCCTGCACACAAACAGTTCCCCAGTACATGCAGGCCAGGTGTAGAAGGTCATTTCAAGAGTTAGCAGCTTTGTTTCTTATCAAATGTCCAGCCATGAAAGCAACTACAGCATGTACCAGTGGTTCACTCCCCCAGCAGTCCAATTCTCTTGTTTGTCCAATTCAGAGAGATATCCAGCATGGTGCTCTATGCCAGCTCCAAACCCTGACAAACGTCTTTTGTTTGCATCTGGTTGTCAGACATAACGTAGGCAGCCACAGCCTGCAGTAACATTTATTCCTTCTTCTACTGGAAAGCTGAGTAAGGCTCTTAGGCTCATTTCCCCAGTGGTAAACCCTGGATATCTCAGTTAGGAAACTGGTCTCCCTCAATTCCTCATCTAGTCAGCTGAGCTGCTCAAGAGGACTATTCAGAACCTGTGAATTAGTTTCTCCTGAGAATTACACTTTAAAGAGCCTGTCTTGAGCAGAAACAGTATAGCTACGAGTTTACAGTACTCAGTGCTTGAAAACCCTTTCACATTCACAGATTAATACTCTACCCATTACTATATATTCATATATTAAGAAATAAACTTTCCTTTGAATCTATTAATTTGTCCACCAAAAACTGTGCCTGCCACCTGATGAATGCAGAAAGAAAAAGGTATAGCCTTGAGTAAATCCCTGAGAAACTATAATATGTACAACAGATCCAACATCGACTTTGAGTCTGAAGTATTGCTCTATGTTTTTAAGTTTCACTGACAGTTTTATGATTTAAAGACATTTTTTTGTCCCTTTCCCACCCTCCCATTCACATATTCTTCACGGTGGTTCCTGTGCGACAGCACTCAGTAATAACTCCTTTCCCTAAGGGATCAAGGAAGGAAATTCGACAAGTCACTGCCTCTCTCCCTTTTTATTCTTTTCTTTTCTTTTTTTTTTTTTTTTTTTTTTTGTTTTGTTTTGTTTGGTTTGGTTTGGATGGTCTCTGAAATGGGCTGGAATGCAAATGGAAGATATTTGGCAGGTTGACATTTGTCTGCAAAGCTAGGCACCAAGCCAGAAGCATGGAGCAAGCTGGAGTGGGTTTGCATAAAGTGGGAGCAATAGTGCCAGAGCACGCCAATACATTTTCTGTTGAGACTCATAGGCAGCCCACTCAATACTTCATTAAGGGAGAAATCCAGCACTATTTGAAGAGCCATAGGAAAGAGCCTGTGCACCAATTAAGTTCTTGAGGCCTCTGCACTGGTCTGAATTCCACCCAAAAGAAGAATTGTTCACTGAGGAAAAGATGTTATTATCCAAATTACAGTCTGCTCTTGTGAGGAAGAGAGACTGTGTTGGCATATGGCTGGAAGCAGCACAACCCTTCTATACAATCCTTCATAGGTAATTCCTTGCAGAATATTCAATGAAAACAGACTCTTGTCCATCCATGAATAATAAATCTTACAAGGTGGAAGACTCCAGACAATCAAAAAAGCAGGATATTTCCAGGGAGAACCCTAGAATCGCATCCTTCTCTAAATGGGAATACAGGAGTCACTTCTACACTGCAGGGATGTTGCAGAGCAACCAGGACTGGCTGGGGTGAGGTGGCTCAGAGCAACATCCTAGGGTCTGTTTTACAAACACAGGTATTAGTTTTTCTGAATCTCTTTCTGCATGAATACAGGATGAACACAAGGGTGACAGGCACGATACAGCATTTACCACAGACAAGAAGTGTCTGCTATCACTTCAGTAGGCTGAAATAGTTTCCGCAAAAGAAGAAGCTTGCCTAAATTATTCTCTTATTTTTATCTATAAGACAGGTAAGCATTTAGTGGCTCTCTACTGCAGTAGGAAGTTAGTCTCAGATGGAGGATATCTTTCTATTAACAAGGTCAACACCATTATTTTGTATGGGTTGCATGAATGCTCATTTGTTTGCATGCAGTGCAAGGAACACTGAATATTTTAATTTCTAAACAATGGGGTGGCACAATGTCAAAGAGACACAGAGGGACAGGGGGAGCAGGGGGAATGCTTGTAAAGCCCCAGAGCCTGTTCACAGCAAACCAGTGATAATGCAAGCTAATGGTTTCTGTAATATGAAGCAGGATAAGGTCAGTTTAAGTCTAATTTTTAGATTCCATCAGAGGGCATCTGCTCCATAAATAAATCTCTTTACACAGTGTATTAGATTGAAATGTAGAGTTGAATACTGAATGGTATAAATATGTTTTTTTTAATTAAAAACCTCTTCACACTTCCATAAATATACCAAAGAATCTGAGTACAGGGATAGGGACTTACCAAACAATTTCTGAGTTCAACCCATCAATGGAATACTAGCCCCTTGATGCACATGCTTGACTCCAATTAGTAACACTGGGAGCAGCAAGGCTGTGCCAATGGAGAGAATTGACCTCACAGTCCTTACGCAAATGCATACGCTTTCCATTGAAATGAAGGTGCTTTGAAGAATGTGGGGTTGAGAAAAATACAATCTGCACATTGAAAGTGAATCAAATGTTTACATTATATAATTGCTTTTGCTGGCTTTGACAAGGAAAATTAGCTCTGTAAAGTGCCAGTTCTAAAATGCATACTTGAATATACTTGATGAGCATAAGATCCCTGCGCACCTAGGGCTAGATTGATAAAAAAAATCACATATGCAATTGAGCTCAATTTTTTTTCCTCCTGCAGTTGCTGGCAGGAACCTGTGAGTCGAGGTGGTAATTCCATAATTTGCAAAAGTGTCAAATGAAAGAAAATATGCTCTAGCATGTGGGCATGGTGCATCAAGCAAGAGACAGACTAGAGAAGGTAATAGAAATGATCTTGTTCCAGGCCAGCATTGTGTAGTCCTCAGCCAATCCTTTGGATTTTAAGGTCAGAAAGGGCTATTGTGGTCATCTAAGATACATTAAAGAAATGAGGTCTTTCTCAAATTAAATACTAAAAAAAAAATAATAAAAAAAATTTTTGTGGATGGAGAATTCACTACAGCACATCACAATTACTATCCGTATCAAAACAGCAAACAAACAACTATTTCCTCAAGATGTGTACCGTTGAAAAGGAATACGTTTGGGTTTAAGCATCGTATTTTATTATAACCTGGTCTGCATAACTTAAGAACTCGCAGGACTGGGAAAGAAATGGGACTTTTTTCACAATTGTCTAATCAAGAGCAGAGGGAGAGAGAGGACGCTTCTTCGAAAGGTGGGACAGCCATGTCACATCCCAATTTTGCCCAAACTAGAGTTAAGGGATTCAAGCTCCATTGCCACCACAAGACACTGGGTGCACTGGGGACTGGAGCAGCAACCAGCCTGCTGCCCACTGTAATTTGTGTCAGCTGATAAAGCATTCCCTGGAGCAGGGTTGAAGCTTTTCTACATGGATGGTCTGGAAGGTTGCATAAAATTCCTGGACAATGGTAGACTTGCACTCTCCATCAGTAAGTAAAGCCAAGGAGGTGGAATCATGAGCTCCTCAATAGCTTCAGTCCCAAGGTTATGTTTTGCAGTTAGGCAGTGGCTTGTTTTCTAGATCTGCCTACAAACACTGGCAAAAAATGGTGCAAATTGCAAACAATGAGTGGGAGAAGTGTATGTACATCCTACTGTATTTTCTTCACAGGTTTTATCTGTGCCTATTTCCTCTGTGATGTTTTGTGAAAGCTTTCTCCAAGGTGACACAACCTGAATATTATTTTTAGTTTTATCTGTAATTTATTACCTGAGAAAGTAACAAAATGGGGACAAAAAATCGAATGAAATCTAATAGGTCCCAAAACATCAGGAAATTGTATAATTGTTTTAAATCAGAATGGAACTTGGGACAGAAGTCTTTCAAATTTGAGTGGCTTACAGAGAAAAACACTGATTTGTGCCAGCTATGGAAATGCATTGCCCTCTGTGGGATCACAAAAATACGTGTAGAGAGACACAATCCATGGACGGCTTATTTAAGCAGATGGCTTCATTTTGGGGGTGTACTGTTTGCCTAGCACATTATAACTCTAGCAAAAGAGATTTGTATCACTTTTCTTATCGAGTTATGACCTGTATTTTCAAATGTGGGTGCTTACAGTTAGCAGTTAAATAAGTGCCCTGATTTCCAAAGCCACAGAAGATGCATAAGGATGCCTCTTTGTTTTCTTTTTCAGTTTGTTTAGTTCTGGTTTTTTGTTTGTTTGGGTTTTTTGTTTTGAATGCTTAAGATATCACTCAGTCCTGTAGAAATTAATGAACCATCAGGGATCTTTAACATCACTTTCTTGGCCAAAACAATCACTGGAGTTCCATGTTTAGAGATATTATTAGAAGCAGGTGAATGGGATAAATTCACCACACAACAGTTAGGGTCATGTGGCAGCAATAATCTAATATGCAGGTGGAAAATGTATTGTCTATACATTCCCAAGCATCTTTGCAAAGTCTTTATTGTTTTAAACCCATCTTAGTTAAGTCTCCTAACTTCATTAGATGTACAAAGCTTATGGCCATAGAATATAGGAAAATACCCTGAGAATTAGAATCTATCACAATTAGCTCAGCTTTGACCAGTAAATTGGACCAGATGACCTCCAGGCATCCTTTCCAACCAACATTATTCTGTGATTCAAGTTAAACCTTATGCAGTTTGATTATGAAGATGATTTGAGGGAAGTCAGAAATGTTGGCTGAATGATGGCAGCTCCTGAGACATCAAGAAACTTAGAAAACCCCAAAGAGGCTTTTAATTTTGTAAGGCAAAGAGAAGCAACAAAAAGGACACTCAATCCCACCAGATAGATGGGGGTGGGTAGGAAGAGAAGTCTAGAATAGCCTTCCAAGTCACTGCAGTGGCAGCAAAACTGTCAAAAGAGGCATAGCAAATTGGTCAGGGTGAAGTGGGTTGACCTTAGCTGGATTCCAGGTTCCCAACAAACTGCTCTATTACTTCCCCTTCTCATCTGGAAAAGGGATAGAAAATATTATGGGAAAAACTCATAAATTGAGATAAGGCAGTTTAGTAAAGTAAAAGTCAAAGGTTGTGCTTCCACAAACAAAGAAAAAACCAAAGGTTTTATTCTCTGCTTACCATCCACAAGTGATGTCCGGCCACTTCCCAGGCAGCAGGGCTGCAGCACATGTATTTAGATTTCCCACTCCCAGCCCACTGGCAGAGCTGGGGGTTGAAATGTGGTGACACAGCATTGATGCTGCTGGAGCACTCCTCAGCAGTAGCCAAAATGCTCATGTTGGTCACTTTCCTAGCTACGAATGCAAAGCACAGCACTTGAGGGCTGCTATGGGGAAAAATAATTGTATCTCAGCCAGACCCAATGCACAGGCCAAAACACACCAAGGAACAATAAGATGAACTTCAAAGGTTTTACTGGTATCAGACCCCTTAGGGTAAAACCTCGCTACTGAGATGATTACCCTGGTCAGAAATCAGATTTAAAAAAACTCCTGAAAAAAAGAAAAGCAGTAAGGAGAAGGTAGCTCTCCATAGAAGTTCAAGAAAGTAAAGTGTGTTTCTCCACAGAAGACTTCAGTGCGGTTTGACTGAGAAACCCCAGTTCTGAAACACAAACCTCCCTGCAGGAGAAACAAGGCTGCTGAGTTCTTTTAGATGAAGACCAGTGCTATGAGAGCCTGGTGATCAGAGGGGCTCTTTCTTCTCTTATCCAGAAGGGATGTGGCAATTCAGATTATAAACAAGATGCAGAATCAGAACCAAAGCAGGAACCTGGGAAGAGATATTTGCAATGTGTTCATTGCTCCATATGCTCCCATGAATTTCAAACTCCCTACCACATATTTTACACTACTTAATGTGACATCTTTCATTAATGGAAGGCCAAGTCTCATTCATTTTGCTCATGTGACTTAGCAGGAACTGTTCTGTTTATAGAGGCATGAAAAGTTTGTCCTCATAAATTACCAGAGAAGGAATCAACAGGTCTGCATTTTGATTTCTGCAGTCTGCTCTAGGATTGCACCAGCTTAAGAACTGAGAGTCACTAGTCACAAGTAAGGTGACTTTCCCAGTCACATTCCTTCAGACAGGAAAAATAAAATATTTTCCTTTGAAAAAAAAAACCTAAACACATGAATCCATGATGAGTTCTAGGATTTCTACAGATTTCTGTTAAATATTTTACCATTTACGATGAGCTATGTTATCTCTATGAAAGTATGGTATGTATTTTTTATATAATTTTTTTTCCATGAAACACCAATATGGTATTGATGAAGGTTTTTCAGAGAATCCTATGACCATTAAAGCATTACAGATGAAGTTTATACTGTTGAAAGATATGAACTCAACCTTACATTAACCTAGAGCTTTTACCAATTCCTAGAAGCCATGGCAGGAATTAGACAGATGTAACCTGACTCCTCTTTACTTAGATTTCCATGGAAACCACTTTTCATTACTAGACCAGGTCCCAGAATCACTTTTTTTTCCCAAAGATACCAAGGTCAAATCACAATAAATGTTTAATCATCAGTAATGATTTTTATTTTTTAAATAAAAAACACAGTATTCCTTCTAGTTAAAAAAGTAAGAGAGTAAGACGTTGACTAATATGCATTTATGACCATTTAATATTTCCAGATCTAATAAAATAAGGATAATTTTTGTTAAGCAATATTATGCATGCTAAGTACAATCACTTATCCAGTCCATGTTGAGACAGCAGATGTCACAATTATTTCTATATCTAAGTATATTTGAAATTTAAACTCAAAAGAATTGGCAATATTAAGCATGCATAATCAAGGTTTAAATGTAACAGGTATAAGTGTCGGAAACATATTTTTCTTCTCCCAGCATTTCTGTAATATTCTTAAATAAATCTTTTCCAGGTGTGTCTGTTTGGTGGCATAATGCTGATGAATAAAGTTCTGGACACATTTGATTTACAGTCATGTTTTCATTATATTTAAATATTCCTCATCTCTCTTAAAAAAATTATTAATACAATAACGATTATTGAATTCAACATCTCTTTTTTTGTAATGGTTCAAAACTTGCCGAGATTTGCCTTCAAAAAAAGGTAACTCAGTGACAAATCTAAATATGCATGGTCTGTTCTTTTCTGAAGAATCACTCAGAAGTTCAATTAAACATACTGCAATCAAAGAGAGATGTCAACTCTCTTCAAGGACTAAAAGTGAGGAATTTTGTTTGCTTGTTTTTCTTCTTACTAAGACTGTAACTTTCAGAGGCATCTGATTTAAAATGAGAGTTTTTGTTTGCCAGATTAAGAAAAAATTACATCAGGGAAGGGAAGGATTCTCAATGGGTGTAAATTAGCAAAGTTGATTTAAAGTTGATGGAGGAATATTCATTTATATAAACTGTCACTCTCACACCAGCTGTATATATTTTAACTGGGAAACATTCACAATTTTACAAATTATTTCATTTTATATCTTATGTTTTTCATGATTAACGGAGTTGTCTCTTATAATAGAGGCTGCTGTTTTTCTTGTTGAAGAATATATTGGTTAAAAGCATCACAGGGAAAAAACCAATATCTTGATATAAAGGAGTTCACTTTATTTTCTTAATGGCTATTACAGAATTCAGCAGCAATAAGGTACTTTGAAACTTCACTGTCTAAATAATATTAATATGCAGAGGTGGGAAATTAACATCAAGTTATTCAAAATCAACACTGTCCAGGCAGAAACTTGCATCTCAGAAAATAAATTACTTGTAAAACTAAATGTCTGTGTGAAATATTAAAGTTTAAAACCATTTGGTATTACCCATTTTAAATACAGTCACCGAACTTATGCTGCTTCTTCTCCAACCATATCTGAAAGTGAGCAGGCACATTGCATCAATCAAAAGAAAACTGCAGTGAGAAAAATAATCCCCCATCAAAGCAAAATACATAAATACATAAATAAAGCCAGTGTTACATAAAATATCAGCAGTACTGAAAAGTATTTAAATGAGTGTTTAAAAACTTAGGGGTATTTTCCTCTTCCTCCTGCCTCTCCCCACTCCCTCCCCAGCCTGGGCATGTTTTATTCGGTGCTTAAAGAGTCTGGTATATTAGGCAAATATTTATGAACTTGACTTTAGCCAAAATCCTGTTCACAGCTGCACCTGAGAGTTACTCCAGCCTTGGATTGGAGCAACTCTTGGGGATCAGCAAATTGTTTGCACAGCCACGGACGGGGAATTAAAAATCTTGTTGAATCAGGATTAGCAGTCTGCATGAGGAGGAGGAGGAGGAGAGCTCATTTCCATAAGCTCTTCATCTCCCAGGCTGCTTCTCAACTCTCTGTGGCCTGCAGACATGTGTGACCCAAAAATGGGGGGAAAAAAAAAAGTGTATGATTGAGAGAGAAAAAATGAAAATAAAGAAAGAAGGGGCTTTTGCAATGACTACAGCTTTGCTTTTTCGGCTGGGCAGGGTCTGAGCCACCTTCCTGCACTTTCAGATAGGCTCAAATGACCTCCCACAATTGGAAGTACATAACAGTGTCAAGACAGATCCCAACAGTGCAGCTGAACCGTTGTTCCTGCCCCAAGCAGTGCTGCCAAGCAGGTCAAACTTTGTGGGGCCCTGTTTTTTCCTGCGTTCTGATTAATGGTAGAAGAGCTGTGTCTGCTGTATGAAGTCCCACATGTTACATCTGTTGAGCTGCCTGCCTACCTAAGCCTCCCAAGGTCTGGGCAAGAGCATGCTCTCTGATCATGAGGGGCCCTTACCTGCTTGCTATTTGCATGGGCATCAACAGCATTTAAATCCAAACCAAAATACACCACTGTGGTGTGTATGGGTGCCTTTCATGCAAGATGAGTGGATAAAGCTGGCTGAAGTTAACAAACTATTCAACAACATAAGAGTTGTCCTAAATTTGTAGAGAGCTATCAGTGTAGTCATGTGAACTCCATTTCCTCATTAAGAACTGGAGAACGAGGTCTCTTAGTAGAGTAAAATGTACATGCCCACAGCTGTCAAGAGGTGTATTCAGTAAAACCTGAGACTGGGATGGCTATAGAGTCTCCATCACCAATTCATATTTTTTCATGACCACTGTCACCACTGCCACTGCTTCCTCTCCTGACTATAAGCAGGATGGTTGAAGGGTACCAAGTTTATTTTGAAACAAATCAAACCACAGGCAGATGAAAATGTACATATTTGAAATGTATATATTTGAATTCTATTGATTATGGAAAAAAAAGAAGCACAATGTAACAAAGGCATTGCAAAATCCAACTCAAAATTACTGTGGATATGCGTATAAAGCCAGACAAAAGCAAATCATGTTTACAGACCAAGATTTTTCTTGTGCTTATACTTGCTCTCCCCGTAGAGCCAACTGAACAACTCCTTCAGTATTAATTGGCAGCTGCATAGCTAAATCTCTGATATGCTCTGTGGACCAGACCAGGTCCTTCTCTGTGACAGCTCACCCATTGATGGATCTTCTAACAACTGCAATTGTAGAATCAAAAGCAGAAATCAATTTCTGAAGAACTCGAAAGAAAAAAATCACACATGTCCCAGCAATGTGGTCACTCCAATCAACCATTCTTTTAGAGGCTGCATTAGAAAATTTACCTAGAGTTTGAACAGCTCAGGTTTATTGACTTTGTTAGCCTCATTTTTATTCACTAGACTAGCTTGACATTTTTCAGTGAAAAACGTGTGCAAATTTGGCCCATTTTCAAAACTTGATTTTTTAAATATTGCTAAAGCCCATTAATGTACTTATGATTTGACAGACAACTTTTCTCTTCTTTTTTTTTCCTAATTGAAAGTCTTTCTTTCCTCTTTCCCACCCCATAGAAGTTGCTTTTTCATGTCCCTAAAGTGCTCATTTGAAGTGATCTTTTCCATCACACTTCCCCTTCTGCTGCAAACACTTACACATTTGAAGTCCATCTTGGTCAAGACTCTATATCATTTTAAGCACTTCTGCAATCTTCTTGTTCTTAGACTGTTCTGAAGACTGAAAAGACCCTTCAAATCACTGAGGCAATCCTCATCTAATCACCTTTTAAATTGCAACTGCGCGTCCAGGCTGTCACACAGGTCACTAAGGCTGTGTTACACTTACCTAGGATACGACCCCCCAAATCTGGGTACTCCTACATTTGCTGTCCCTGATCTGATGGCTTTTGCTGGTTGGAGACATTGAGACCCCGGTCATCAGGCCTTTGTCCACAGGAGAATGCCAACACAAAGGACACATCCCAAACATCCCCATCCAGGGTGCTGCTGCCAGTCCTTCCACATTGTATATTGCTGCCCTACTCCTCCTTTCAACTGTTGCAGCAGCTGCTATACCCAAATCCACCAAGGAATCTTTAAGATAGGTGTCTGTCATTTCTTCAGAAAGAAATTCTTAGTTTTAGTTCTCCTTTACACTCTTCTGGCCTTTTTGTATGTATCACTATATTCTTTCACTTCGTATAAAGTACCTGAATTACAGGAGAGATTGTTATAACTCCTCTTTTTCCATACTTTCCTTCACATCCCAAATCTCTGATTTCCTTCTGAAATCTCATCTCTTCAAACCTATTAACCAACAACAGGTGATGTTCCCCAACACCACCTCCACCACAGCACCCCTTCAGTCTGACCTTCTCAGCAAGAGGTGGAAATTGCCTCTCTCACTGCAGAGAAACCTCTGTCTCAAGCTCTGGTTTGCCGATGCTGCTCAGGGAATATCACAGAGGTAGATCTCACCTTCTCCCTCCTATATCATTCCTCCAGCCACAGCAGCCACACAGAAGAGTGGCTGGGACTCAGTGTCTGTCAGTGAGTGCACCAAACCCTAACAGCTGAGGAATCCAAAAGTTTTTCATGCAGTCCATATTGTTTTCTCAGCAGTAGCGCCAAGGTGACAGGGACGTTGCTCACAGTCATACCAAAAATAGATAAATTGCTATGTACTGCAGAGTGGGCTACAGGTCTTCAGCATGTTTCTGCAGATTTTTTTTTTGCTTTTGCTGTCTTTAGGACTGGTGCAGTGGCACATTACATTAGTGCAAACTGGTGCTGATGCTCAGAGGCTGTGCCCACTCTGTCAGTATTCAAAATATTACTGCAATCTGCAAGTAAGCAATAAGATATGACAAGGAGTGTGATACTGTAACACAACAATGTACCTCGAGGGACACCTGAGAGGGAGGAGGTGAAACTGAGTGTATTCAAATGCCCAAGGTGTGATTTTTATCTCAAACCATAATGTAATAAGATGTGATAATAAAAAGGCACAGAGCTGAAACAAACCATGTCTTTTTTTAGAATGTCAACCTGCTTATGTGGCATGCTGTAAAAATTCTTGTGTGATTTCCTGTCTTCTAAATAGAATGCTTAAAGAATTATCTGAGATAATTTACATTAGTGTGTTTCTTTTTAAAAAATCCATTAGCCATGGTAGGCCTGGATTCCTTATGTGAATGCTGCTTCAAGAATCCCTTATGCATCCAATATTGTTTTGCCAAGGTATAAAAAAACCCAGCATGGGAGAAATTGGCTCAATCCTTTGTTTCATTTTAAATATAAGGGATTTAGAAGCACCAGAAGAGAAATGCAATACACAACTAGTTCTCTACTTTCATAACAAGTCCACTTCTTTCTTGATGATGTTTTGCAAGTGTGTCACTAACACAGGTAATACACATGCCTCAAATCCTCCCATGCTATAAAAAATTTAAATTTGCTTAAGCAAAACTAAAGCACAGCAGCTTACAAACTCCTTGGGGATAATTTCAAGGGAAATCATGCTCCGTAATTTAAATTTTTGTGCACCTACAACACAAATCTGGAAAGCTGAATATGAGTCGGCAGTGCCCTGGCAGCCAGGAGGCCCAGCTGTGTCCTGGGGTGCATCAGGCATCACCAACAGGGCCAGGGAGGAGATTTTCCTGCTCTGCTCTGCACTGGAGCAGCCTCACCTTGAGTGCTGGGGCGAGTTTTGGGCACCACAATATAAGAAAGATAATAAGGTCCACATACTCTGGGATTCTGCGAAATCATAGGTATAAAATAATTTTCAAGTAAGGCATGATGAAAAGATGCTGTCAGAAGACTTGAAAGGTTGAAAGCTCATAGTGACCTGTTACCAAGTCACCTCAGTTTTCAGTGACTTGAGTTTCAAAACAGACATTATGTTATTACGTGGTCAGGTAACTAAGGATGGAATATCTTGAACAGCAGATGATAGCTCCTGCTATCAGAGCTCTTCTATCAAATCTCAGAACTGTTTATTTTTTAATTTTAATTCAAGAGTGTTATATAATCCAGTGTTATTTTAGAAAAACATGTATTATTCAACTGAATACACATCATCACAAATGTCTATTTTACCAATACAGCAAGCCTCAGTCTTTACCCTCTCCAAAATATGCCATCGATTGTATTTCATGAAAATAGAAGAAAACTTTCATACAAATACAGTCCAGTCACCAGCAAGAGCTTTAATCCAATTGTTGTATAGACAATACCAATTGCATGACAATTGTAGACAATAACTGTGGAAGGGGCTAACAGCAGGCCTGTTAGCTAAAGGAGCCAGAAGAAGCTGAGAAGCAAGAGGAAGCTGATGAGCTCTCTCCAAAGCTGTTACCAAAGAGACCAAGAGAAGAGAAGAAAGATAAGGAGAGAACTTTGCAGCTACACAAAGTATTTTTAGAGAGTTAGCTGAAGTCACTGTTACTTTTCACCAGTGGTGTTATGTTGATTTATACTGGCCAATAGTTCAGGTAGAAGAAGTATAAACAATTAGAAAGTGTATAAAAAGTCAGCCATTTTCGAGAATAAAGAGTTGCCATCTGAGACTGCTTGAAATCGCTGCTTTGTGTCATGACAGCCTCAACTATGACAAATAACAATAAGATGCAGGTCTTATTATGATTATGTACAATACTTATTGAAGCACTGAGTTTCCATTGAGATGAAACAGCTCCAGAAATAGTCTGCATCTGTTACTGGCCATGCCTGAAACCATTTTTTAAGCATATATGCCCATGAATATTTCCCCTGAACAGTTAAGTCCCTTTGACTTCAGTGGTAGGACTCACAGGCACAAAACTTGAGCTGCTGTTATTTCTACTTGCCAGTATTTAATGATGCTGGTCTGTTTGAGATGAGTGAGAGAGGCTCTCTGTCCTTATTTGTGGCATCCCCAAATGTTCACATTCAATGCTCTCCTTGCTCTCTAGCCCAGGTAAGTCTCTAAGTACCTGTACAAAGTAAACAATCATTTCTCTGTTGTCCTCCCCTTACAGGGGAACTGTTACCACAAGTTCAGCAGAGCAGGCATATGTTCCCTTCAGATGGGAGAACTGTTTGGGAAAAAGCAGGCAGTTTGTGCCTTAGAGCATGGTAACATTAAGTCAGAAACAAAGTTGTGGTTCCTATAGACTGTGCTATAGAAAATGTCGGAAGGAGAAATAATACAAAGGTTTGGGCTCTTTTTCTCTATGAAAGGCCTGGTAGTAATTTCCACAGTACCATCCCCAGTGCTACACCACATTTCAAATTGAGATAACTGCATTTAACCAACCTGAATTTCTGTTCTGGAGCTCAGTTGGATAGACTAACTCTTTTGCTGTCAGAATTCGAATGTTGTTTAGGGATGCAATTTGCTTTTAAAAAATTTTTGTTCTGCTCTCCAGAGATTCGTAGTAATTCAGATGCTGAAAGGTTAATATTAGAACACTACATATAAATAAATAAAAGATTTTCAGGAGTGGTTGAAGTGATTCCTATACACATGCACACACATGACCCTTCAAGATGAGATGCAGTATATGAGACACTATGCTGTAAGACACTGAGATGTTATTATGCTTCGTATGGAGGATGCTATATAAAATATTAATGTCTTTCATTAAAATTACTCTTAATGTCAATATGTAGTGTGACTATGCCATGATTTCTTATGTTAGTAGGTGCTTTACTAGAAGTTATAACTTTACACTATTCAACCACAATAGTCTCTGTAGTAAATGTATTGCCTCTGTTATCAACTTACTTATGCCCCACGAAAAACCATTGCTATGGTGATGAGAATTTTATGGTACAGTATTTGCCTAATTATAAAACTGTTCCCTAACAGAAGCACTAATGTTATCTTCAGCAGCAAAATCCATTTTCAAAATTAAAATATATGCAAATAATTGATCCATAACTCTCATCAAAATACTTTTATTGATAATTATTTCTCTGTATTAAAAATGTTCACGGCAAATGTAAAAGTTATTGCAATGGGTGTTTAAGAAACCTTATTTCTACAACTCTAAGGCAATGTGTACCTTTTTCATTTGCTGATGGACTGTATGCTGTTAAAGTGAAAAAGTTACAATAGAAATAAAATTATTCTGATTGTCTATGAAGCATAATCTCATGTGAAAGAAAAAAGCAAGATCTGGGGTCATTAAGCATTTATTTGTAAATAGCATCATCCTTTGAAAAATGACACATTTATTTCTCTGACTTTATTACCAGTTCCATGAGGCTCAATGTTTTTCTTCAAATTATTGTGATTATTATACTCAGTCTGAGAATTTGACACCTGCTGTTTCAAAACTTGATCACAAATGTTTCAGAATACACATCAGATAGTACATACGAGAGAAAAAGACTCAGACTATAATAATGTAGGAAGATTAAAAAATACAAAAAAAAACCCAAAAAAACAAAACCAAAGCCAAAATTGTTCTTCCCCGTAAGTAAAATCAGTCAAAACAGTTATCTAGAATACGAAGAGAACATGTTAGGTGCATTTAAATTAATATAATGAAATTTATAATGGAATGGTAAGAAGAAGAAAAAAAAAGATCCTACTAGCAGAGGATATAATTTTGGTTGAATTCTGTAAGAAACTGTCTGTAGGAAAACAATACTAACAGGGAGACAACTGAGAGTAGGACAGTTAAGCACACAAGACCAGAAATGCTTGAATTAAGAAGAATTGAACATCATTAGATAATAATGGGTAAGAACGATGTGTGTAATATTGTACTTTACTTTTCATTCATTATTTAAGTGGTAAAAAGACAGGGCACCTGATATAGTTTAATATCTACTGTGTTACAGTGAACATAATTGTGATGTTTAATCTGAAAGTCTCTATTTTTTATTCCTCTTCCTCTTAGTTTATTGTTCTTTCCCTCGTATTTATAAGTGGCTGGCTTAATAATTGTACTGTTAACTTTGCACAGTATTTCTGAGATGCTTGCTTATAATGGAAGCTTCAATACATAAATCAAAATAATGGAGACCATTGTATTGATGATTATTCAAATAATATCATCCATTAACAGCCTGTACATCCTGTAGGTTAAGCAGTGTTTCAATTTGATAAAGCAATTAGATGTGATCTTAATTTTGAGCATGCACTGAAGTCTGTCTGCAATCACATAAATATTTAGGCATATGCTCCAACTGGAATGAAGTGCATATGTAGGGTTAAACAGATGCTTTGCTGAGGCACAGATTCTGAAACTGTGAGCCTGATCCTTGATCTATTGAAGGCTTTCAACTCTGCTGGATGTTAGTTCTTTTATTATGTGTAAAGCTGTCCAGGGAGGATGAGATACTGACCCTAAAATGAATAACAGTACATTCAGCCAATGTTTTTGCTCATGTCTGCTTTGAATAGAAATGGAATAAAACTAATGTCCGAAATCTGCCTTATTGGAGAAAAGAAGTAAAAAAGGTCAAAACTGGGGGGCCTGCACTTGGATATAATACCAGTTTCTGTCTTTTATCTAAAGGTTATTGATGTCAGATACAGGTAAGAGCTGATTCTAGACTGCTTTGATTTTTATTTACTTAGGGTATTTTGCAATGCATTGTATTTCTGCAGCACAAAGACTGGTGCTTGCATAATTTCTTTGGGAAAACAAAAATAGAAAGGAACTCCTGTGTAATCAGGTCCAGTTTATGGCTAATGGAGGCAACCAGGTCATATAGTTCTGATAATAAAATTATCAAGCTCTTTGTTTAAACACATTAGATTTTTTTTTACCCTCCATTGCTCCTATCTGAAAACTCTTCCAGAACTTCAGTCCTTTGTTAGTTATAAATCTTCTCTTTCTGTCCTAGATGTGTTTACAACCAATTTATACCCATTTGATCTTATGCCAACATTGTCTTGGATTTTAACCCCTCTCTAGTTGAAGAAACATAATAAAATTTTAAAGGAGAAAAAAGAATTACATTGTTGAAAATCTGTAATGCTGACACTGTTAAAATATAGAGCATAGAAAATACTCTCACATTCTAATTTTGGGGTACTTTTACTCACTTTCACAAGTAACCATCAAAATCTAAAGCAGTGAAAAATGCATGTATAAGTGTGGACACTCCTCAATAATAAACAACCAAAATCTATCCCTATAATTAATCACTCCTAAATAAAGTGGTAGCTGTGTTGTCTTCTTTCTAGTCCTGTTTAGCAGTTATTTTGAAAGGACACTGGTCAAACCACCACTCTCTGGGGGTAGCCTTTGTTTCTCACAGACAGAAGACTCAGGAAACTAGCTTCCAAAATATTCAAGGTTTCTGGATTATACCAGTTTAAGGCTATTTGCACAAAAGCCATTGTTCTGAGGGCAAACACTGGTTTTCTTCCTATCATTGAAGCAGGAATTTTCATGGAACAGAGTCTTCACAACAAAAATTGGGGTCGGGTTTTTTTTCAGGGGTTTGGGGGTTCTTTCTTGTTTTAAGAAAAGTAACACTAACATCTTCTTCTCCTGCTTGGGTTAGGCACTGTATTATCCATTGTGGAGCTCCTAGACTGTGGAGCTCTTCTGTCATTTAGAGCCTTGGCAGAGTATTCACAGAATATAGGTATAGCCCCGGGTAGAAGAGGAAATTTTTTCCAAGAGGCTTCTGCTTCTTCTTTTCAAAGAGATTGAACAGGCTACCTGCAGATGATCATCTGTCTTTTGATTACAAAAATATATACATAAATATACATATATGTTATATATATATAATATAAATACACTTATAGATAATTTTCAATGCACTATGAATGCAACAATATCAGACTTTTCTTTAAGACAGTGAACACATATAATGAATGTTCAAGGTATTCAAAGCAATAGTATTGTAAATATTTCCTCTAATTGCAAATCCCATTTATAGATTTTGATTTCAAATGCATAAATCTTGTAGAAAGATGAAGACTTGAAAATGGAAATAAATATAAAGCCTTAAAAATTGTGAATATTGAAGGCAGAAAATTATTTTATATTTGAATATCTGCACTTCAGTAGTCCTTTTCCAAAATAAATAAGGTCAAGGAAAAAAATAACACCACATGACAGCTTGAAATATTCACTAAGAACTTAGCCTTCTTGGACCACCAACACCCTTGTTTCCTAAAAGTGAAGACTTTGTGTTGGAAATACTTGTATCCAACTATGTTGAAGACTACAGGAACATATAAATAGTTTAAATGTTGAAAGACCCTGATAGGACACTGTCAATCTTTAAGGATATCTTCAAAATAAATATGCTTGCCACACTGAATTCCTCCTTTTCTTTTCAGGCTGCTAATAAATCTTGTAAAGTAAGTTCTATTTTCAAAGCATAGGAAAGGGTTTAAAAACATCCCATAAATAAGAAGAATTAAAAATGCTGGTGCCCAATCGTATTGATTTCACTTAGAGTTGAGGGCACTCAGCACCTCGCAGGAGGCTCTTGCAGCATCAGATGATCAGGCCCTTATGCAGAAGGAAATCTTTCATTGATTGCTCTTAACTATAAATGGTGTCATTTCAGAAGAAGCAGAGCAGAATGTCAAACGTGTGACACATTTTTAGGCCCACTCTAGCAAACATTGATGCACAGGGGAGCATGTACACAGGTGAGACGACTTGAGGAGGTCTGCCAGGCACAGGGAGGCAGGAGCCACTGTCCCTTGGCTGGCCTAGGCAGAGCTGTGCAGCCAACAGATGGATTTTCTCCACTCCCTCATTTTCCTCTAGGAGCCACTTTGAAGGCACGTGAACTTTCTGGGTGCAGAAATTTACTCCCTTACAAGTGCTCTCAGAAATGTTTCCTCTCCCTCCCTCTCCAAGTCACTTCATACACTTTATTCCCTTTTAGTGAACTTTCCAATACGCCCAGCACCTGTCCCTTTAATATAGCACACAGGGTTCTTTCCCTCCATACTGTACATTATCCTCATTAACACATATCAGTCAAAAGCACTGTTAATTAAACTGGCAAGATGATTACACACGCCTCCATGTGCCCCCTCAGAGCATCCGCCTGCCAAGATTTTTTCCTCCCTCATCTAAAGTGGGTGGAGAAAGCCCTGAGTAAACCAGAATTTAATATTTAGAAAAAAGATACCAGTGCATTGTTTTCTTGGAGCAAAATGGCTTACACATTATCATCAGTGTCCCAAATAAATAAATGCAACACTCACACCAGTCTGTAAAACTAACACATGCATATTTGATCTGTACAGACACTGTATATTATGATGTTTCCTTTCAAAGCTCCTCTCCAGACAGAAGACTCAATACACTGACATTAAAGTCTGGACTAATGAGGATGTCATAAAGAATTGATTAAAGCTGGGCAAACCCAATAGGTTAAGGAGATTGGGGTGTTAAACTTTCTTTTTCCCACTTTTTTTTTTCTTTTTCTTTTGGTCTTTGTAAAAATCTGAATTATTTCCCAGGTTTTCTATTCACTTCCGCTTGTATGTGACATTTTCACAAGGAAATTCATTGGCTTCCAGCAAATCCTTCCACAGCATTTCAAAAGTTATAACCATTTTTGCCACATTGCCACAAAACTCTTTAGAGAGTTTGCAATTCTGTAATGTGCTTTGGATCAAGCTCTCTTCGAGAATACTATTGGAATGACAGGGCTGGAGGGTACAGTAGTGGAGCATAAATAAAGGCAGGCAGTGGTGATCCCTGAAGCAAAGATAATGTACTTTTCTAGCACACATACACAGGCCTGATAGCTGCAACATGAGCCATCCAAACATCTCCCCAGCAGAATGCAGTTCTAAGGAGCTGTAAGAAAATACTGTCTTGCAAGGAAGGAAATGAATTTGCAGAAATCCATCATTGAGACTAAAGAAATGTTTACTCCATAGCAGAACACAAGCAAGAGATGCCCTTGAATGATGAAGAGAAAAATATAGTGTAGATCAACAGCACTTTTGCAACTGATTGTTTCTCTTCTTCTGTACCAGAAGAGGTCAAGATTTTGAAAACTAGTGTGAACTGATGAAAAATTAGGGGAAAGATAAGCACAAGAGAGAAAGATGGGATTTGCTCAAATTATTTGGAATCATTTTGTTCCAAACTGACTTTTGGAAGCTGAAAGTTGGATTCACATGTAATACTGACAGCTGGAAAGGGGAAAAAAAATTTCTTTTTAAAAAGGAAATTCACAAAAGCTGCCATGTTCAACAAATATTTCCTAGTTTGACTATTCTACAATTTCCAGTAGAAAAATTTGTAAAAAGTCTTGACCTGTTGTATGGGACTTTGACACATGATTTAACAATATTAAACCTACCTTGACAGAAAGGAAAAGAGACACTCCTTATAAAGTTTTCAGACTGACCATATACAGGTCAGTAAGAATTCTCCTATTTTCTTTGAACTTCAGCCACATTTCACTTAAGAGAACAAGACTCTCCTTGTGTGACATAAAGCAATTTTCCATCAAAAGTCCTTGCTTATACAATTCAGAGGGGTAACATCTTACTTGTTGTTTCAAAGGCTAGCATAAATATCTGTGCATCATGATAGAAGATCAGCAACATTTAATAAGCAACTATTAATTAAAAATTGGAAATGGTTATTAAAATTAGCTTTAACGTATCGTGTTATTAAAATTTAATTATTAATTTATTTTTCTTTTAAAAGTGAATTCTGATAACTTAATTTTGTAATTTTTTTTGCTAGCACTATTTGCTAGCTCTGTTCCAAGCTCTGGAATTCAGCTGAATTTCATCAATCCAGTTTAGAGAAAAGAGGAGAGGACCACTAGGTGCCCACAAGAACATACATGCACACTCACACACAGGTATTGAAAGGTCTCATCACACACAAAGAAGATAATCAAAAACCTCTCACCCAGACAGATTATAGCTTTGCTTCAGGACAAAATTTACAGCTTGTTTTTTCTGCTGCTTCAAATTGAGATGCCTGACTCAAAGGCTCTGTTGTACTGGGCACACCTCCTCAAAGTGACCTTGGTTATTTTTGGAGTGGAGGCAGAGTTTGCCAACCATCCCTTCCAGTACTGTCCTTGAAGCCTCAGTCTTGACATTTACAGCCTATTTGCAAGCAGCAGGCACGCACTGCAAGCACTGCTGGACCCAATTCCACCACCTTTGAAGCTGACAGTATTTAGACATTGGGTTCAGTAGACACCTGTGATGGAAGGTGGCCTGATATTGCAGTTTAGTTTGTGCTGACACTTGTTACAGAAGCTGGGCTAAAATTTACCACCTGAAATTTCCCTCTTCTCCTGTAGGATCCCTCCACGTTAGTTCTAAAATACTTGAATGCTACATTTATTACTCAATGGAGCATTTTGGATCTGTAAAATTGGCAGGGAAGCACATAGATGTCACTAGCATCAGTTTTTATGACTTACTAGCCATGATGAAGACAACATTTTCCTTGGTAATTAGGGAAAGCAATGTGCTAAAAATTTAAAGGCCTGTTTTGATGAAGCATCTTTGTGCTATCTGGCTTGTACACAAGGGACCAACTGTGGCCCTGTATGACAAGTAAAAAACTCATCTCACCAAGGACAACCTAAAGCTTAGGTGAACGCTGATAGAAGTCACGCAGCAGATAAAGGAAGAGTAGAGAGGAGCTAATTTCTTCATCATAAATCCTCCTTAGGCTTAATGTGTGTGTTGTGCAACAGCCATAAGAAGGAGGTGGCAGGACTCACACCATTGAGAAACCCAAATTCATGCAAACTCTCTTTTCCATGACTCTTTCTTATACCCCAAACGCCAAATGTCCCTACAATAACTTTTTGATTCATGCCAAAGAAACCCCTCTGATGATCACTGGTAGGTAAAGGTTATGTTTGTTGTGGTTATGTTAGACCAGTCAGTGGCTTGGATTGCTGTCGATAAACCACTGCTGCAGGACACATAGCATGAGCAGGAAAAACAAGATAAGGCCATAGTGATAGTCCATAGGAAGTAATGGAAGTAACAGGTCTAATATAAACATAGATCCCACTGAAAGTGATTTATAGCTCCCTAAAGTATGCTGCAAGAGATATCAGTCTTAGCCTGAGCAATTATCCTTCCCTCAAAATCTACTATAAATATGTTTACATGATGACAAAAGCCTCTTAGTGTTTCTGAATTACAGTTGGGAAACAAAAGGGGAAAGGAAAATATAATAATCCAACCAAACAGGAATATTCCAATGACTTCCAAGGAAAGCACATTGAAAAGTAGTTTTGGAAACATGACAGAGTGATAGGAAGGGACTTCAGGCATATAGGCCATATCTACCATCTGTTAGATTTTCCAGTTTTACAGGGCTTGAAAAAGGCACTCGCCCACTTGCAGTAATGAGTGAGAAACAGTCTCTGAGGAGAACAGGCAGCATCGGGGTGAACTTCACAAGACTGTGTCTGCTTCCTTGAAATGCTCAGAGGCTACTGCTAAAGAAACAGATCAAGTCTGGGTTGGTGGAAGAGACTTCCCACCACTCTAAGCATGAATATCATGTTACTAGTAGAAAATGACTGTGCAAATTAGCCAACAGATGGAATTCAAGAATACTTTTTTTTTTTTTTCTGAAACATCCAGTCTCAGGAGATGTTAAAGACAGGACACAAGGACTGCTGGGTCACCAATTTGATTTATTATGGCAGTCATCTTACTTCAAAAGGTTTGAAGCCATTAATATAACACTCACTGCAACAACTATGTTCAGGTTCTGAGTGGGCCAGCAGCAAACTATTTTTTTTTTTCTAGAAACCTTGGGAAGTTGAATTCCTTTAGTTTCTTTCATTTTAAGCATGTGACAAAGTCCTGCAATGTTGGTCACACACCCTAGACCATAATTAAGTGACAAAACCATATCACTCAAAGACAGGAAAATATGTCCCTCGTTTACTTCCTCAGCTATTTTTTACTCAGACACTGGCTGAAGAGTGCCAGACTTGGAACTGTGTGACACCTTCCTTATAATAATAGTATAGACAGGGATGGAGAAAAGCCAAAAGGTTTCTCATGGAACTGGAAACCTTCAATACAGAATATTAATTTTCTTTGAACTTTCCATTAAGGATCAGTTGATGGTCAGTTGGCTGAATTTAAACTATGTGAGCTGCACATTTCAAGTATTTATGATCCTTTCAGCCACAGCCAGGCGCATGGTTTGAACAGTGAATGTAACTAACCATTGGAAACTGGGAGATGGAGCAGATTTTCCATCACATGAACTTCTTCCATCAGTGTAGTCAGTGTTTTCCCTGCCTCCTACTCAGTCAAAAAATAAGGGTTTGATGCAGAATAATCCTTCCAGTGAAATTCTCTGGCTTATGTAAGCCCTTTGAGGTTATTCTTGTCTTGCAACCCATGCTGTGTCTTTAACACTGAACTGTTTGTTAGAGGGTAGACTGAGTTTGACCATCCTTTATATGTAGAGGTGCTCACACCTTTATCTACTGTCTTCTGGAAAAATATTTGCTGGAAAGTATTAGAATTGAAAAGGGTACTCAATCATTCCAGAAGGAATAAATGAAAATAAGATGGGGTGAAAGTCACAAAAAACCAAGTCTAGTTTTATAAAGCACTCCAATTTCATAAATCAGAGATTCAGAGCAGCATCTGAGTCTTGACCTTGGTGAGATTTGAACTTGTCACCAGTGTTGGTTCTTCCAGTGTACATCCTCCCTATTGAAGAGACAAGGAAAATTACTCAAAATCACCAGGCAGTCCCACAGTCAGAAAAATTATCAATTTCTCTCAGTCTTCAAGTGTTTTATTCCCTGTTCTCATGACTGTCTTTACCATTCTTAAAAGGAACTGGCATATGATGTCATAATTCTGAATTAATTTCTATGTCCTCTGCAACTTAAATGGCTGAACCACTTTTGGTACATTGGTTAGGTGGAGTCCCTCCCTGCTGAACCTGCCAGCTCTCAATCTTATGCAATTATCTGTTATGAATACAGAGGCACCTACAGACAGAGGGGTTTTCTTTCCATTGTATGCACACAGCCATTTTTACTGTGGAGTGACTAATATCTCTAGATCATTTAAATATTTTTCAGTCAGTATATTCATAACTATAACTAAATTTGTGCATTAAATTACATTGGGTTGTTCCAGAAAGCAGCCTAGCAGCTTTCATGACAGACAGAAATAAAAGGCAATGAAATTATGCTGATTTTTAAACATAATTTTCCAGTAGTTTAAGAAGAATAAGTTTTTCATTTAAAAAAGCCAGCAGGATCAGCAGGCAACTAAGTTCTGTTTTAGTTGAAAATCAGTGGGAGGGAATATAAAGCCATATTTTTTTTCCTAAACGGAACTGGAGCAGCAGCAAAGCTAACAAGTTGTAATCAGGCAAGATATTTTTTTAACATATTGCAAAAAAAGGTGCTTTTTAAAAATCCATAGTGCCCTGGTGCAATATAACAAAGCATATTTGCTTCAAGTATTTATTCTTGCAGTAGAAAGCACAAGAAAGAAACATCTCAGGGAAAATAGGAGATGGGATTGTAAAATCCAAGTATAATTGGGGTTATTCATTTGTATTTACAAAACCCTCAGTAACCATCTATCTTATGCTGCATCCCTCCCAAAATACAAACTATAAAGAAGCATGCCTCTGATGATAGGTGAATACTCACCAGCCTAATGTCAAGAAAACAAACAAAAGATCCTTCCAGCTCAGCTCAGCCTTTCTCAGTAGAGTAGAAATAGTGAAGTGAGCTTTTCAGCTTGATGCAAAGGTTAAAAAATCAGATCAATGGTAAACCAACTGTAAGAGAGAGCTCTGGAGAAATCATTACTAAAGATTGTCCTGCTAACCTCCCTTTCCACAAAAGTCTCCATTGACTTTACTGGGCTTTGAAGCACACCCAGAGTGATTTGTTGCCCACTGCTCTGTCAGCTGAAGAGAGAAATTCTCTCAAACAGGCAAATCCTAGGCCACTAGGGCTCTAGGGACTAATGCCAATAATGTGCACCAGCCAGAAATTTGCTGCCTGCCAGGACACATCCACTGAAAAGACATGTTTAAGCAGATACCAAAATTCTGCACTGAACTTTTGCTTCCATTTCCAAATGGTCTCTAAGGCTATATAACTTTCTCTTTTACAGGAATTAAGAGTTACAGTGCCTGGTACAAGCATCAGAAACTGAAAGGGAGGTTGGCTCAGAGAAAAGGTCCAGGCATTGCTGTGTGCTAGGCTGCACTACCTTCTTAAAGAAAAACGCTCAGATATGCTGATGGCAAGGTGAACAACCCTGTGATGACACAAATTAAAGCCTCTTCTTGAAATATTTCTTGCCCCGACCTATCACAAAGATTTTTAAAGATATATATAGACATAGATATATGTATATACAGATATATAGATCTATATGAGAATTACATATGATCACAAACCAAATGGCCAGATATTTCTCTAACTATACATCAGACTGCAACAAATTATAGGCTGAAGACACTTGCTATGCTCTAGGAAGCTCTAGGAGTTCTTGGAAGAGGCAGAGGAATAAACTTGAGACTTATTTGGTATTTTAGCAGTAAAATTAAAGGGCTACAAACCTTAAATGTTTTTAGGATGTTAAGTTACACGGTTATGAACAAGTTTTTGAGGTTCTTGAAAAATTCCTTGAAAAACTTCTTCATGTGGTTTATCTTTGGATTTTACTACATACTGCTTAGAGTACTCTCCATGATACAAAAGGTGGAGGATTCCTGAAAGGTGCTTAATTTATATGCAGCAGCATTTCACCCATGGTACCAACACAGTAAATGGTTGACACATCACCCTTCATCCCACCATCAGCACCATCATGCCTTCACTGGACATGTTCTGATCCAGATCAAAATTTTACTGTCTCTGACAACTTTTTATTGATAAACTGGTCATTTGTTTGTGAAAACAGCACACAACAAAACCGTGAATCTCTGACTCAGATTAAGTATTTCTGCTGAAGTCCATTTTAGAATTAAATAGGTGTCAAACAATGTGACTATTTTTCTCAAATTTGTCTCTAGCAGAAAATTACTCGACTTTCTGGAACACCACTGATAAATTTTAGAATTTAATTTCTTTCAAAAGAAAGGCAAGATTATCAAATATTTCTATTGTTATGTTATAGTCACAAAGAGGTCAAGAAAGAGAGATGACCTCCAGATTTGATATTTCACTGCAGCTGTTCTATAGTCTGGGGAATAATTATCATGTAAAAGAGCATTAAACTATGGACACTCTGATTCCCTCGCCCTGACAATAACATTTCACATCATTAAAGTGGAAGAATGACCTGCATAACTGACCAAATTAAGCTTCAGGTCACTTCAATAATTAAAAAGATAGGTAAGATCAATAACAGCAAACAGTAGCACTTTGCAGCACAATGACTGGTTACATGTAGCATAACTTGCAGTAACAACCTCATATTTATTAAGGCTGGGTGAAATTAGAAAGAGGAACAGAAAAAAACAGTCAAGTGCTATTGTACACATTTGTTTTCTGGCCATCAATATTTAGCTTGTTCTGGAATTTCAGTGACTCGTTGATTGAATGTGGAGATGTGTAATCAGCACACAGATTTTATTTAAGCATTGATCTTTCAGTCAAAAGCCCCATAGCAACTCTCCTTGAGAATTTCTGACTTGTCAAGGCCAGGCACTACAACTAATATAGACTGTGCTTTGTTCTCCACACATGTGGATGATCAAGCAGACTTCAGGCAAAATGGGATTCAGTACTCTGATTATTTTTTTTTTGAGGGGGGGAATAAAATGTTTAAAACAAATTTTTTTTGAAACTATTAAAACCCTGTCCCTCTACTTGTTGTGAACAGTCTTCTCTCCATCTGAAGTATCACGAAGTAACAAGATCATTGGCTTAGTGTTGTATAGACACAAGACTTAACAAAAATCAGCTGATTCTTTATGATTATCCAAAAATACAGACAGCCTAATAGGATGGACGAAATCTCTCATCTCATACTTGGGCTTAAAAATAAATCCAAATTTAAAATCTCACATTCAATATTTTTTAGTCTTAAAATTAGGTTTCTTAAAAATAAACCCCAGAAGGACTATTTTGACAATATTTAGAATGTACATGCATTAAAAAAGCAAATGCTAATTTTACAGCCCCCCCAGTCAGCTCTCCTAGGCCTACATCCACTGGCTATGTGTATCATTACATCAGCTGGCATAGATTCCAACACTGAGACTACACTGGCTTTTACCAGCTGGATCTCTTCTCCCATGTTTGGAGAAGGCACTTTAGTGGGCAGTGCCAGGAAACTGGAGTCAGTAGGAGACACATCAACCCATTTATCCTGGGAAGATTTCTACCTTTTACTCTGTTTTCAGAGCCTGTGTTTAACCTCTTGGAGTTGTCATGACAATAACCTTCTGTCATTAATTTAAACTGGGCTTTAAGTTGCTTGTTGTTCAGCAAAAACATCATTGTAGATGTGTAAATGATACCCCTCAAACTTTAGCCTTTGTTGGCTGACAGACCTCTTGAAATACAGTACACAGCAAAACTGTATCAAGATTAGAGAGCATAACTGGTGATAACTTTCAGCGTTATTATCTTAATAAACTTTCTGTACTTGATTAGCCTGGATAAAGAAGATATAGATCAGCCATGATAGCTGCAAAACTACAGATAAGCTGGTCATCTTTTCAAGATAAAAATGCCCATCTGTTCTGAGATTGTTATCAAGGACCCTTTGCTGATATTTAGTCTTTTCCTACGTGGCCTCTAGCTAATTAAATACTAAGATGAAATCCATTGTTAATGCTTTTTCTTTTCATTTGACTCACTCATTGTACTCTGTGCTTTTTTTAAAGATCACAGAGCACTAAAATCCTTATGGAAAGCTATAAAATCCACTTATACCTAGTCATCTCATACAGTTAAAGGGTTCAGGAACAGCAGGGTCTATAACTCACTGCTCTTTGGTGAGAACAAGAAATGTAAAGTAAGAAATTTGCTACAACAAATCCAAATTCACGTAATTCCCTATATCAGGGGTTAATGTACAAACTTCCATCTGTTTGGTTTGGGTTTGGGTTTTTTTTTCCCCCAAATACTGCTTTTAGTATTCCTTCTCTGGGTTCCTTTCTGGTTGACTTTGTGGGGTTTTGTTTTAGAACTTTAGGGGTTGTGGGGTTTGGTTTCTCTATTTGCAAAGTTGAAAAAGACATTAGCAACATGTTACTCATCTAGGAGTGTGAATGAATAAACTTTAGGGCTGAAAAGGATTATGTGTGGAGGTGATTCTGTGCCAACATTTTCTACTTTACAGAGATATATTTGAATGGATTATGGAAATGCAGCAACCTTTTCTCATTAAGGTTTCTGGTAGTACTGCTATAGTATTGCTTCTCCTCAGTCCTTCCATCGTGGCGTTACTTCTGACAATGTCTGGATACATAATTTTTTCCCATAAGTCCCAACTACTAGTGGCTTATATGCCTCATCTGATCAACTAGAATCTGTTGTGCTTTGAACACAAAAATTCTGTAAAGTACATCTCTTTTTATATTAACTATTACAAAAGTATCTTTTTACTGTCTTTATTCAATGCTCTATGTTGACCATTTATTCTTTCATTAATAAACTGCCTCCAGCCTACTTTTTTAACGTTAAATAATTTGGTCCACAAGTCTTTTTCAAGCTCCAATAAACAGATTAACACTCATTTTTCCACAAGAGGAAACACTCATTTTTCCACAGGAGGAAACCAGAATCAAATGTTGTATTTTGTATACTGCTTACACTGTTTACTTGCGTTACCACTATAACCTCTGCTATGAATACAGCTCTCTTCTGCTGGAATTCAACTATTCTGCATGGTGTTCTACCACCATTTTCTGAAATACAAGCTGACTTTGTTGTGGGGTGATTTTAACAAAGCTGTCCTGAGTGGTTGAGGGTCCATGGCTTTGCAATGTTCTGCCACTTCTATCTTCTCTGCGTTGACCAAGAATATCCTTCTTTCAAGATCTACTCCATTAATTTATTTCCTCAAAATTACACCAGCAACTTCTGTGTTTGCTGCACTAGATTTTTTCCAGCCACTAATGTCATCATAAACAAGTTTCATATCCATTTTAGCACCCTTAATTACCACTGTTTATCGGGTCACACTTTCAAACAGCTGTCTGTAGCATGTATTATAACTTAACTTCTAGCTGTGCTTTTCCACACTACTTCTCAGTCTCTCTTTTTCAGTTTCTGTGGCTCTTCTTTATCTCAGCTCCTGCTATGCCAGGTGTCCTCTACACATTAGTTCCAGACCTTCCAGGCATACGTGTTTCTGTGTCCCCATCTTTCTTTGGGGAGGAAGCAAAAATTAAAAAAAAAAAGAAAAAAGAAAAAAAAGAAAGAAAAAAAAAAACCCAATTTCCATGCAAGCCTTTGTACACTATTTTATCTTAGCCCTACAGGCAAGCAGACTTCTAACATAGCTTTAGGAGCTTCTCATATGCACCTTCTCTCTAGAACTTCTCCCGCTTCCACAGTGGTGAACCCGAGTGTAAGATAAGCATGCTTTCTTTGTTCCTATCCTGATTTCTCCCACTGCATTTTTTCTTTCGTGCCTCTTTTCTTGTTGTACCAATTTTCCTTGTAATTTTAATCCACTGTCTCAAACCCACCAACAAATTTCACACACTTCAGATTAATTCATTAGCATCTGTGCAATCATACTGACGAAAATTCATCTTAAAATATCAGAACTTTCTATATTGTAGAAATCTTAGCAATTTCTGAGTTCTAATGCAACATTTTTTATGACATTATTCATGAGATTTTTCTTGACAGAAAAAGAAAGAACAAGGCAATGACCATATATCGTTCTAAGGACTCAGGTTTTCTAAGTGTCAAGAAATATACAGGAAATCCAGGCAAAATATAGCATTATTTCAAGTTCCAAGAGGTGATGAGCAAATTGTTCTATCAGATGTGTCCAGTTGCTGCTCAGCAGCTTATTTTATTTCAAGCCATGGGTGTTAGGTCATATCAGAGCACTGAAGACAAATGGGACCTGCTATTTCTATTCCCCTGTATATTCAGTCACTCCCATTGCTATTTTCAAATCAGTGACAAATATCCCTCAATAGACTTTTTTTCTGCAAGGATGAAAAGCCATCCCTTCTTTCCTAAGCACACTTGCATACAGCTCTTTTCCACTGCCTGACAAAAGCCATCACTGGCATCAGTGCCAAGCATTTGTGAATAATTCTTCCTGCAGATACCCAGTGTACAAATTTATACTTCTGCTTTTTATAAACACCGCTTCAACTACACCATCTGAGCATAAGAAATTAGTTCAATATAACAGTGGGTGTTGTTCAGTTGGACATAGATCACAAAATCCTTTAAAGATTAGATTTTACTTCAACTGTACTTTTCTAATGATTTTTGTTAAGGAGGGAGGTGGAAGGAAGAAAAACAGAGTGGAAGCAAATTGTTCTCAGCCTACAATTAGGATCTACAGGAAAAAATAGGCTGTCCTATGTAGCTTAATATTTGCTTCCCACAAATAAATTAAAATGAACTGAAAAGATGAAGATGACACATCACTTTCATTCATCTTAAGATGTCAGGCCAGCCAACTCCATTCCTGCTGATGAAACTTTTACCTCATCAACAGCCTTTCTGTCATTCCTTGAATGTTTTAGTCTGATTTAGTCTTCAACACAAATTCTTGTTGGTTTTTATTTGTTTGTTTGTTTGTGGGCTTTTCTTGCAACAACCTACCTTCAGTGTGAGGTAGCTTCTAGAGAATGCTTTCTTCATGAATTGTCCTTAATTGCCTTTGATTTGTAAAGTCATTTTAAGTGTTTTAAAACATTGATAGGAAGCAGGACTCCAGAAAAGGAGTGTATGTGCTGATATTGTCCTTTCTTTCACATAACTTTAATTTTGCAGTTCTAGAGTTCAGTATGATTGGGTCGTCCAGGCTTCTCTGAAACTGGTGAGAGAGGGGAGCAATTTGTCCCACTGTAAGATGGTATGTGCAGAAAATGGTTTAAAAAAAACAGTTTGAAGCTTACATAGGCTTATCACTGACATGGGAGAGAGACCAGAAGATATCTAACTTTTCACTGCTAAAGTAATTCATTTTTGTTCATTTAAATTTCAATTTTATAACTCACCTTACACAGACACGTCTCTTCTAGAACTTGCTGTAACCACACATTTGTCCTGAAACTTCATTCTGTCTATTCACACACAGTTTCCTAGAAGCTTTCTCTGCAAATAGATTCTAGTAAGAAATAATAGGGAAAAGAACAAACAATCTGGCTGCTAGCAGCATCATCTCTCTCAAAAGCCATTTACATACGTGAATTAACAGTGCAAATATTTCTTTCAAGGTTTGAACGCTTAGACATTATTCTTGTTGAAAGACAGTGCTGCAGGTTAATGCTTTCCATAACCACACGGGTTAAGTTCTCATTGATGTGGTGCTTTGTTGTTCTGCCCAGTAATGGGCTGAGCAAGGGGCGCTGCAAAACCGCACCGCTCCCTGGAGAGGTCAGTGAGTTTCCAAGGCAGAAGCAGGAGCACATCACCCAGATGGCCTGATGCCATGAAGGTTCATCTTCTCTCTGGGCCCTGTTGGCTCTGCTGAGCCTCTGATGACATTCCTGTCTACTGAAAATAGGACAGGATATGAAAAGTGAAGGTAACTGAACACTTGAAGGTTTCCAATGTGGCTGGTTTTTAGTTTTAGAAAAGAAACAGTAAGAATGCAACCTTGGTTAATGAGAATAAAAATCCAGTAATGTTAGATTGGGAGTCATGAGGCTCAGACACAATTGGAGAAAATAAAGGTGAGTTAGGTGTCATGCCTTGTATTACTGGGAGAGGGCAGGCAGAGGGATGTGACGATTGATGAGTCTAAGCCAAAAGGATGGTTTTTGGATACCAAAATGCAGAAGTTAATCAAAGTTTTTTTCATATCAGAGTAGCCTTCAGCTCTGCCTGGTCTTTTGTGCTATAGCTGTCAGTGCCCAACTTTAAGATGATTAACTTCTTTTAAAATATAATTTTAGTCACTGCATTTTTTCTTTTTCTTTTCTTTTTTTTTTTACTGGTGACAAAAGGTAAAATTCCTCCCTGACCATTACTGCGACTATAATCAGCTTATGTCCTGAAATATGTGATTTGATTATCCTTATTATCTCGGCTTTCATAGCTATAAAAATGTTATTAGTGATCATAAAAGTATCTGCCCCCTTTTACTCAAGTCAAATCATTTTCGTTGGTTACCTCCTGTGGCAGTGTACTCAGCAGGTCAAATATATATTGCATATCTGAGCTTGTATAGACCTTTATGGCCCACAAATGAGGTTTAAAATTTTACAAATCTCATGAGAGCAAGGCTTACCAGTGATTTTGATAAGTAGTTCCTGCTCACTTGAGGATGGCAAGGGTAGTGTAAGAATGCTACATTTAATGATATATAAATGCTATATGTGATGCTATATTTAATTCTTGATGAGCTTTAGGTGAATCCTTGAGATTCTGAGGTGCTATATTTATTGAAGCTATTGAAGAGCAAGAGCAAAAAACCGAGTTATCCTAAAGGAACTTGATATTGCTCTTCATTTTCCAAGCCTGTATCTATAAAGGCGTATCATACTTGTAGGCAAACATCACTCCTGACGCCCTGTGGGGGTGAGCTTGTTGCCAATTTTAGGAGCTCCCTAAACAGACAGAACCTAGTTTAGAAAGGAGACATCATTTATTCTGCGCAGAGTGCAAGGTGGAGGTTCCGCAAATCGAGAGCACCATGGGTAAAAAGTTACATCTTTTATGCAGTGAACATTTTGACATGAACCCGCCTATCTAATACATATTATCCACCTACCTAATGCAGATATACTTGTGTGACACAAAGTTTATTATGCAGCTTCTATTGTAGAAGTTATCTGATGACATTAGCTATGTTTACAAAAGGTGAGAAAATTACATCAATTTATTTTGTAGGAGTTATCTGACGACATCAGATACACTTACAAAAGGTGAGAAGATTCAGCCTGGGGACAAATAATTCAGCTTGAAGACATCAAGCTCATTGACTTGGGCCATTTTGGGTGTCAGAATGAACACGTCAAATTTAATTTTCACAGTAGCCCCTCCTGACTTTAGAAATTGATGCTGAGAATCAACTCTCTCCCGGTTTCTCTAGACTGAGATAAAGCTGAAATCTGGTGTAGTACCAACTCGTGAGAAGCCATCCTTCCCCGGCGTGCCGGGACCCCAGCTGAAACTGTGCAGTGGCCGGCGGGGAAGAGTTAAACGCGGCGACAGAGGAGGATTAATGGCCAGTGTCAGGAACAGCAAACAGCATTTGAGAGGCCGATACCCCGCTGGGCACAAACCCGACCTCTCGCCGACCCGCGGCCGCCGGGCTGCCCGCGGAGGCGCGGCCGGGCCCGCGGCGGAGCTGCCGTGCCGGGGGCNCGGCGGGGATTTATTGACTGGCGGCGCTGCCAGCTCCAGCGGGGCCCCGGCCGCCGGTGAAAGGCGTATTGATTACACATTAGTCTGCGAGGACGGGCTGGCATCACCGGCTCCAGAGAAACGCGGGCCAGCTCTCACGCGTTATTAGGTTTGGCATAATTCTAAGAGGACGCATAGGATGGTTTTATTTTACCTGGCAGCCGTGACATCCACTGATATAAAGGATATAATCACAGAAACTGAGTAAGATTTTAATGTGGAATTTTGTTCAATAATTCTTGGAGCTCCCCACTGGAAATACATACACTGCTTTCTAAGATGTCACCATTTAATTTAGCATCCAAAACACTCTATCGATGCATATTTTCTCAATTTCTGTCAGATGAAGCTCTGTAACAAGGGCTATAAAAAATTCTGGATACAGTGACCAGAAATACCAGAAGGAAGTATGATTCTTTAACTGCTTAGCTAACTTTGCCTTCTATTTATGAAATTGACGAGTTAGGGTTTGGGTTTTTTTCAAAAAGACACATGGATAAATGTAGTTTAATTAACATTAATCTGTAATGTTTATTGTAACTCTGTTTTATTTACATATTTCCTTTCAATTGTGAAGTCATTAGTTAAAAAAGACTTGTTAAGCATCTGCAAAATTGAATGTGGGTGAATGTTAACAATGACAATCTTCATACTCACTGAGTTCCCAAAAATGTGGGTTTAGAAATAAAATACATGATCTCTGTTCCAAATCACAACTCCTCTGACATCAGTTTAGGTCTTAATATTAGCCTGAACTCCTACATGATTTTAGAGAAATACCATTTAGGTGAAAAATCATTTTAAAAATTGCTATCATTATTTGAGAGCAGCAATAAACATCACTCACGCTGTTTACTTTATCACTCAATTCTCAGCACAGTTTGTCAGTGCTGACCAAGGCAATGAAAACATCTAGTTAAAGAAAGAGAAAGGCAATTTTTGAAGCTTTGTTAATGCAAGGAAACAGTACAGATGCTTGTCCAACTTCCAGTCAGGGCTGGGCAAACCATGGCTTTGGTTCTGCACCCATTCCTGAGCTTTTGGGGTGCATCATGCTGGGGCAGGGGTACCTGGCTTGGTGGCACCTCACTTGGCAGCCCAGTTCTCCAGTGAGGGCAGGGATAGTGCCCACAAGGCCTACCAAAGGAAAATCTTTGGAAATTTGCTGTGTGCTTTTCCCTGCCTTACCCCAAACTAGCTCTGCACATTTCAGAGTTAGTCCCTGAGCTTCCTGGGTGAGGAGGCACAGGGTGACCCCCAGGTACCTCAGTTATGCAGCCAGTAGGCTCAGGTTAGCCTGCTCCTCAACCCCCCAAGCCCCTCAGTAAAGAGCCTTACAGAGCATATACTAAGAAGAAGTACCTTTTTTCTACTATTTTTCAATTTATAAGTTAAACAAAAAATTGTTTGAAGGGAGGCAAAAAAAAAAATGCCAGGTATGTCTAAATGGTCTTGTCTGATTTCGCCCTGCCTTGTAGTCACTTTCCAGTGATTTAGTGAAAACACCAAATAAAGGACCAGCTTTCCAGAAAGTTTGAATTATAGCTAATTGTGTTAAGTTAATTTTGGTCTTATTGAGCCCGTAGCACACTTTATTGATTGTAAACAGAGTAAATTTAAAAGCCAAACCATAAAAGCCTCAAGTCTACAGAAGGAAACATGATATGTATGCTTACTAGGAGTGTATTACTCATTCAAATCAAAACAAAAATACTGTGCTAATGGCATGGGGGCCTTAAAAGGTGTTGTTCAGAGATGGTGAGATGTTTGCTTTTGACTGAATAACACAACTGAACCACATCATCAGCAACTGTTAAGAGAAATCTGGATTTGCTGGAAGGAGCATCCAGTTGTGGCTCATAAGGATCTGAACCATGACAAAAGCATGAAGGGAAGATTCCCCACGATGTAGTCCTTGGTGTGTTGTCCCAGAGCAGGAGCTCATATTGCCTGCTTTTCAATGAGAAAGCCTGACTCAAATTTTCCAACATATTTCAAGGGAACAATTCACCTAAAGGTTAATATTTATGCAAATAACATTTTTGCTTTGTGTGCTAGATAGAACACTTTAACACAAAAGGGAGACAGCTTTTCTGATCCTCATTATGACAATATTTATTGTAGAGTTTAATTTTGGAGGAAGATGTCATTTTCCACATGTAATCCAAGCAGCACTGGGTTGCATCATATGGAGTACTCAGAGATGACAACCACAAATGAGGATGAGCAAACCAGATTCAGACTGCACCAGATAAACTGGCCTACCTCACAGCAGGACAACTCAGGATCTTTTGATAAAATTGCATGTGTTATTCTGTGCAAAACTACTAAAATGAAAGTAGGGACTACTTTCCACAATATACACAAAAACTTTTATTCTTCTAAAACAGACACATAAAGGTGTTATCAACCACTTTATGTCAAGGTGTTACATAGCACATAGTTGAAACGTGCATCTCAGTTTCAAAAATAACATCAGTGTCTGAAGGAACTCTTTTTTAATTACAAAAAGAACTATGGTATGCAAGAAAATGCTCTTGTGCAAAGATGAAAACTGTCAATGTATTTTGTACAGCACAGAATGCACTAAACTTTTAATTCCTGTGTTGCAATACAGCACCTTGTTTTAAATAAATGGCACAAAAAATGCCCCCTACCAGGAAAAAAATTCTGTTTCTAAAGCATAAGGCAAGTTCCTTCTCTGAGGTAGAAGGCTGTTGTAACACACAGAGAACAACAATTTACCAAGGCCACTTTTTCTGTCAGTGGAAGAATGGAACATATTTGTTAAAATTTGCACTGAAGCAAAACATATTGAAAAGATACTGTAATGATCAAGCTAATAGCACTGCAGATTTAAATGAAAGTTTCCCCTTGTAAAAATAGGAAACACATATGAAAGGCATAATATAACTGAGCATCTCCCCCAAGCCTCCAAAAGGTAAATAGACTGCAGCAAACACCAACAAACCAAACTGATTCTTGCCCCTCGTTCCTACTGGGGCTCTAAAATGTGAACAACATTTATATCCAAACTTCATCTCATGAATCAAATCATGCTAAAGTTTACTACTGTACAAAAACCATCTGGGAAGCACTGGCTTGAGAGCTCACATTGGCAGCCTGAGAGACACACAATCTAGCCCTGCACAATAGTGCAATGCCCTGGGTAGCATCACCTGTTCTCCCAGTCAAGGGACAGTCGCATGTAAGGCACTTAGCAGAACACTCACTGGAAAATAAGACTATGTCCACAACTTGAACAGCCCCATCAGGTCAGTCAGAGCTCAAGAGTGAAGAGAAGACATTGAGAAAGATTTGAATGTCCAACAACCAAATGCACTGATCTGAAAATTAAATCCCCAGTGGAACTCTTCAGAGGCAGGCAAAGTGTGACACAGCTTGACCCAGCTGTCTCCAGTTGGCAAGCACATATTTAAACTGAATTAGAGCTGAATTTCAGTCCATATTTTTAAGAAGGCAAAACCTGTGAAGCCCTACCTATAAAGAAACCAAAAAATGGTTCTCCTACAATGAAATAAAAATAAAAAGGGAAATAAAAATAAATAAAATTCTGCACGGTAAATAACTGCACAGTGTAATGGAATTTCTATTTTCCAGTTATGAAGCTAAAAATTTTTACTAGAATGCATCTGGGAGCTCTGAATTTAACTCTTTCAGATGGTGAGGTCTGTTCACTTAAAATATAAATGTCAGTAGATAACCTGAAGGCTTGCTGTAAATCAAACCTGCACTGTATAAAAACTGTTATTTGTGTCCTAATGGGTCAAACAGAAGAGGTGCCCTCTCTAAAAGAGCTGGATACCAGATTCCCCTTTCATTGATCGAGGTTTCAACTCTGGGTGCTTGAGTTTATGACAAAAGAGTTCACAACAGTGCTGGCAGGAAGTCGATAGTTTGATAGATACCCTTTGCAGTTGGTCCTGTCTCCAGCACTTTAACCACGCTCTCACTCTGACAGTTATTACTGCTGCAATAAATTCTTCAGTAAAACAAATAGGCTCTCTGAAAATGTATTAGCCCAGGCACACTATTTTACTTAATATAACTGCAAGTCTTAAACAGGTAACTACCATAGTAAATAGGCCAATATATTTAGAAAGAATCATGTGTGTGTGCGTGCATTTACAGTAAGTTACCTAAAGTTCCCTTCAGATCAGGTTGCACAGTATTTATTACACCTTCAGGTTATACTTTTAAAATTCACAGAGAAACTGACAGTAGCAGAGGCTTTTAAAATCTATTTTATAAAATGCTGTAAGAATTCTCACATGGTTTTCAAAATTGCCTGGACAAGTTTGCAGCCTAAATCCTTACAGTGACCGCTAGACTCTTTGGTACTATTGAAAAACTATACTCATTGTACTCATACTTGGCTTTAAATGCTGTTTGTCTTCCAGAAATCTAAGTGCTGTTGCCATTTTTTTTTACAGGGTGCCTAATAACAGATGGCAACAGGTTCTGATTGGATCAGAAGGGAGAATGACTGTGTCCAGAATTCTTCACTGGAGGCCATAGGCAGCAGCAATTCACTCACCTTCCCTTTCCCTAGACCATGTATCTTAGGAGTGTTAGCCCCAAAGGAAATCTCCACAGATTGTGAATTTTGAATTTTCATCAGCTGTATTTCATGGTTTCATCAAAATAGTTTCTAGGAAAATCTGCAAACATTTGTCCATTGCTATCAATAATAATAGGCAATATGAGAAAACTGCTATTGTGTTATTGATATTCTTCTGCGTTGTTCGGTTGCACTTTTTTTCCATCTTCATTCATTAGCAATTTTCATCAGACATGGGGATTAATATTAAAGCTAATTTATTAGCAGCTATACCAATTTTCCTCCACTTACCCCAGAGTCAGAGAGAAACCGTCCACATACAGAACCCTTCAGCACTCCTCCCTGCATCCACAGACTTTGTGTCACTTAGGGAAGATGTCTTGAGACATCTATCCTTCAAGATTAAATGCATCCCTTCTGAGTGGCAGTTGCCACAATTGAAGTAAGCATTTACTGCTAGTGCTCAGCCATGCAGCTAACTGCTCTGTGGCAGTGGCCTCTCAAGGTGTAGGACATTCATGGGGGAACACTGGTAATTTTGTTTTACCCTGCAGGCATGCAGTTTCTGGCTACATTGTGAGGAAATATCGTTGAGTCCATGCTGAGATTGCTGTGCCTGCTGTTCAGAGCTCTCATGAAATGAACTAAAAGGATAAGAGCTCTCTTGACCTTTAAAGTCCACTTATTTAGGGTGATGGATCTCCCAGACATTTAAAAAAAAATAAATCCCAAGCCCATTAGAAAACAAGTGAGGATTGGCTGAATAGAGTGATCAAAATTCCATCTGCTAGAACAAAGAGAAAATCTGTGTTTTAAAAAAAGTAGAAGTGGGTTGGCAATTAAAGTTCATTTCCACAACTTTATCACTACAGGCTGCTAAGAGTCTCCCACTTCTTCTCATTCTACTTCTGCCACAACAAGAAGTTGTATTCTTTTCATTTCTTTGATGTCCATTCTGTTGTTGATTTGTTGTTTTATTTTTCAAAACCAACCTGTCTTCCTTATTACCAGTTATCAAATCAGCCAAAACATTGGTTTGTGTAAAGTATGCTGGTGAAATGATGCAGAAAAAAACCAGATTCAGTCAAGTTCAGATATAATTCCTGGGACAACCTTTATGACCAGAAATCAAAGCAAAATACTGTCAGGGAAAGAGGGAAAAAAGTTAACAAAACTCTCAGTGTCCAGGGTTGGATCAGGTTGACTAGATAGTGCTCTAAAACTGAGGTAATTTCCCAAATATTGTGTCCCTCTGTCTCAAATAGAGTTTTTATCTTTCCTCCACACCCCGCATCTGCTCAAGGAGAAGCAGGATCCACTTTTCATGCAGCTAATTCTTTATTCACCAAAGGAGAAGGTTTTCAGCCAGTAAACCATTTTGCTACACACCAACAATCATGTGAATGTGCTAAGTTACTGAGGTATTTGCCAGTTTAACCACTTCTGCATCTGTGCCGCGACTGAAACCCTGAACTGGTTTGTGGAAGATTTGAAGGAGCTGCGACTGTAAGAATCTCCACAAGAATACAACTCCACACTGGTCAAAGGTTTTGTTGCTCTTATGGATTCACAACAAGGAACAAAAGTGATATGGCCCTAAAGGAAAAATCAACAGCAGACTCTTCTTTTAGTGTATTTATCAAACAGATGATAATAACATCTGACACAGTGGCATGGAAAGGTTTGCAACACTAATCTATTTCATTTTTTCTAACAGCAGCATTTTTAGTTGCTGTATTTATCAACTGAAAGTTCATTTGAATTTAACAAGGTGCAATTCAGCTCTTTCAGTCTTGGCATAGGATAATACGGGCCTGAACAGAACCACAAAATACTTTTCCCCCTTTTATGTTCACATAAATGACACTATTGTTTCAGATAGCCCATACCACTTACACTGCCATGGATGCTCCAGACAGAAAAGATGGAAAGCACAATAGGATCTCCTGATAAACCTGTAAACAGACTGAGCTGGGGATAACAAAGCAGGGAGGGAATGGCCATGCTGGGTCAGAACAAAGTCCTATCAGGCAGTGCAGCCCATAGGGGAGTTGACCATTTAAGCAGAAACAAGTAGGCTTCAAATCATCATGGGCCCTCCTCTCCAATGCCCAGCTCTGAATTAATATAAAGGATAACAGAATGATATGGCACAGAACCTGGTGTAAAAAAAAAATCTGAAATGTAGAAGCTATAGACTCCACCAGACAAGAAGGGAGAAAGAGAAAAAAAAAAGCCTGATGGCACTGAACAAGGGACTTTCCTTGTAAAACACAAGGCCAAGTTCTACAGTAGAGGCTGGGCCTTTTCCAGCACCACTGAATCTCAAATCCATAGCAGAATGAGTGGAAGGCTGAGAAAATCTCCACCATTGTCAATGCAGTATATTTATGGAGAATAAGTTCCTGTGTAGCATGTGATGCTGTCCTCTGGTGTGAAAAGGGAATCTAGAACAGCATCAAAAACATCTGGTTTATGACAAGAGAAAGAATGTTACCAAAAGGAAAGGGTGTCTGAATCACCCCATAACCTCAACTTAAAAAAAAATAGTCCAATAGTTACCAAATGGACAAGGATGATGAAGAGTAGGGTAAACAGGCATCCAAGATACTTCCAGTTAATACTTTCCCAGGCACCAGCTGTTTTCAGTCTGGAGATTCCAGACCTGAATGTGATTTCTACATATTTAGTGATCGTCAAAGGATTTCTCTTTCGTAATATTGCCAGTCGCAGAGCTGGGACGTGAGCCAGCAATGTGAGCTTGCAGCCCATAACGCCAATTGTATCCTGGGCTGCATGGAGAGAGGAGTGACCAGTGGATCGAGGAAGGGGACACTGCCCCTCTGCTCTGCTCCCCACTGGGAGTGCTGCATCCAGCTCTGGGGTCCTCAGCACAATAAGGCTTTGGATCTGTTGGAGCAAGTCCAGAGAAGGCCACCAAGATGATTCTGAGTGACAGAGCAACTCTAGTAGAATTGGGATTGGTCAGCCTGGAAAAGAGTAGGCTTCAGGATGTCCGAACTGTGGCCTTCCAGTACCTAAGCAGTACAAGGAAAATGGAGACATTATTTACCAAAGTGTGTAGTGACAGGACAAGGGGGAATGGCTTCAAACTGAACACAAGTAGTTCTAGATTAGATATTAGGAAAAAATTATTCACTATGTGGTTGATAAGGCACTAGAACAGGTCGCCCAGAGAAGTCATGGATGCCTCATCCCTGGAAGGGATTCAAGGACAGGTTGGGTGGGGCTCTGAACAACCTGGTGTAGTGAAAGGTTTGGAGCTAGATGATCTTTAAGGTCCCTTCAAGGCCAAGCCATTCTATTATTCTATGCCTCTATGATATTATGTCAGTCCCAGACACATCTCAGCCCCTCTCCAGTGCATCAGTGTGCTCTTCCACACTTCTGTCTCCAAGGAAGAAGGTACTACTTAGCACCCTTGATCACACTAGACAGTGTGGTCAACTAGAATTTTAATGAAGAGATGCAGCTATGAGGTTGTGTGCTTTGTTTCTCCATCAGTAGAAACTGAAAAGTAAGTCTGCAGTAACATTGCCAGTGTTTAGCTTCTGTATTTAGATGCCTGATCTGCCAAGATTTAGACAGTATTTTACTTCTGCACACAGACACAAAGTTCCTTGGAAGGATATACTCTGTGTGAGTAGGCATGTTTGCAGCTAATTGAGGCTCTTGCACCTTAGACTTTCAGCCTTTTGGACCAAGTCTCTAATTTGTTTTATACATATATTTTGCATGAAACAGATTCCTACTGTCTGTGGTAGCTGCAAAGTAAAAATGGTGGAAATTCAATCAAATCATATGAATGAATACACTCTTCACATAATGGTCATGGTTTCCTTAACTATCCAAAACCAACACTTCATAACACAGAGCAATACTTGGAATCATCTTTCTTTTCACAAGAATTCCTTTGTTTAACATAGGAACTTGAAGCGGTTTCTGATGGATTAATTCTTGAGAACTTGATATATAGATTTAGTATTTTTCCTCAATCAATTCTATTTATTCATTATTGCAGAGTCAAGTTAGAAGAAACCAAGAGGAGTTACTAAACAGATTTTCCCCTGTCACTAATATTTCCTCTCATTCTTTTCCTTGTCTTGTCCTGTCCTGCATGCAGAAGGCCAGTTCTCCAATTCATGCTCTTGCCCAGTTTTCCCAGAAGGACACAAACTTTGCTGTTCACATCAAACATCAGCATATTGATTTTTCTTCTCTTTCCATGAAGCTTTCTCTATTCAGTCACACTGCTGCAGAAAACCGGACCTTGGCTCTTTCCCTGGCCACACTGGACACATATTTGCTGACATGTCGTTTCAATTAGACTACCCAAGAGCTGCACAGAAACAGGAAACCACTCTCAACCTCAAACCACTCCAGACACCGGAAACCAGGGGTAGACAGAAGTGAGCTGCAGCTTCATTAACAACAGTCAGAGCAGCAAAAAGCTGTACTTGCAGAAGGACAGCAGACCTTGTGGGGAGGTATGCTGTTCTGAAAGTCATTAGTAAAACCCACGAGTTAAATCCTTCCCACTTTGCTGTCTCAGACCCATTTCAACTCACAAAAGTAGCCCCAGCCATCAGTGGCTAGGGGTTCATCTTTGCTGAAGTCACACACATTAACAAGTTTATTGCAATGAAAGGACACACAAACCTCTTCATGTCCTCTTGGCACTGTAGCTAGGCCATTAGGGAGCTCAGTGAGGAAGAAACATAACCAGTCACTGAGAAACACACAGCTGTGGCTAGGCAGCTTTCTAGAGAACCAGAATGTCTCATACCTAAGTTAGCTCACAAGCAGCAAAACCACTATATTACACTGCCTCCTGGTATGTAGATATACTCTGAGAGATGAACAGGAATACTTGGGAGGAAAGCACTGTCATTCTCACATAATCATCTCTAGTGGGTTCTTCAACCAAGAAATTAAATTTGGCACGTAATATATACAAAGTTTCTTTTTAAAAATAGACAATTTTCAACTTAAGAAACCACCTCACTGAAAATTTTGCCAAAAATCACTACATTGCTAATTCTTTTGCTGAAGCAGTGTATTTAGGGAATATATATATATACACATATTTATATATATATATATGTATATATATATATATGTAAATATGTTCTAAATAATGTTTCTGGTGGACTGCAGATCTGGCAAGATTGTGTTGTAACCTAAGAAGAACAGATGTTAGTGATCATACAAGTAGCAGAGCATGGGAGGCAAGTTTTTAAGCACTGTTTAAGAAAAGCAAAAGATGTATAATGGGAGTGATGTCTTCATTATCAACATCCTTCCACCTGGCAGTCTGTGCATAG